>JAWNNH010000402.1:600000-1166753 GCA_035043045.1 Hirtodrosophila alboralis | reverse complement strand
TTGGCTACACTTGGTTCAGTTCTCCGTCAACTTTCAAGCGACGCGGTTGTGGTTCGTTCTCCATATTGTCGTTCGCCCACTAAATAAAGCTGAGCAGCCAAAAATCAGCAGCAGCAGCAGCTGTGCTACAACAACGGCAACGACTTCTATGAATTCGTATAATTTAAAAAGTGTTGCAACAACGTTTTGATTATTTGTTGAATTTTTTGTTAATTTCTTAACAATAAATTGAGTCAATTTTATTGCGTACGCGATGAACGGTTAATTAAACAATAATAAAAAAACCAACAAAAGAAAAATTCTTTAAATTGTGTGTGTGTGTGTGTGTACATGAGTGTGCAAAAATTAAATTGGTGAATATTTAATATAAAAATATACATATTTATTCAACACAACAAATAAAATACAACAATTAAGTTAACATTCAATTGTAAAATGTTTGAGCCCTATGTAAAAATCAAAAAAAAGCGAAGCGTGCAACAAATTTATCAAAATCAAAATGAGAATCTCGATATTAATGTCGATGTTGTTGATGTGAATTTGGAGCAACAGCAACAGCAACTGCAGCAACAACAACAGCAACAGTCGAGTGATAATTGTTGCTGCCAAAGTGGACCGCAAAATGTTGCCAGCGCTGTCGCTTTGAGCAGCGCATTGGCCGAGACACCAGCAGCAGCGGCAGCCGCAGCAACAATTGCGAGCAGCAGCAGCAGCAACAATTGCAGTCGCCTGCAGCAATTGATATCAACGCCTCCAGTATTACTGCGCAGATCGTCTCTGTCGACGCCAGCGCCAGCGTCAACGCCCGCGTCAACGCCCGCGTCAACGCCCGCGTCAACGCCCGCGTCAACGTCACCGTCAACGTTGCCGCAACACCCACACTCTGTCGCCGTCGCTGTCGCTGTTAGCACGCCATCGCCAACATCGCCGCCGCCGTCTTCTCAGACGCAGCAACAGCAACAAGCGGCAGCGCCTTCGGTTTTGCAACAACATTTGGGTCACCTGAATTACGAAAGTGGAGCAACTGCAGCAGCAGCAGCAGCAGCAGCCGCGGCAGCAACAAGAAGTGGCACAGCAACACTGGCGCAACATTTGGCAACACCCAGCAGCATATTGCAGGCAGCTTTCAGCAACAACAACAGCAGCAGCAGCAACAACAGCAACTTGCAAAACATTTTGACGCGCGCACAGAGTTCCTCCAGCTCCAGCTCTCACTCCTCCACCTCCACCTCCTCCTCATCGAACAACTGCAGCAGCGCCTGTGTCGGCAACAGGCATTACAACGGCGGCAACAACAACAACAACAACAGCAGCAACAGCATTATAGCCAGTCGCCTGTTTGGGCCCACTTCCTCTAGCAGCGCTGCCAGCTGCAGTTCGGCTGCGACTTCCTCCTCCTCCTCCGCTTTAACCTCTGCCTCCTCCTCCAGCTCCTCCAGCTCCTCCAGCTCGTCGCCGCACCATCATCTGCATAGCCATCATTCCGCGCTGACCAATTCGATTACGAATCGTATCAATCAATCAATACGGCGGCATCTCAATCAACAGCAACATCATCACAACAGCAGCAACAACAACAACAACAGCAGCGCATCATCCTCTGCCAGTTCCAGTTCCAACTCCAGCCCCTCGTCTGCCTCCTCTTCACATTATCAGCAACAGCAGCAGCAACAATCGCACTTTAATTGCGCTCATCCTGTGCAACAGCAGCAACAACAGCAACTGCAACACAGCCATCAGCACAGCAACAACCACCTTCAACAACAGCAACCACAACAACAACAACAACATCATCATCAACAACAACATCATCAGCAACATCATCAACAACAACAACAACAATCTCCTCTGTGCCTAGTATTATTAGTTAAATGCCCAAATTCTAAGGAGTTTTGTAACGCCGCCGCAAATTTCTGTGATAAAAGGTAAATTTCCAAAAAGAAAAATTTAAAAATTCTAAAAATTAGAAAATTTAAATATTCAAAAAATTAGAAAATTGAAAATTTTATAAAATTATATTAAAAGCCAGATAAACTACCCAACCTATCCTTCCTGTCTATGAAGCTAAATATGTTAATCATATAAAGCTTTTTTAATATTTTAGATGACTTTTTTTTGCCAATATATTTTTTTAATAAATTAAAGGTTCGTTCTAAAAATACAAACATAAATCATAGACTTGAAATATATAATACTACACAAGAGAAAATAATCGTTTCAACGTAAACTTTGTAAAAAACATTTTAACAAATTATTAGGCTAGTGTATAATTCAAATTAAATTAAAAAGTGTTCATTGTTTCCTATTCCAAATTTGCCTAATCGGAATTGTCGTAAGAAATGGAAATGAAAAAATATTGAAAATAATAATAAAAAACTGAAATCTTTGAGCTTTAAATCAGCGCAATTTGAAATAAGATTTGTATATAAATAAAATTAAAAGTAAGAATACAAAATTCAATAATTTTGAATTTGTGTTCAAAAACTTGTGACTTCTCTAAACCAAGTTTTTACATTGACGCCAAGACAGAATAATTAAAATATAGCTTAAATAAAAAAGAAAAATATAAACCCTTTTTTTGGGTTATATTTAGCTATTGAAAATTAAAAAGAAAAAGTTTTGTAGAATTGTTTCGGATGCGTAAGGTAATCCGGAAATTTATCATGATGCGATATTCTTGAATTATGCAACATTTATTCCTTTGGTCACACTGTTTATATGCCACAGCTGAGGCAAAAGCAGATGAAACAGAAATAAAATCCATATTAAATTAAATTTCGCTTAAAATAATCATTTAGTAAGATCTTTAAGCTGCCCTGAATGAAATTGGCTTTAATTGCTTATTATTTTCAATTCAAGGCACAGCATTTATTTATGCATTTACCAACACTATTTATTCGCATGACTTGCAGTTTCGTTGGCATTCACATTAAATTGAAATTGAAATTGAAATGTGCAAGCGATTTGTGTGCTAGTTTAAATAGTTTTTCAACCTCGAAGTAACCCACTTTGTGGCTTGTGGCCTGACCTTACTTATCAGCGAGTATTATAGCTGTCAGTGTTGGTAAACGCCCGCTGATGACGTCACACTCTATTCTAAAAATAATAAGAGAAACATTTGAATTGCTTTTACATTTTCCATTGAAGTTTCTGAAATTGGAACACCAATATTTTGTTCTTTTTCAATGCAAGTGAAATTGGAATTACAGACAAGAACTTTTTTGCACTTGTTGCTCTCATTATTTATTATTCATTATTTATTTCTCATTTCTCAGTTTTCAATTTACTTAATTTCTTTCTTTTCTTTGGCCTTGCCTTGGCCCCATCGTACGATAAACCAAGAAGCGATAACATATTGCACATTTATTGTGATTCCATTCCGTATGTTGATTGTGAATGAATCACTTGAAAGTTATTCACAAAATACAAATGAAAATACAAATGTGTATTTTATAAAAATAAAGTTTAACTTGTTTTGTGGGTATAGGGAATTTGAGCAAAAACAAAATATATATATATATATTTATTCTTAGTAAGACGACACCATTTTAAAAGGTAAAAATCTAAATTTCATGTTGATGAGTTTTTTTTTTGCTCAAAAATAATGATTAAATTGAAAAGTATAAAAAATCAAAATAATTTAAATTTTATTTTAAATGTTTTGATTTCTATAAGAAAAATTAAAGAATTTATTTATCATTAATATTTTTATTAGAATTCTTAGAAAGCAGTTTTATTTGAATTTTTTTAATTTGTCTTTTTTAATATATACACAACTCTCTGATATACGTTCTTGTTGTTTCCTATGATCTTTCGGACATATAAATATTATTAAATTTGTGTAATATTTCAATTTATTGACTGTAGAGTCTATAACTTGAATGTTATAGTTGGAATGATGTTCTTTATATATGTTACCATATTATTGCTTCACATTTATTGTTTATGAACTGAGAAATGCTTGGGCCTGTGGTTTTTTGGCTTTTGTTTTTTGTTTTTTTTTTTTTTGTGGTTTTTGATTTTTTGCACGCCCTCTGCGCAAACGGGACGGGAAGTTTGCTTCAGTGCCTCCGTGTGTGGCAAGGGACAGAGACATAGATTGAAAAGCCCTCCTTAATATGTGGCAGTTGCATGCATATGCGTGGCAACTGGCAACATGAGTTGATGCGGATGCTAAGCTTATGTAATTGCTTTTTTTAACTTTCCAAACTGGCAACATTTTCGTCATATTCAGAAAGTTAAATTTTGCAGAAAAACATTTGATTAATTCTTCGGAGATTTTTTTATAATATTATTGTACTTTTTGGTTTACCAGCTCTAGATATTTTCAGAAAATATTCCACAAATAGATTTTTAAAATATAGATTTTGTGCATTCGAATTCACATTTCTGAATGTGGAAATGAAAGCATCCCCGATTATATTTTTTTTAAGTTATTTTTTTTAAGTTAATTGCATTGATCCTCTGCAACAACGTAACTTTCTCATTTTAATATAAATAAATAACGTATATATTTTAAATTATTTAAAAAAAAAACTTTCAAAAATGATGAGAAAATTAAATTAATTAATGTTGACAGGCCTTTGGGGTGGGAATGCCAGCAACATTGTTGCTGCTCAACATGTTGCGAACGCGCTAATGTTGATAATGTTGTTGTTGTTTGTTGAGCCTGTAATGGAAGTTGCAAGTTGCTTGAACTCTACATCAATCAATGAGAAATGATTGCTACAGTTGTTGTTTTAGCTCAAGTTTTCACTTTGTTTAAACGCATTTCACCCAATAATCATAAAAGCAACAACAACAACCACAAAGAGCGACTCGACTCTTTCACTCAGGCCCAGATTTTAAATTTAGAACAAATCTCTATGGAAGCCACAAGCCAAAGACAACAAAAACAAAAACAAATTTCTAAGCCAATAAAAAGATATTTGAAGCCAAATAGACAGAGAGAGAGAGAGAGAGAGAGAGAGAGAAGACACGCGGCAAGGCATGCGCCTAGAGAAAAAGTAGAAAAGTAGTAGAAATCCGGCAACAACAACAACAAAAATGAAAGCACGACAAAAACAAAATGTGAAAACGCATGAAAGCCAATTTCTTGTCGTTTCCTTCGTTGCCTTCGCTTCTTCGCCGCCGTCGCTGTCGCCGTTGCCGTCGCAGTCGCCGCACAATTTGTTTAGAAAGTGCAGAGAAATGGTAAAAGCGGCAAAATGCAAACAAGCCAACAACAACAACAGCAAAAACAATGCCTAGTTTGGCCCAAAACTGTTTGTGCATTGTCAAAATTGGGCACAAAATGATTAATAATTTATTGATTTCATTTCATGCCTCAACACGATTATGAAGTATGTTTTGTGCTTAATAATGATAATAAGGCAATTGTCTTTTTCTCTCTCTCTTTATCTCTTTTTCTCTGTTTGAGTTTTTACTATTATACAATACTACGTAAAAGCCACGCGCTAAACGGCAACGTGCTGTCTGAGTAAAGAGAGACAGCGTGCGCGAGAGAGCAAAAGAGAGAGCCCGCTTGTAAGTTGAGCTTTGCTGCGATACGTCATCAAACAAGTTTGACTTGCCGCAAGCCAAAGCGCGCTTTGCACGTTGTTGTTGTTGTTATTGTTGTTGTTTTACGATTACATAAAGCGGCGTTTCGTTTGCTTTCGTTGTTGTTCGTGCCTGGCAGCAAATGTGCTCTCGTTTCATGTTGCTTGACTTCGGTTACACTGTGGTCGGGTGAAATTCGCTGCCGTTGAAGTTGACGTCGCTGTGGCTGTTGCTGCCGCCTACGCGCCTGCGCATACAGTGCGCGCCATATAAACAAATACAGGCCAGCGTCGACGCAGCGTCGACGTCGACTGCTCATTTTAATGCTGCTTGTAATGCTTACGTAATCGTAAATGTGTTTTCCCTTCGTTGTTTCGTATTTGTTATTAACGCCAAAAATAGTGTAGACTTTCATTTATGTTGCAAGTGTTAAAACTCCCTTCCATTTTCTACATATTATTAAGCTTGCTCTGCCACCTTCTGCTTCTTAGGTTAAGAATACTTTAATTAATTGCTCAAATTTTATTTATATACAACCTTTCACTGTTGAAGATTTGAAATTGGAGATTATTAACTAACAAAATATTCGAATGCAAAAAGATCGCAACAACCAAAAAACGAACAAATTTCACTCTACTTAAATGATTTTATATAACAACAGCAACAAACAGCAACAAAAACGAGCAGCGGCTTCGCCAGCGACTTTCACGAAAACTGCAAGCAAAACTGCAGAGAGACGCTGAGGAGCTTTCTCCTTGTGCCTCGGCCTTTGCGTCGACTGCGCTGCCTCTAAAAGGTGCTGGCGTAAAAGGCAAATGGACGCAACGAATTGGCGAAGCAGATAAAACAACAAAGTAAAACGAAACTTAACGATAAAACAAAACTTGAGCGTGGGAGTTTTCCATATTAATGTGCGTTCAAGTGTTGACATCGGTCTTAAAATACGTGTATGTACATATGTATGTGTGTGAGTGTTGCGAAGTCGTTGACAAGGAGTAAAGACAACAGAGAGAGAAATTGCATGAGAGCGAGCGAGCGGCAATAGGTGGGTGGCGGTGGGTGGCTGGTTGGTTGGTTGTTATTATTATTGTTGTTGCTGCATTTAGTAGCGGAAGTAGTAGAAGAGACGAGTGACGAACACGAGTGAGCACTAAGAGAAATTTCTCTTTTGAAATCATTTTCATTGGCCTGAAAGATCACATTATTTAAATGAAATTGCCAGGTCGTCTCTTCACTGCGTTCGTTCGTTCGTTCGTTACTGTTGTTAAATTTATCTTTGCATCGCATGCATACATATATGTATATGTGTGTATATATGAAAATGAAAAGCATTTCCTTTTCTTCAAAACGTTTTTCACTCGACTCATTTGTTGTTGCTGTTAGGCGAGTGAAAGGAGTATTTTTGTTGCTGTTGTTGTTATTGTTTTGTTGCTGCTGTTGGTGAAAACGCCAACAACGTAAGGCTACAACAACAACAACCAAAAGCTAGAGAAAACTCATGCGATAATTTGTTGTAAAAAATGAAAATTTTCACCATTTTTATTATTGGATTGCCTTTTGTTGTCGACATTCGTTTCGTTGCTTTGGATGCCTTTTTTTTCTCTAAATAATCAAATTTCATTTAAATGCTAATGAAAAGTTGCCGGAAGTGTGTGGAAAGCGCCAGGCGAGTCGACTTCAATTATATTTAGTTATATAACAAGCTACTTTAGCGGAAAATTGGTGAAAAGTTGTATGTACAGTACAGTAAGTGCTTGTTGGCAACAATTTGGCGCGCATTTTCTTTTGGCAGCTGAATGCACGAAACCCAATAGACTGCTCCCCTTCCCCCTTCTTATAATTCTCCTATCCCTTCGTTTGCTTCTTTTGTCAGTTAAGCTGATTTAACGCGTGCTGTGCTGTTGCTGTTGCTTTTTCCTTGTCATAAATTCTCTTTGCTTTGTTGACCTGCTGCAACTGTTGTTACTCTCTCTTGCTCTTTCATTGTCCAATGCTAAAGATCGCCCAGAGCGCGTGTCCGTGTCGAAATGCATTCGATTCAGCTGCCATTGGTCGTTGCGACGACTGCGCTGCTCACGAAAAGGTGAACAGACAGAATGCATGAAAAGGCTGATCCTTAAAACGAGCTGCTAGTCTGACTACTAGTAAAAATCATTGCCTCAACAATATTATTTATAATCAATAATCAATTTTGCCATAAATAAATAAATAGTCAAATATGCTTAATTAGTTGCACAATATAGTATAATTTTACTGTAAAAGTGAACATCTCATATGGTCATTTGTCGTATACCCATCGAGTCAACATTTAAGGTTCAGCCTAATCAGCCACAACGCTGAGTCACTGCGCGCGTTGGGAGTTCTTGACGTCGACGGCGACAGCGGCAGCAGCTCATTAATCATCACGGGCTTAACTGTCTGTTGAAACGAAGAGCAGGGCAGGGTGGGTGGCAGGGGAAGGCCGCCTAAAATCACTTAGTTCATTTGCTCTCTTCTCTTGATGGCTGCGTTTGGCCTCCACACTTCTGTGCTGTCTCATTTAACCTCAACTTCGGACTGATGCGCCATGGGCTTTGCCTTGTGGCGCCGTGGCGGCCACCATCCATCGTATGCTTGAGCTAAACGTTTCCAATGTCACAGCAAACAAAACTTTTGGGCTCTGGCCCTTCGAAGCTCCATGAAGAGAGAGAGAGAGAGAGAACGCAAGAGCACAGTTTAGCTAGCAAAACAGAGACGGCAACTTAAGCTTTGCAGGTGTTTGTCTGTGTGTATGTGTGTATGTGTGTGTGTATGTCTCTCTCAATGCCAAATCAATGTCATTAACATTAAAGCACACTCACTAAAATTGAATACAGCTACTTGAAGGTACTAAACCTGACGACACAGCGGTCGCCTTCGCCGCATGATTGACGTTGTTGTCAGCGTCGACGTCGGCATCGGCGTCGACTTTGTTTTCTCGTTCTTTTTATTGTTGTTATCGCTGTAGTTGTTATTGTTGTTGTCGTTCTGCCTTGTGCTGCTGCTGCTGCTTCCGATGCTGGTTTACGGTTTGTTCACCTTGATAAAATTCGCGTCAACCTTTTAACACACGCACGCGCTGTCACACACAAGCGCAGCAGCAGTGAAGGTCCTTTGAAAGCATTTGATGGCCACGGCAGTTGGCCAACTCCTAGAAAAACTGAGATTCTTGTTGCTATTGTTGTTGTTGTAGCAGCCTTGTACAGATTTTTCTTAGTTTTTCTATGCCAAATTGTATATAAAAATGTTGCTGTTGTTATTGTTGTATATATGTATACATACATTTGTACGCTTCCTTTTGCATCTGCGCTCTCATTGTTATTTTGTTGCTGTTGTTGTAGCAGATCCTCACGCTCTTTGCCAGCTATCTCCCTCGTCGTCCACGTCGCCCTCGTCTTGCCTATTGTTTGTCAATTTTCCACTCTTGGCTAAATTTCGGCCCATTGTTTGCTTTCATCTGCAGGCTCTGCCTGCCTGAATTATGCTTGTCTCTGCCTGCATCCTGTGACACTCATCTTGGCCGTCTTAGATTTTCCAGGCCCACACAACAGTTGAGCATTTAGTTTTCATTTGACGCTCCAGCATGACGGTCGTGTCTATTTTGTTTTTTTATTTTGTGTTCATTTGCTAAGATTCTACTTCTATAGTTGAAACACACACACACTAACGAACACTCAAAAAAGCTCGCTCTTCGTTGTTCTCTTAAATCGATCATACGCTCAATTGCAGTGCAGTGACAGGTCGCGTTATAACGGTGCACGTTTCACTTTCAATCGTATCGCTTGCAATTATGTTCGCATTTCCTACACTTTTTGGCGCATTCCGTTTTGTGATTTGCTCGTGCTTGTGTCGTCTCTCTGTCTCTGTGTCTGTCTCGTCTCTGTCGTCGTCGTTTAAATCGTCATTTTAAGAACATTTAGTGAAAGTCTTAATCATTTATTATAATAAATATTTTCGTGATTTTGTTTGTGTGTGCTTGTGTGG
Source organism: Hirtodrosophila alboralis (assembly GCA_035043045.1). NCBI lineage: Eukaryota > Metazoa > Arthropoda > Insecta > Diptera > Drosophilidae > Hirtodrosophila > Hirtodrosophila alboralis. Next base: position 1,157,210 of record JAWNNH010000402.1, on the reverse strand, counting down.
TTTGTGCGGCAAGCTGGAGAACTCTCTGCTGTTGAAGCTGCTCAACCTTCTGGCCAGACATTCGAGTGCCGACAGCAATTTTGTCAAAATTGAATTTGAGCGCAGCATTATGGATCTCCTACACGAGCCCAGGTGCTCATCTTTAGATTATAATCAAATGTAATTTATAATGCGATCGATCAGTAACCACAATTAACTATTTTTATCTTTTATCTTTTTGCATTTGCAGATTGCCGGTTAACGAATGTCAGGCAAGCCAAACAGCTAGAGTCACCTCGAACCTGCACGCATCCAGTAGTACAATGGCGGTCAGCCGCGTACCCTCACCGCCCTTGCCGGAAGTCAATACGCCAGTTGCTGAGAACTGGTGTTATACGCAGGTAAGACACCTCTAATCCCCCTCTCTACTCTATCCTATAACCTACCCTGCTCCTCTACGAAGGATTAAATTACACCCTATGCCGACCTGGTCAATGTGTAAACATTTTGCATTCCTATGGATTTACAGCTGCTCTCAAATTTCAAATTTCAATCCCATGTAAACTGAATCCATTTTTGTGGTTATGTGCACAGGAAAAATGCATTTCCGTTGCTCAAAGTCCATTCCAGGCTTGAGAAGAGGCAGGTGTGTGTCTTTAAAGACAGATCAGATCAGAATTGAGCCCAAGATTATTGTGATCATTATAAAAAATAACAGATATTTTCAATCATGTGCATTTCCTCTTTAATGTTGCGTTTCTTCAAATCATGACGATTAATGCATTTACTGTTAATCAAGCTCTCTCTCTCTCTCTCTCTCTCTCTCTGTCTCTCATTTTTAGTATGAGCTTTCTTGAGTAAAAGCTTTGCTCGTTTCTTCTTTTCCCTTGAAATTTTCAGAGCTTTTTATTCAAAATGAATCAAAATTGAAAAAAATATTAAATATACTAATTCAGAAACAGGAAAAACTTTTATTTTTAAATCTATTATAAAAATGAATTAAAATTCGTTTCTTAGAATAAAAAAAAATAAAATAATGAAATAATAATTAAATTAAAATATTCATTTAAAAATTATAAAATATCTGCTTTTTCACTTTTATAAAAAAAATGATATTGCCACATTTGTATTTAAAAATTTAATTATATAATAATTTTCAAAAATAAATTTAAATTTAAAAATAAGTTTCTTTTTGCCAATGTTAATGTTAAAATTAATCATAATTTTTAGCTCATAATTTTTATATTTATTTCCTAATATTTTTTGCTTTCATTGACAATCTATTAACTTTTTATATTTCTTTCCAGGTCAAAGTGGTTAAATTTAGTTATATGTGGACCATAAATAACTTTAGTTTTTGTCGGGAAGAAATGGGTGAAGTACTCAAATCGTCCACATTCTCAGCCGGTGCTAATGACAAACTAAAATGGTAAGTAAAATGAATTAATTATAATTATTCTAGTATAAATAATTTTCGATTTTAATTAAAGGTGTTTACGGGTGAATCCCAAGGGTCTAGATGAGGAGAGCAAGGATTACTTATCATTATATTTACTGTTAGTTTCGTGTAACAAATCTGAAGTCAGAGCCAAGTTCAAATTTTCCATATTAAATGCAAAACGTGAGGAAACCAAAGCAATGGAATCCCAGCGGTAAGTTGTCTTAATTTTGTCTTAATTATTGTTTAATTATAATTCAAATATATTTGCAGAGCTTACCGTTTCGTTCAGGGCAAAGATTGGGGCTTTAAAAAGTTCATACGTCGCGACTTTCTTTTGGACGAGGCCAACGGTCTCCTGCCCGAGGACAAACTGACCATCTTCTGCGAGGTCAGCGTCGTGGCGGACAGTGTGAACATCTCCGGACAATCCAATATTGTGCAGTTCAAAGTGCCCGAGTGCAAACTCTCTGAGGATCTCGGCAATCTCTTCGACAATGAGAAATTCAGCGATGTAACGCTCTCGGTGGGTGGCCGAGAATTTCAGGCGCACAAGGCCATACTGGCAGGTAAATGTGCACAGAATTGGGATTAAATAGAAACCTATAATAATGTCTATATATATATGTCTATACAGCGCGCAGTGATGTCTTTGCGGCCATGTTTGAGCACGAAATGGAGGAGCGTAAGCTGAATCGTGTCGCCATAACCGATGTGGATCATGAGGTTCTCAAAGAAATGCTTAGATTCATATACACGGGCAAGGCGTCCAACCTAGAAAAAATGGCTGATGATCTCTTAGCGGCTGCTGATAAGGTATAAATGCCAGATTTAATATAATAGTTTATATAATTTGTTAACTAATTCCTCTATCTATTTATCTACAGTATGCACTCGAAAAGCTGAAAGTGATGTGCGAGGAGGCGCTGTGCGTCAATCTCTCTGTTGAAACAGCAGCCGAAACGTTAATATTAGCTGATCTCCATAGTGCGGATCAATTGAAAGCACAAACGATAGATTTCATTAATACGTAAGTTCTAAATGAATGAATGCACCTAAAAGTGATCGAGCTACTTGACTAACAAAGCCTGTACTTGAAAGTTTGAAGCTTGCTTGATTGCAACTCCAATTGAAAGCTCAATTCAACCAAGTGAATAGCTCAATTTGTGCATAACATTTCTATTACATGACATGTTTTAATAAAAATTTATATTCCTGTTTTACAGTCATGCCACCGATGTGATGGAAACCTCTGGCTGGCAGAATATGATCACAACACATTCACATTTGATAGCGGAGGCATTTCGTGCACTCGCAACACAACAAATCCCACCAATTGGACCACCAAGGAAACGCGTGAAAATGAGCTGAAACCGTAATGCAGAAGCAAACCATCAAATTCTAACAACAGCAAAAACAACAACAACAACAACAGCAAGCAACAACAACAACAATACCTACAAAAACAACAAGAGCAACAACAATAATATTAATAACAAAACTAATTTTAAAAGTTGCACACAAATTGATTATTTAAAAATGAGAAAATTCACATTCAAAGCCAAGCATTGGAATATATGCAATAATAAGGAAATAAATGCAACTATAAATATCAATAATAATAAAAATAATAATAATAATAACAACACGCCCTGGCAGCAAGCAAAAATACCTTTTATTGTTTCAATATCGAGTAAATTAATTTTGAAGAACTTGATAAATGTAATATTTTTATTTTGTTGATTTATGATTACGACTAATGTTTATTTGTAAGTTGAAATTAAATAATTATAATAATAAATGAAGAAGAAATGCAAAAACAAAAACAAAAACTACAACTACACAAAAACCACAAAACAATTATAAACAATTAATAAGAATATAAAGTTCATAAGAAACGAAGGCAAATCTAAGCATACATATACATATATTAATAAAATGCGTAACTATTATAATTATTACATATTATTATTATTATTAATTCTATTATTATTATGATTACAAAGCGTACACTTTGATTGTGATGTATATTCGATGAGTATGACTAATGCATAATGATACGGATATGATAATGAAGTTGATTTATATATTGTGTATATGTAAACTCTGCAATTTGAATTCAAGAGAGCATTAAAGGTTTTATTTTTGTATTTAACGACAAAAACAAATTCTCCTACATCCTCATCCCTCCCCCAACAACACACAACTCTCAACACCCAACACAACAACCACCTACAGTTAAAGTAAAAATTGTGTACATTAAATTCTTCCTTTTCTTTTTTTTCGTTAAAAATAAACATCAATGTTTTTTGTTTTTAAGTATTTAATGCAAATTTATTTTTTCTTGTATAAAAAAAAGCAACAAACTAAAAGAAAACATTGTCGAAATAAATGCAAAATGTAGCACTCTGTGTATAGTAAGCAAAAAAAAAAAAAAAAAGAATTACCCAAGTCTTTTTCATATAAACAACAAACACCAAGGACTCTCTGTTATCTCGTTCAGCAGTGGGGTTGTTCGATTACTGTTCAGAAGATGAGTCTAGTCAAGGCTTGTTTTTGTAGGTCCGCTTGAAGAAGAATTGTTTTTTATTTGCAATTATTACTAGAAATGATCAAAATACCGAAGACAACCAACAAACGAATAAAGTAAAAGTGATAATATTCATCCAACTACAAATGAAAATTCAAATTTTTATAAACTTTAAGAACTTACAAATTTGATGTGTACTGCAAGAATTTCGGAATAGAATTCAAAGGAATATAAATATTTAAGCAAAAAATGGACAATTGGATAAAAGTTTTGCTTGATCAATAATAATAATTGATTTTGGCAGCATTTGCAAAAATGTAAATATCTAGCGTTAGTTTTTCAATTCCGTTCTCGTATAATAACAAATTAAAATGCACAACAAATCCAATTAACGGTGTTTACACGGCATTAATCATAGATATGTATTTCAAATTTGGCTGACAAAAATAATAATAATTACAATCGGAGCAATCAAAACTTCCTTGAGTGCTGTGCTTCTTTCAAATTGACCAAAAGCAAGCAATAAATTCCAGAATGCTGTGTAAGGGCCGACAGTGAGGCAACTAAAACTAAAAGTAAAAAGTAGAACTAAAGATAATGATAGAATTGAAAATGAAATATCAAAACGCAAATATATTAAAGCTACTAAGAGACATTTTTATGCATGCCAATCTAAATGTGTAGAATACAATAAAGGATCAGGAGAACAGGAGAGCGTACATACTACTATGTGCGTAATAGAACTTAAAGTGAACTGGGGGGGATATAATAGAAAACAAGCAACAAACACGAGAAACCTTTTTAAAAAGCAAATTGTAATTGTATTTAACAAATTAGATAATAAATTAATATGTTCTAAACACGTTGCGACTACTTTTTATCCTGCTCATCCAGAAATTGTTGTAGGAGTGCCGCATCGATTGGAATGTTTAGCTGCTCAGAGCCATCGACGCTGCGCTTAGACTTGACCAGTTTGTGATCGAGAAACTCGGTCAGCTGGGCGCGCAGTGCCAAGTCCGAGCTAACCAGAAACGCCTCGCGACAGCTCCAATACAAATCCTTAAAGGACATGCCCTGGTAGTTGGCATGGCCCTTGTTCTTCAGCTGAAACTTGACAATCAGCATGTAAATGCCGCGCGAGTTTGTCGTCAGCGAGGAGAATACGCTGCGCAACGAGGAGAGCGCCAGTTCGCCCGAGTTCTGCACCAGCAGCGAGTTTTCAAATGCCGTTTCATCCGTGTAGGGCAACATGGTGGTGCAGTCCCACCAGGAGAAGTTGTAGTTGCTCAGCTTGTTCTGGTCCCACACTAAAAGTACATATAAAAGGATATATTAAAATCGTTTGACATTTAAGTCATCAGCATCATTACTCACACAAGGGCGTATTGATGTGGTCGATTGAGGCCAGCAGATGAATGTTCGGCACGCGCGCCAGACGCGACAGGATAGCTTGCGCCTTAACATTACGAAGCATGGCGCCGTCTAGATTGTGTACGATCAGATACAGATGCGTTTCGGGTATTAACTTAAACTCCTCTTCAATCATGTCTACGGCCTCGTGTGCATTAGCTGGACTGGGACCAGCGTCAAGTACCTCGTTAGTGATACTGTCCAGGACATCCTTGAGGGTCAGACTAGGAAAGAAACCGTTGATCACCAGCACCGTTTGCTGTGCGAGTATATCACGATGAAACGACTGCAGCAGTTGTCGCTTGGAGCCTAATCCATAGAGCAGAATGTTGAAACCCTCGTTCAGAATGCACATCCACTTGGGAAAGTACGAGCGATACTCTTCCATAATGGCATTGATGGACGTCTCGTGCTCTGCCGTTGTCTTCATTTCCGCCAGCAGACTGAACACACGATCTGCGGCCAGGCGTGGATTCTTCAAGCGATCCAGTGTGTGATCCGAAGTAATTATCTTGCTGCTTGCATGCGAATGAAAGTAGCCATCGCTCTCTGGCACGTACTCGTTCGATCTCTTCACCCGCGCTGACTGGCGCTGCCGCGCGGCCGACGGCGTTTTGGGTAGCACAGGCACCACAATGGCCCGTCGGGCCTTGCACGGTGTCTTGGGCTCATCGTCAGCAGCATCGTTGTCTGAGGTAGCACCGTCACTGCTACTACTGCTGCTTGAGGAGGAGGAGTTATCATCACAGGGCTGAAAGTCGCTGTCATCTGCAGAGAAATCCTCGTCGGAATCAGCCACAATTCTCGCTATCTCTGCAAGTTAATGAATTTAAAGTTAGATTGGCTTGCATTTTGGCAGACGTTAGATTAAAATTATTACAATTGGATTAGCAGAAAAAGCATCAGATTTGAAGTTCTTCTAATTTTGTCAAAACTGAGCCGATTTTCCCGCGGATTTCTTTATTTTACATGTAACTTTTGAAAATACATAATTTTATTTAGATTTGTTTTCCATTTGCTTGATCCACCCCATACTGCGTCAGGGTACAATAAAAATTATATTTTTTCCCAATTTGAAATATTTTTAAATGCCAATTTAATCTATAGGCTAATATATGACTAAAGAACCAACCTTCTCTATAATAAAGGATTTTCCAAAGATTATAGGAATTGAGAATATAAAATACATTTCAGAGAAGATGGGAGACTTACGCTTCTTAACACGCGTGCGCACATGCGAAGGCGTTTTCGGCTGATCGCCCTTCTTGCGTGTTGCTTCTGGGGTTTTAACTCCCAAGCGAGGCGTCTTTGGTGTTTTTGGGGTCTTTGGTGTGCAGGGAGTAGCATTGAGTGCAGCCATAGCCATGGCGTCGCGCTTTTTGGGCGTATTGAAGCCAAACAAGCTGGTGCCGGCCACATTGTAGTCGGCCTGTATCAGCTGCAGATCGCGAGCACTGGGTTTAGCAGCGCTTACGCCTGCTTCTTCTTCATCTTCTTGATTTTCGGATTGCGGCTCATCCTCATTTGAACACTCAACATAGTTCACAACAATATGCTTTTTGGCATTCCCATCTCGAAAAGCTTTATATTTCTTTGTGGGACTTGGCTTGCGCGATGAACGACGTGTGCGTGGTTGCTCTTCGAGCTCTGCGGTGCTGGATTCTTCAGAGTTTGTTAAATTCTCAATGGATTTTAAACCAGACGACTTTGGACGCCGTCTAGTTTCATTCTGCTTCTTTGGTGTCTTGTAGTCGGCGACAGCTGATTGTATCTTTGATGGGGTACCACTCATCTTGTGTGTAGGCGGGTCTCCAGTGTATTAATAAAAAAAACGGCAATGGAAAAACAGAATATTTAATAGCAAAAATAAAAAACACAAAAACTCTTATTTTTGCCGCGAATTTGTTGATCTGATATCGGTGTATCGATCTTCAGAGCTATTTCTATTTATTTATCGAATATACTAGCTTTCGTCACGATAGTTCATATATCGCGTTGTCAAACATAGAAAACATATCGAGTTAGCCGCCAAACTATCAGCCACTGAATGATTCAAAATAAGAGTAGTTGAATGAGTTATTTAGTAACGTAACCTATTAACTTTATTTCATTTAAGTTAGAGTTTTCTGTATTTATTAAAAAACAAGCTTGAATTTAATATGCATCTATCGGTCACAAATTTGACTCCTAAATATTTTCCCAATTGAGCGGTGATTACCGATTAATCGATAATAAGTTCATAGGTGACATCACTAACTCTGAGTCAGGCGGTTTAGCGTGCGGCAATTTTTCACAGAACAACGGTATCAGTGTGTTCATTTGTTTAATTATTTTTATTAAAAAGTCACACAACACAGACGAAAAATGTCGACAATGGCAAGTCCCCTATGCATAGCTGGCACCCGCCAGTCCGGCGCTTCGGTGCGCACACAGAACGGTAAGAAATCTTTGCTTTCAACAACAGCTGCGGCTGTAAGAGCCGGGGCAACAAGCACGTTGCCAGTTGGTCGCGGCGCCCTCAAAAAGCATCGCAGAATGTTCCGGAATAAAGCTTAAAAAATTGCTTTTAAGCTTTAAAATGTTGTCTGTCAACATCGAATGCATTAAAATAAATAAAACTAATGTGAATCGTTGCCAAGCATTTAAAGTGAGGTTATGGTTTGCCGCGTCCAGGACAAATATATTCAGGCTTATATTCAATCTCGACTAGATCCAGAAAATGTTGCTCTGTCACTGAATTTAATCCTAGTTCAGCGACAAGAATATTTAATTCAAAAAGACTTGCCGAGTGTGATTCATCTGAATATTTTCATAAATGAATCTTATTTTTCTTCCCTTCTGCAGTGATGGCAGCGCTCTCCATATCCAACATTGTGAAGAGCTCGCTGGGTCCGGTGGGCTTGGATAAAATGCTGGTAGATGATATTGGAGATGTCACCGTTACCAATGACGGCGCAACTATTCTGCGTCTGCTTGAGGTGGAGCATCCAGCAGCAAAGTAAGTCATTAATTATTGAAAGTTAGATAAATTTTAATGAGTTCATTATTTGTACTTTAGAGTGCTTGTGGAGCTCGCACAGCTGCAGGATGAGGAAGTTGGCGATGGCACCACATCCGTGGTTATCCTGGCCGCAGAACTGCTGAAGAACGCTGATGAGCTGGTCAAGCAGAAGATTCACCCGACCTCAATCATCTCTGGGTACCGTATTGCCTGCAAGGAGGCGTGCAAGTACATTTCGGAGCACCTTACCGCACCAGTGGACGAGCTGAGCCGTGACTCACTGATCAACATTGCCAAGACATCGATGAGCTCTAAGATCATTGGCGCAGATGCAGACTTCTTTTCCACCATGGTCGTTGATGCCGCTCAAGCCGTAAAGATCACCGATCCCAAAGGACAGACAGCCTACTCCATCAAGGCCATCAACGTGCTCAAAGCGCATGGCAAGTCAGTACGCGAATCGGTCCTGATACCAGGCTATGCCCTCAACTGCACCATTGCCTCGCAGCAAATGCCCAAGAAGATAGTGAATGCAAAAATTGCCTGCCTAGACTTCTCGCTGCAAAAGACCAAGATGAAGATGGGTGTCCAAATATTGATCAACGATCCCGACAAGCTGGAGGCCATACGCGCACGTGAACTGGACATCACCAAGGAGCGAATCAACATGATTTTGGGAACTGGCGTCAACGTTGTCTTGGTCAGCGGTGGCGTTGATGATCTCTGCATGAAATACTTTGTTGAGGCCGGCGCCATGGCAGTGCGTCGTGTGAAGAAGAGCGATCTGAAAATCATTGCCAAGGCCACAGGCGCTGCATTCCTTACATCGCTGACAAACATGGATGGCGAGGAAAGCTTCGACGCTTCGATGGTGGGCGAAGCAGCTGAGGTTGCACAGGAGCGTATTTGCGATGACGAGCTCATCCTTATCAAGGGCACCAAAGCTCGGTAATTAGTAGAACGAGAATAATATGCAAATATTTTTATATCTACATACATCATCGTTATTTTTACGTGTGCTTACAGTGCTGCTGCATCGATTATTCTGCGTGGTCCCAACGACTTTTACTGTGATGAGATGGAACGTTCCGTGCATGACGCCCTGTGCGTTGTGAAGCGTGTGTTGGAAAGCAAGAAAGTCGTTGCTGGCGGCGGCTGCGTAGAGGCAGCGTTGTCCATCTACCTCGAGAACTTTGCCACATCGCTATCGTCGCGGGAGCAGCTGGCTATAGCCGAGTTCGCCAAGTCGATGTTGGTCATTCCTAAAACCTTGTCTGTGAATGCGGCCAAGGATGCCACTGATCTGGTGGCCAAGCTACGCTCCTACCACAACTCCAGCCAAACAAACAGCAAGAATGGCGAGCTCAAGTGGACCGGCTTGGATCTGATTGAGGGCGTTGTACGCGACAACAAGAAAGCTGGCGTATTGGAGCCTGCAATGTCCAAGATCAAATCATTAAAGTTCGCCACGGAGGCTGCCATTACCATTTTGCGTATTGATGACATGATCAAGCTGAATCCGGAAGACAAAAGCGGCAAGAGCTATGCCGATGCCTGCGCCGCTGGCGAGCTAGACGGTTAAGGCTACAGTTAGTTGGTTAGGCATTTAATCTTATGTATCACTCACTGCAAACTTTCGCCCCATTTAATTGTAATAACAATTTAATTGTTTCTTGCTAACCGCAATTTGTATTAACCCCGCACCGCTAATAAACTGAAAACCCTTCTCATTCACGTAAAATGCATAATAAATGAAATTTCAGAATATGCTGCGGCGTATGCAAAACTAAACTGGCAACAAAATGTTTATAATTTTTACTCAAGCATCTTAATGCTTGGTCGCTAGACGCTAGAGGAATATTTGGGAGAGGTTGACGCTTCAGAGAGCCGGAGAGTCCAAAATTAGGCTAAATATAGCGCATGCATCGATTCGGTCTGTTGTCTATAAATACAAAAAGAAAACAAAATACTAAAGCATTCGCAAAAGTCGTGCATGCTGTGAACAATATCAGGAAATTTAAAAAAATTAATTTGAAAAATGTCTGCAAACCCCTTAGATGGCGATATGAACAACAATGAAAAGGAGTTATTAGCGACCAATGGACAAGATGAACTGGAAGAGCTGCCATCTACTAGCCAGACGCAGCCACAAAATGAACTGCTCGATATGGTATTTGCATTGGAGAGCGAGAAACAAGCGCTGCTAGAAGAGTCTCGTAAACGAATTGGAGCGCTACGCAAAGATTTTGAGGTTAGTTTCGAATAAACATTCCATTCAAGATTTCTATATTATACGTTATACGCCCACAATCACAATTAAAAAGGATGCGCGCTGCGAGAATGAGCGACTGAAGAAGCGAGTGACTAATTTGGAACAGTCCTTAAAGCAGTCGGTGATGCTGGGCGGTACAGATGCACCCAAATCGCGCCAAGAACAGGAAGAGCTGCTGCTGAAAGCAAAAACGTTGCTATTTGAAAAGACCAAAGTCAACAAGCAACAGGAACAACAGATTGCCGTGCTCAAGAATCAAGTAGAATCAATAAAGGATGTCCTGCAAGTCACCAAAGACATGTTGCAGCTAAAAACCACGGAGTGTGATCACACTCAGGCGCGCCTAGAGAAAAGTCAGCTGTGGATCAAGGCCGAGCAGGAAAAGTGTACGCTGACCGAAAAGAAACTCGACATATCAAAGTCTGTATACGACAAACTGCGTGCAGAATATGACACACAATCTAAGATATTTAAGGTGAGAACACATTTCAATTAACATAGCTAAGATACTCTACTAATTTATCAACTATTCCTGACAGGATTTGAAAGCAGCCTATGAGCAGAAGTTGAAGGTGCTAAGCGTTGCATTGGACGAAGCCAAAAAGTAGTTGAACAATTTAATAAACTATGTTAATTAAATGCACAAATCTTGTTTATAAGTTTAATAATTTAATCATCTTTGTTCTGCATCATAACTCCATGAGAGATCCCAGATCAATCGATCCATGCCTAGGCGCTCTGTTTGGGCTGCTGCTGCTGTTGCTGAATCATTTTCACGGCGGCCGCTTGCTTCATTTCCAGCACGCCCATCACAGAGTTTAGAAAACGGGTCTTCTGCATGTGTATCTTTTCGATTTTTTCGATCTGTTCCTGCACATACTCGACGCGTCGCTTAAAATAATCTTTCGAGCCCTCTAGATCCTGTCAATATAATACATCAGCTGGTGTGAGACCGAGTAAAATAATATTGTAATTACCTTTTCGATGTAGTAGCCGGTGCCAATATCTATGACAAAATTATTGAGGTCCTTAATGCGGCCTGGCACGTACATACTGCTGGTCAGTGGTACTAGGATTTGACGGTTTTCCCAGTCGGGCTGAAACGCTTCTAGGGCATCTTTCGATCCTGCGTATTTCGCCTTGCACCCGTGGAGAGTCGATAGTGAGTCCTGTATGTTATTCATCTCCTAAGCGTGTCGCATATAAAAGCAATTATTAGTAACATGTGCATCTGCGGTACTGCAAACCACAGCCCGTAACCCGCAACCTGCTCCCACAAGCAGAACGGTGAGCAACACACCCACACGCGACACACTAGACACTCGCACTCACCTGCTCAAACTCTTGCTTAATTTGCATCAATTGGTCCGGACTGAGCTTGGTGAGGTCAATCATCTCGGGCTTTGCGGCGGCATTTGAGGTTTCAGCCATGTTTTGTGCTTAATCTTATAACTTAATAAATTTAATTTCAATTTATTTTATACAGTCACACGCAAATCTTGCGAGCAGTGTTGTGAAATTCTGTTTTTTAACACACGCGACAGTGTTATGTTACAAATAATGCGGCAAATTGAAAATCCCAAGCACCCAAGACAAGAACCACAACAGGCTGTTTTTCAAGTTTATCGACAAATTTAGCGCCCACAACACTCCACGTCCAGTGCTGTCAAATGGCTGTGAATTTGAATGTGAAAAAGTAACGTTCTCTTTTATACTTTTATTTTATTTATTATATGCAATGTTATAATTCTGTGTTTTGTCAGTCATTCTGTATTTGTATGCATTTTTATACCGTTTTTTTCTTTCTCATAAATTATAAAATCTAACATAAAACAAAGCAATTTCTTTAACAATCACTGCCGCTACATGTACATACACGTTACGATTTGTTATAATATAGGCGCAGCCATTACAATTTCATATACATATTCTTTGTTGTTTTATATTGGGTATGTTTGTGTGTGTGTTGGGTGTGTGTTGATTTCGTATATATATTAGATAACAATGATATTAAGCCTAAATATATATATAGATATAAGTTAAAGTTGTATTGATACATTGTTTGCATTTCATTCGCATTTATCTGTTCTGTTCCTATGACCATTCAACTATTACATGCTTTAACTAAGTTACTGTTACTGTTACTCATTAAACTAACTGTACTTGCCTTGACACTTATCATTTATGTTTATCATACATAACATTATTCTTTAATCAATTGGTATCTGTATTGGTTTTTCTTTCAATCTTTTTTTTTCGTTTTTTTTATAGTTTTGACTACTATTGTTTTTAAACAATTTATCAATTATAATTTGCATGGCGAGTAGAATTTTCAATTGGTTGTTTTTTTGTTTTTTTTTTTTAATTTTTCTTGTGCACTTTAATAATCGCAAGGCAAAAATTTGAATTTGCTTCAATTGAAATTAATAAACTTTGTGGTTATTGGTTTATTTTAAATGCAGAGTTTTTTTTCTTGTGCAGCATTAACATTGTGAAGATAGAAATTTAAATATTTGTAGCCTTTGGAGAGTGTTACATACAATATTTAAGTGGGAATGTTAATTACTTAGTTATCAACAGGATTTTAGTTTGCTTTGTTTGTTAATCAATTAATTATTAAATCGAAGGGACGTATTACATATAATAATGATAACTATAATAACTAATTTTACATTTTATATCGTATAGTATGTATGTATTGTATATGTTGTATAGATGTACATATATGTATGTATAAATAGTAGAGTATGTATGCATGTTAGTAGGTATCATCTTGTATATAAGTATGTATAAATATGTGTGCATTGTATTGTGTTATTGTATGTAATTGTCCTAAGTGTTCATTTGCTAGATTCACTAGTTTGTTTCTCATGTGGTATTTCCGGTTGTATACAAGTTGATTTGGTTTTAAAAAACTCGAAAATATATCAAAAATTTGTTGAAATGCAAGAGATACATATGTAGTTAGTTGTTAAATATATACTATATATGCATATGTTTATATATAGGACTTTCGATATTGATAAAGTTGAATTCAGAAGAAGAATGAATGAATCAATTAATTTAGCTAATTCATGTACATAACATATGTAAGTGTATGCAAGAGTATGTGTATGTGTGCGTGTATAACTCCATTATATATTAGTACAAATATGCACTATAATATGTAGTATTGTATATAAGTCATAAAAAAATGTACAGCAAAATTAAAAGCGCTCCAAAATGATATAAGTTCTTACGTAATTTAATATGTGTAATTGTATCTTTAAAATTGTATTTAAACTAAATGTGTGTGTGTGTAGGATGGGTGTTGTGTGTGTGTGTGTGTGTGTGTGTGTGTGTGTGTGTGGGTGTTAGTGAGTTGTCTTATTGTTAGTTGCTGCTGCTGATTGTGTATACGTCACGTAAGCTTCGAAAAATACGCACAAAGCGGCTCTAATACTGTAAAATTGTTGCTTGTTTTTCCGATTTCTTATTCGTTTTTCATTATTCATTATTCATTATTCATTTTTCGTTTTTCTTTAAGCTGTAAAGTAATTTTCGCTCACAATTTGTAGCATTTGTAAAAAAGCTAGGTAGGTTCGCTTCAGTGTCAAGTGTCGAGTGTCAAGTGTCGAGTGTCGATTGTGAGAGTATTTGTGTAAGTTGGTGTCTTGTTAATTGATATGTCCGAGTTCATATTGCATAGATGTGTTCTATGACAATATATAGTCTCAAATACATATACATAATAAAAAGTATATTTCTGGGTCTTTAGAACAAATCAAGTACCGCTTATTAAATGGAGAAATCGCATTACATACATTACATATAAATATTATAATTTAACCAAATCGCGGGGTTCTACTGTTTATATCAATTAACTAATTAAAGCCAGTTTCAATTCAATAAACAATCTTTAGCAGAGATCCTTGCATTTATCATTATCATCATTATTATGTTATCCTCATCATTATCATCATTATAATAGGATTTAACTTTAAGCTGCCTGCACCATAATGTTTTATAACTTTACAACAAACAGAAACTGCTTATAGAATTTAATGTATATATATATATATGTATATTTAATATTATTATGTTTAAGTTACGTTTACATCGAATTTCGCTAAATTGTTTATAGTATTTTGTATATTCTGCAGTGTAGAATTGTTGAATTGCGAACACTTCTCATCATATTTTATCATATCATAGTTTGTAGCGAAATATTATACACAATTATTTGATTGGCTAGTGGCATAATTTATTATAACATAATGATATATGTATGTGTATATATATATATGTAGTTATATATGTATACATATACATTCTTAAACGCTGAATCTTGTGATTTCTCTTTGTTTTGTTTTCTTTTTTAGGTTTTCTTTTAGCAAGTCTTGAGTTTGAAGCTATAATTTCTTAGGCATATTGTTTGCTCAATTTTTATAATAAGTATTTTAATTTAATTTAGTGTTTCTCTGCCTTTAAACGTTAAAACTTAATGCGTATGCAGCTAAAGTATTATTAAATATATATTTATGTATGTGACGGTGTAGGTGTGGGTGTGGGTGTGGGTGTGGGTGTGGGTGTGGGTGTACTATGTGTATGTCCATGCCTAGGTTATTGCCATAACAAACCCATCCAATACAATCTACTATACCAATCTAATCCGATCCGTGCGGGCTTCGCTTATTATCCATCCGTCATTTGTACAGTTTGTCTATGTATTTAATTGCGTGATGAGGTTGCTAAATAAATGTATTTTAATTTTTTTTCTTATTTATATTTAGCTTATTAAGCATGCGTGTAAATATAAATGGAATACTCGTATATGTATCTATGTATGCATGTTGGGGAACGGGTTTTCATTCTGCATCACGTATTTTATTTCTAATTTGACGCTGTTTACTTTGTTTGTTGTCTACGCGCTGTGCTTACACATACCACTCCTTGACATCCTTGGAGTCGCGCTTTTTGGCCTTCGGCTGCACCAAGCCCGCCATCTGTGGTCGTCCATCGCTGCCATATCCAAGCGAACCGCTGCCGCTCGACATCATGCCTCCGCCGCCAGAGCTATTATGTCCGTTGAGGTTGTGGTGCTGTTGGTGTGGTTGCTGACCCTGTACTGCCCCGCCGGCTGCCTGATGATGCTGCCGCTGCTGATGATAGGAGCCATTGGTGCTGGTGTTGCCCAACAGGGCCGCATTTGGATTATGAGAGCCGTAAGCGGCGGCCTTCTCACTTTCCGTCTTGTAACCACGATCACCATTCGATTTAAGCCATAGGACGAGCAGAATAACCAAGATTACAGCAATGAGAATGCCCGCAACAATGCCAATGATCATGGCCGTGCGCTCCTCCTCGATGGAGTTGATGCGTCCACCCTTGCCCTTGGGTCGATAGTTGACATTGTTCACATTGCTGTTGTAGGTGCTGCCACCGTAAGGATTATATGGCGGCGCATCTGGCTGTGGCGGCAGCGGCGGTGGCAATGGGGGCAGATGCTCGTCCGGCAGCTGCATACGCTCATGGTCACGACCTCCTCCAGCTCCACCCAGGTAGACATCGTGTGTGGTTTCCCGTTCTGTCACAGTGGTGCGTATCTCTGGTGCGGCTGTTGTGGTGCTTGTGGTTGTTGTCGTAGTTGTTGTTGTGGTGCTTGTGCTGCTGCTGCTACTGCTGCTGCTGCTGGAGCGCTGTGTTGAGGTTGTGCCCACGCTGCTGGTGCTGCTCGGGTGACTGCTGGACGTGCTGCTGCTCCCGGCACTGGACATTGTGGTCATATAGGTGGTGGTGCTGCTGCTTCCCGCGCTGCTGCTGCTCCCGCTACTCCCGCTGCTACTGCTGCTATGCTGCTGCTCCGTGGTGGCATCACTGCGTCCCGTTGTCGATGCGGTTACCAGCTCGTTATTGGACTCTGCAAGTGGTTAGCAGCAGTTTTTAGTGTTTCATTTGGAATTCTGTGCTGTAGTATATGTGGATAGTGGGTGGTAATTGGTGTTTGGTGGGGTGGTTGGTGTGGCAGTGGGTATACGTGTGTGCCCCGCCCGCAAAAAGTAGTATCGTTGGCAATTGATTCGGTTTTTTATATTATAGTTTATTGAACATAAAGTTAAAGAGCGTAATTGATATTGAGAGATATGCTATGCATTGACAGGCTGATATGTACAATTGCAGTTGGAAGATAACTAGATATAGTACATTCAAGAGTTGGAAAACCAAATATTACGACATTTTCACAATTAGCACAAAAGCTTTTACAAATTTCATAATTTATAAAGCACAAAAACAACTGGTAAAATATTAAAAATCATATGAAAGATATTGAGCCACACATCGTAAATGATTTTGAATTTTTGTTATACTCTACGCAGCTCTAATGATATGTACATTCAATTTTTTTTATATAAAATGAAAATTAAAGTTATCTTTAAAATTTATCATGAAGATTGAAAAATAGTTTTTATTAAAAGTAAGAGTTATATTATGAATTTTTTAATAAAAATTGAAATTTATTTATTATTTAAAATTTAAGATCAAAATTAAAAGTGAAGTTTAAATTTTTTGATAAATATCAACAAATATTTTTATTTTAAAAATTTGAAACGTTCCATTTTCTGTTTTAAATCAAATAATGAAAATTTTAGTTAATTCTTCTAGATATTCCGGTTCGATAGTATCGATAGTTAAAAGAGACCAAATATTCGGTACTATCGATTGCCTCATCAATCGTTTTCCAGCTCTAATACGTAAGTACTTAGGTAAGCTATTAGATATGTATGTACGAGAATGTAAATAACTATGCAAAAATACTTTCTTCAACTTGAATTTTACTTTCGCTCGCACTCACATTGACACATATATGGACAGGTTTGCCTACTGCTTAGTATATACATAGGTACATATACATACATGTGGGTATACTACATTTTACATAAGACATACATATATAGAACATAATGTCTCTCTGAACCTGCCACTTCCCTTCCCTTCCCTTCCCGAACGCTTAATGTGCACACTCTAATGATCGGTGTGTAGTTGTTGTTGTTGTTGTAGAAGTAGGAGTAGTTGGAGTTGTTGTTGTTGTTCTTGTTGCTGTTGTTGTTGGTGGTATTGCTCAGATACATATGTATACATATATGCTAAGGTTATAGTATATAATTAGACACTGTCTAAGTATTTTTGTTGGAGCTTAGCCTATGTGCATTGTTTGTTATTGCTACTAGACGCTTGCATATAGTATATCGTATAGTATTATATAGTATATAGATTTTTTTGTTATTTTTTTCTTATTTTTGCATGTGTAAATTTACAATTTACAGAGTATTATCCAAGGCGCAATCACAGTCAGAAATATGAAGACGTGTTCACATTCTGAAAGAGACACATAAGGCGTACTCATTGTCAGTTCAAATTAGAAGCATCATCATCAACTGAGTGGATGAAAAAGTGGCAACGTTTTGGAGCTGAGCTGATCTGAACTGAATATGACACGATTGATTTTGAGATTGATTGAGGTTTTTGGTTTTTGGTATTGAACTGAACTTTGGATTGTAGATTGAATTGGTTGGGCTGATCAATGATCAATGTCTGCGAATTGCGAATTGCGAACTGCGGGTTGTGGATTGTGTGTATTGAGTCTAACAGGGTGGCAACGCCGGAAACGGGTAGGGAAACGAGAAAAGCAATTGACACAGCAGTCAAAAGAAAAGAATGAAAATAAATTATTAACTGCGATTGTTCGATATAGTATGATATTCTTACAAGAATAGGCATTATGTGTGGATATATGTATGTTATGTTAGTGTTTATATGGTATTACAAGTGTAAGCGTTAAAAGCGTTGCATAGTTCAAGGCGCACAAAAAACCCATAGGACGAGCTCGCTAACAAGAACATCGAAACTGAAAAGCGGTTTAACTAGACAATTATCGGTATATATTGTACAATATATAAATATATATATATATATGTATGTACGAGTATACGTGCATGTATGTACATACTATATGTATATGCTGCAGCATCTGTACTATTAGTATCAAACAAGCCAGAGCTTAACCGTTAAGTTCTGGTTCTACTTATAAGTATACATATGTATATTAGGCACTCGAACAATACATTTTGCTAGCTAATAATGTCTGGATGATGTGTATAGTGTGTCTGTGTGTCTGTGTGATGCAAATGTCAATGACAAAATGACACCACACGGCTCAATATTTGAGATTTGAGATTTGATAAGCATAAAATGCCCACTCACCTGCACCCTTGGCCGTGCTCGTCGATGTGAACTGTTCGGTTGTTTCCCCGTAGTCCCCAGAGCCATGCACACAGTCCTCATCATCGCAGGCACGCTCAGTTCCATTGTTGTTGTTTGTATTGTTATTGGAGCGATCCACGCCCAGATTGTTGCCCTGTTGCGTGGTTGTCGTCTGCTTGGTGGGCGGCACATAGACAGGTGTAATGAGATCATCCCCACTGCCCGATTCGAAGGGAGGGGTGCATTCATCCTCGTCGTCGCCGCGACAACCCGATCCGGCACCCGAGAAGATCAGATCATCTATGGCGCCCGGATACCCACTCGCTGGCGTCTGTCGAGTAGAGTTCAGAGTCTAAATTTACTTCAGTTGATCTGGCGCCGATCTGGCCAAGCGGTTATTGTATGTTAGTGAATGTTACATGTTACGGGTAACTGAGTAGTTAGTAGGTGCATTATATTGTATGTGAGTATGTAAATATGTTATTATGTTAGTTGTAATGTAGAGCTGATCAAAATTCGATTGAACTTTCGACTGTATCGATAATTAAACTAGCTCTGTTAATAGATTCAATCGACATTTTTCCAGCTTAAGGTTTATAATGTACATATGTGTATTGTTTAAATGTGCATTTAATAACTTTTTAAAAATATATTGAAAATTAGAAATTTGATTTGATTTTAACAAATATTCCTTCAATTTCTTTTTAGCTCCTTAAAATATAGGGATGGAATTGAGATTAGAGCCACACTGGGATCGATTTTACTTCCCAATCCCATCTCTTGTGCAAAACAAAAGTTGAGTTCATTAGTAAACAGAACAAATTGGTTCTAATTTAAATATATTTTTAAAGTAATGCACAAATACTAATGTTGTATGGTATATATATGTATTATGTCTTGTTTATTAAGTTGTATTATATTAATTAAGTGTCTTGTGCTATGTGTAGAGTCATGCAGCATAATTGCGCTCAAAGTGGCTTTATTACGAGTACAGTTACAGTGCAAACAAAATAAAAATAATAACATAAATCTATCTGCATATGGTAGTATGTACTATTAGTAAGTATGTTTGTAAGTAAGATATCAATATTAATACATATATGCGATTATATGTATATTCACAATTAGGTTATTGCATATGCTGTGCGATTTAGCTGGTTAGTGGCAATTTCTTGGGGGGATTAATTGCTGGTGCTGGTTAAAAAGCTGACAGAATCAAAGGAAATTAATATATATAAACATAAATCAAATATGGCATTTACACTAGTTTATACATTTAGTTGCTAATACTTTGGTTTAATTGTAAGTTTTAAATGCTGAACCAAATTTCCCACAATTTGATGACTGTATTTTCACCAGAAAAGTTACATTTGAAGGGAGAAACTGTACAATAAATCAGTGCGATCAAATCTGATTGGGGAAGAGAGGTTCACACAACGAATGAAGCTGATTATTTTACGATATTTTGGTTTAGTTTCTTTTTTCGTTTTTTTGTTTTTTTTTTAATTGAGTAAAGAAAGAATTTTGAATAAACTTGTTTCGATACGATGAGAAAAATACTTGAAAAGTTGAAAGTTGAGAGGAATTCAAATAAAATTTCAAATAAATTCCCTAACCTGCTGCATTCTCTGCAGATCATTTCTATCTAATACTCCAGTTACCAATTGAACATCTCCTCGTATGGTGATATGAGGATCGCGCTCGACGGCCAAATCCAGGATGCGCAGCTTGTTCACCGACAAACCCGCAATGACGCCGGCAAATGGCCGCTCGATCCTCGTGCGACCGTTGCGGCTAAATTTGCCGCCCACTTGAATATTCGACATGGTATTGAACACGGTCGAGTGGTGGCCTGGCGAACAGAGATTGAAGGAAGAAGATTAAAGCATGATATCGCTAATCACAGTATTGGTATTGGCAATCTTACCCTGCGGAGTCAGAGCCTGCACATTGTAGTCGTCCAGCTGGAGTGTTGCATTGCCGCCTTTGCGTAGAAACCGTACCACATGGTAAGCATTGTCGTTGACCTTGGTGCCAATCTCGCCCAGCGGCAGATCCACGCTGCCAATGTTGTAGACCATGAAAATGTTACCCTCGACTATCTCCAGCTCCATATAATCTTGTGTAGTAGCGCTCTCAATGCGCAGCAGTACTGCATCCGGTTTGGTGGTAATAAAGCCCAGCGCAATGTTGTCTTCCTCGGTGTCCGCCTGCGTGTTCTCCGGATAGTTGTACTGGACCATGCCCTTGTTGTTGCCAAACTCATAGGCAATTGATTCTGCAAACAGATTTCAATATTAAAGTTCACTTTATACTTGCAAACGGAGCCGAAACTATCGATAGTGCTATCGATACTATCGGTTAGCAGTACTTACCATCATAGCAGGTCGGTCCCGTGTAGGAGGTCATGTCGCATTCGCAGGCATAGGCATTCCACTGCTGCACACAGATGCCCCGATTGGCGCACGCATTCTGGCTACACTTGGTGGGACCCTCGCATCCGCTGACTACCAGGGAACTGGGGACAACCGCATCGCTGGTTACCGAGGGCGAAGCATCGCCCAGGTCCAGGGAAGCCAGGCAGCCTTCAAAGCCGGACCGTGACGATATCGAACCTGGCAACTTTGAGTACATGTCCTTGAAAACACCGCCAATGTAGAGTATGCCCGCCAACTCGAGATGCATGTTGTTGCCAGTCAGGGTGATAATCTCAAAGGAATCGTCCACGGTGAGTGTGTGCGTCTTGGGCCCGGGTCGACGTATGCTAACCTGATGCCAGCGATTGTCGTTCATATGTATACGCGACTTATCCCGCATGGTCACAGGTCCATCGCCCAGATCGAATGTGTAGTGTATGTGTCCATTCACCAGCTCCACAGCTACGAAATCATTGCGTCGTCCGCCATTGAACACAAGCAATCCATTGGGTTCCACGGTCTTAAAGCGAAAGTCAATGGATATGCTGGTATAGGCCTTCAGCATGGCAAGACCCACATAGGAATGCTTGGAGCGAAAGGTTGCTGCATGATACGGTTGTCCAGCCGGCGAGTTGACAAACCGTGCGGTCAACTTAAAGGTCGCACTGGGCAACGCCGATAACTCTGGTCCCAGGGATTTTACTATATCCAAATAGCTGAGAAAAGTAAAAGGTGATTATTAAAATTGTATAATTGTAATTAGATAAATTATATAATTTTGGAACATTATTATTCCCTCATTGTACTTGTATCTATAAAAATGAAAGGGGTTCATTTGCTTACCTCTGACCGTTGAATACGAATCCCTGCATCTGGCCCACAAAGTTCGGCATGGTCGAGGTCATCTGTATCTCCTCCTCGGCATGGAAGAGTCCGCCCAGGTGTATGGAACGTATCTCCATGGTACTATGGCGTCCCAGTATTGTCTCAGCTGTGCAAAGAATACAGCATAGAGTGATAAAGCTCAAGGGGTTCTTGGGCATAGGATGCCAGGTGCCAGCCTGGACTTTCTCTAATATTTAGACTAGGCAAAGTACCGTTAAGATTATATAGGTATAGGCATATCGTATATATAGGTATATACGTATGTATATATGGTTATTGGTTATGGGTTATGGGTTATGGGTTATAGGTTATGGAGTATAGAGTTGTTTTTTTTGGTGACAAACGAATGTTTTAGTTACAAGAAGCACATACGCATATATATGTACGAATATTCACATAGTAGAGTATATAGTAGAGTATATATAGAGATGTATGCGTTTAAGTAGACATAGAGCTAAATTTGATTCAAAATCATTTCAAGCAGATGTTGTATTTAGTTTAGTAGTTTAGCTAGTTAGTTAGTTGTAGGTGTCCACTAGAAAGTGGCTAGAATTGTCAATGCAGCTTGGGTACATACTAAAGAAAAGTGCAGTTACGATAGTTATATATCAAATATATTGTTGTTATACATACATGTATACAAATGAATTACATATGCATATTAATACATAGGTAGGCATGTGTATATATGTACATATGTACTTTTAAACTGAATTAAAAAGCAAATGAAAAATTGTTAAAAATTGTATCTTTGTTCAAACAAAGAAAGTAAGAAATTCTGTTAGCTAGTGTAGTTTATTATTATTAAATAAATAATTAAGTATTTAGTTTGGTGCGCTTTTTTGATATAGTATATAGATACATACATATATCTACACATACATATGCTTCATTGTCATGTGTATTATATTACTTTTTGGTGTGTGAGATACATTTTCATTACGAATACTGTAGCGGTGACATAATTAATTAATTATAATTAATTGTATTGATCGTTAGGTGCATTGCTTGAAAGAATAACTCAATTTAAATAAAGTAAGATTTCAACTTAATACGTTTCACTAGACGCCTACAACAATGATGATAACCAAACAGATATATTTTTTTTAAAAATCTTTTTCTTTACTGATCTTTCCCATAAAACTTAAAATCAATAACAAAATAAACAATAATGACATTGAAACTAAGTAAACATCGATCGGTATTGTTACTCCTAACTTGTTTGGCAAATATAATAATTAATGTGTTTCATGTAATAATGTGTATTATCTGGAGACTCTGCCAACATTTCTTTTATATTTTTTTTTTAATTTTCTAGAAGTTTTCTAGAATTTAAATTGATTGCTTTTTTAGCATTTGAACAGATAAAGATTTGATTTTGAGTTACAAGTCAAATCTATCATTATTCTTGCAATATTTTCCTATTTGTGGAAAGAAGTTTCGCCTTAGAATCTATATCACTTATGCACTTAAAGATAAGAATCTGATTTCAGAATAAGTTTATATTGTGGTAATTATATTTAACACTTGTTAGCAGAGTCCTTAAGACTCAATTGATTGTGTATGTGTGAAACTGTTTCGAGTACGTCTAACAACAGTTAATAACGGTGCATTTGACTCAATGAGGAACGTGAGCAACCGCATTGCGTATGCGACGCGTGGGACAGCGTTGAATTGATTGCCATCTGAACATGCAAATGACAGACTCAGAAAAGAGAGGAGCAGAGAAAGTGGGTGAGTGAATGTGAAATGCGAAAAGTGGGACACAATTTTTGCCGCAATTATGTGACTATATTAAAGAACTTGAGAGTGATAAAGAGAGAGAGAGAGAGAGAGAGATCGAGCGAATCTGAGAGCGTGGCATGTACAGCAAGTCATGCGATATTCGATTTAATCATTTCAGGTGCGCACATGCAAACGCCTGTGTGTAATGCTGTGTGCAGTTATACTTATATTGGTGTGCGTGGTGCGCGTACATAAAAACCGTGGTGCAGCAAATGATTGCGTGTGTGAGTGTACGGCCTAAGGCTGGACAAGACCGGGCAAGGCGAGCATCCAGCCGGAATGCCATTAGTGCTGCACAACTATCGGTGAGACTATCGATCGTTTTTCGGTTATTATCATCGATCGATAGTTATTTGTTGCTGCAAATTTAATTTGCTTAAATATTATTTGCGAATATAAAGAATGTCTGCTAATTGAATATTTGAATTTTTAATTAATATCACTCGCTCGAGAGAGGTGGACCGCTCTCTACTGGGTGATAATTGTGTCGACTATCGTCTATCGATTTGTGCATCATCGATAGTTCTGCAGCACTAGTTGCCGGCATCGCAAGTTGGCCAAGTTGCAAATTTGTACACACACATTTCTACACACAATGAGAAACTAATTTGTACGTTTGGACACGTTTGGTTGCTTAGTTAGTTAGTTGTTGCTGTTATTGTTATTGTTATTGTTGTTGGTAACGAGTACATAGTTTACTTAACACAAAACTAATTACATATTAAATGGTGCAAAATTACAGCCCTGGGTGCTTCCAAACATTGTTTTGCCTTCTCGTCTCAATAAGTCACGGGTCGCGTGTTGTGGCAGCTTTTATTTTATTTATTTTGTATTTGTTTTATATTTTTTCTGTTTTTTTTTTTCATTTTTTTGTCACGCTCCTTGCATCCTTGACTCGCGACTTTTATCGAGCGATTTGGCAAAAAAATGCTTCACCGAGTTCTTGCGTGTCGATTTTTTTTGCTCTCGCCTAAAAATATTTGAAATAATTTACGATGTTTTTCTTCTTCTGTGTTGCTGTTTGCATTTTGAAATAGAAAAGGTCATTTAGATCACATTTGTGATAAAAGAAAATTGCATTTAGCATTAGGATTTGCATTTTGCATTTTGCATTTGACATTGTTTGATTGTTGTTAATAAAAGTACTTGACAAGTATTTCTACATATATGGTTTAAATTACACACTCCTGAAACGATGAACTTTATTCACATACCACACGTGTCGTTTATTGTTATTAAACGTTAGTTATTTAACACACTTCATTGTTTAGTTAATACTTAGTATGCCTGTAAGTACAAATCTTTGATATTTACATGACACAATATCAATTCAAATGAAAATCATAAGAAATTAACTAATTTACAATCCTTGATGTTGAGGAGAAGCAATCTCTTTGTTAAGATTTCAATAGATCTGGATACAATAGCCGATCTACCCAATATCAAGGCAGTAACAACGAAAGAGCTTAAACAATTCTCCAAAAATAAAAATCATATACATATACAATATAATAAGGTACTCAATATGATGATATATTCTTAAGGACATAACAATTTACAAGACAATTAATTTCATATTTATAACATTCAATGCGATTTAGCAGCTGTAACTGTACAATCGTAGTAGTAGTAGTTGTCTTTGTTATACATAAGAACATATGCATATGTACATAAGGTTGTACACACTTGGAATATGTACTCGTATCTTTTATGATTTTATTTTATTAATATAATCAACTATTTGGCACTCATTCGGTTTCGCTGGTTGGGAATTGGCAATCAATCAATAGTCGCATAGAAAATCAAATAAAGTATAGTATGGCAGAGGTATAGAGGGTTTGCAAATGAAAACACAACATCAAGATGTTTGAAAAAGTCTCAAAAAACTAACGAGAGTCGAAATAAATTATTATGAATGAGATTGGCAAGTTAAGGTTAGTTAGTAAGGTATTCCAAATGGTCAAGTCTTAACGAATCTTTCAAAATTTCATCAAAACAAAATACAACAAAGTAAATGGTACTTGATTGATTGGTTAGTTAATTAATTAAGTGAAAGAGAGGCGTACAATGTATTCTGGTGTAAAAGTGATCGTGATTATGGGTAAATGTAAGTTTGTGAGATGCTCAAACATCATCTATGTATGTATGAATTCCAAATGCCGTTAGGAAGAAAATGTGTCAAGTATGAGAACTGAGCAACGAGAGAATTGTTTTGGGAAAACAAACGTGTATGTTAAATTTTTCGAATTATAGTTTTCAGTTTTTTTTTTATTTTGTCAGTTTTCCCCATTTTTTAAAAATAGGCGTACAACATTTTGTAACACATATCTGTGTGTGTGTGTGTGTGTTTTGTTGTGTATGTTTGTGTGTAAAACGTAGTAAACTAATAAGCTCTCAAATGAAAAGTTACAGTTTAAGAATAAATAAAAAAAACCGCTGCTGACTGCACTTAAGTTATCGAATATTCGTTTCTGACTATTCAAATTCTGGCACCTTCACACACCTTTACGCAAAGGGAGGTAGGGTAGGGAGAGAGTATCTGTATTCTGTACTATTAATTAATTAAACTGAATCTCAACTGGTAAACTGGGGCTCGAACTTATTCTCATGGATGCGCTTGGGGGCACTTGCATTTGAAACTAACATTCTTAGATATGATTTGTATAGGAGACTCGAGAATCGGGAGTATCCTTTAAAAAAAACGACACGGCACGACACGTAGTAGGGCAATAGATGTGCTGTTGATACATACATAACATACCCCTGACGGGGGGAGCCCCGTCAACTTGTAGTCGCAGATTCGATGCTCTGCGCGAGAATCGTATGGTGTGCCAATTATTGTCATTGAGCACCGACTGGCCAGCGAGTAGATTCTGCAGGGATTCAATTAATCTTTGATTTGTCCAATTATCATCGGATTGTCTTACCTTCTCCCGATCGCTCAGCCGCACGCTGGCACGAACACGACCCGCCACTAGCGCGATCTCTAGGCGATCCGGGGAATTGGATTCAGCGCTGGTCAGCAGCAGAAGTCCTGCCGGTCGGGATGTTTTGAAACGTATGACCAGCTCCTCCGTTTGCGTCTTAGTGCCCTGACCGTTGGCCAGCCAAATGGTCATGTGCTGGCTGCCATTAAAGGCCAGTGTGGCCAGCTCCCTGCCACAGATGGGTCCTCCATAGAGTGTAGCCGAACAGTCGCATATCGGTCGATTCCAGCCCTCCAGGCAAGTGCCGCCATTCAGGCAGGGATTCCCAGTGCACACATTGCCCTGAACATGACACGATGGTTTCACAGAAGCTGTAAAAGTTAATCACATTAATTAATATTGTACATTGGTTTATCATCGATCAATTAATCAAATTTTTAATGATTATTTCTAATTAATCATAAACAGTTCTGTAAACTTTTTCTATGTTGAAATTTTAAAGTGATTTAATTGATTTTCTAGTGTTGGCCACGACATACTCACCTGAGTCCTGTACACGTGCAAAAGCCGCTATATCGATCGCCTTGCCGCTGAGCACCAGGTCACGCAAGCAGCCTACAAATCCCTGACGTAGAGTTGCCGTCCAGATGGCAGCCGGCCAGGCAACGCTGTTGTAGGCCGGACCAACGCCGCCCACATACATGTGACCGTCCAGTTCGAGTATTGTGCCGTCGCCAGGAGTGCGAAAATCGTTCCAAACACCATCCACGCTTACCTTGGCATCGCGGCCATTGCGACGCAGGATAAGATCATGCCAGTCGCCATCATCAACGCGGCGTCTCGAGGCACGTATCTTGGATGCACCCGAGCCCAGATCCAGATGTATATAGATATGACCATTAAGTAGCTCAATGGCAATAAGCACGGGCTAAGCAAAACACAAAAAAAAGGGGATTAGTACGGCATGAATGCAAGATTCCAAGCCTGAGAACTTACGTTTTTGGCGCGCGGCTGTTTTGAGCCAGTGGCTAATATGATGATGCCATTGGGTTCTTTAGTCCGGAATTTAAAGCTTATCGAGCTCTGTTTGCCAGTCTCCCAGGGCGGCAAAACCTAAAAATTGAGGTAAAGTAATGGGCAGTTAATATCGAATCTACGAATATTCCTCATTCATAACTTTTATATTTTGATATTAATATATTTACATAAATCGAAAATAATATTCTGATTTATAAATATAGAACTTGTAATCGTTACGGTCTCTTGGTTATATTTCTGCCGTTGAGGCAGTCCGATTTACTTACCAAATGGGACTCACGCGTGGTAAATGTGACCGGATCCTGGGGATCTCCGCTGGGACACTGATATTCTAAATTGCCCGCTACTTGTATCAACTTGGAGCCGCTTTTAGCCAGATCAATAAGATTCAGGTTCAATGTGTCTGCCGAAAATTCCACCTTTCGCAAGCAGCCCACAAAATTATTGTGCACACGAGCACCGAGCAGAGCTCGCGGATTGACGGCACCTCCCACGTAGACGCGAGAGGACGAGAGCATGGTAAACTTGCCAGCAATGTGAGAGTGATCGGTGTAAACATCATCTACCACAGTGACGAGCTAAGGAAGCGGTAACCTGTTAGAACATTGTCCAAAAATACAGGGACCAAAAAATACGTACCCGACAAAAGCTGGTTATGGACGAGATCTCCTGAATGCGACGGTGCACGGTTACCTTGTGCCACTGATGATCGTCGAATCGCACCTTGGATGGCTTAATATGCATCTCCTGCTTGCCATTGGCCAGGCCCATGGTCAGCGAGACGCCTCCGTCGCGCAGTGCCAGGTTGAGATAGTCGGTGCCATGGCCTGTGTAGAAGAGCAGACCGTTCGGCTGACGAGTGCGAAAATAGAAGGAGATGGCATCCTGGGCACTGACAATGGGCTCGGCGCCCGTCTGGCCCAAATCGTACGAGAGGAACTGTGTACCGCGGAACGTTGCTTCGGATGGCGCCTTCTCCTTCTCACAATACTGGCCATCGTACTCAAGATTACGACACTCGCAAATTGGACCGGAATCAGTGGATATACATATGCCACCATGCTGACAGGGATCATTACGCTCACAGGCGTCGGTCGTGTTGCCGCGAACACCCTACAAGGATTAACCGCACAACAAACAAAAAAGAAAACATTTAAAACATTCGCCATATATAAGAACCGATAAACTTTGATAGAAAAAAGATTAATTAGTAAAAGTATCGAAAGTATCGATAAACTTTGGTTTAATAAAGATTAATTAGTGTAATCTTAACTTCATATATATGAATGTCAGTCAGTAAACTCAAAATTTTAACACTAGAACAAATTATAATAAATAAATTATCCTAATTTGACAGTCCTAGTAAAAGTATAATAATTTATTATTAATATACATTCAGTGCTACTGAAATGGTCTATAATCATTATACAATCATTTGTATTTAATTTATGAATTCTCCGTATTTAAGTTAGAGTGTTAGTTACTCATACTTAAACTAGTATATGTTTTAGTGTGGGTCTTGCAATTTTTGAATATGAAAATTGTTTTTCTCTCAATTTTTACGAAACAGCGACTTTATCTGAATTGATAATTAAATTTGAATATTAAATTAAAAATATATTTTTAATGTACAGCAATCTTGAAATATAGATAGATTTAATGATTATCTGGACTGTATAATTCTATATTATTAATACTCGTAATAAGAATAATTATAATTTAAAAAAAAACATCGAGAACAGAGTATGCAAATTATAACTCTGACCGAGAAACTTACCCTTAATCCTCTTTCTCGGGTTGGCATCTCGCCATGTTCACAGGGTGCATCGCCACATTTGATGTCGCGCGGCTGCTTCATTTCCTGCCGCCTGGTGATGCCACCCGGCTGATCCGCATAGACGAGATTGCGGATGGCGCCTCGGAAGCGTGGCTCAAAGATGACACTGGGCAGAGCCAGAAGAGCCAGCTTGCTACTGTACCAGTTGGGCATTCCGCCCACATACACATCTGAGTTGCTGGCAAACTTGCCAAACTGGAACTCCTTGCCCTTTGTGGACCGTTGCTGAGAGACGCCATCCACAATCAGGGAGGTCTGGTCATCGTTGCGCAGCACTTGAACCTTGTGCCAATGGCCGTCGTGTAGCTCACGGCCCACGGTTATGATCTGGGCACCTCCGCCGAGATTATATCGCAGACGCAGTGCACCCTCAACCAGTTTTAGTTCGAAGAAGTCATAGGTGCCTCCATCGTCAGTGTAGAGGACCAGGCCATTTGGCTGCTCCGTCTTGAACTCCAACTCCAGTGTGCCATTCAGTCCAGTGTACCACTTGCGAAAAGTGTAGAACGAGCTCTGCGAACCGTCCAGCTGGAATCCCGCACTGATCGTTATAAAACTGGCCACCAGACTAACCAGAAGCGCCGTAACAATCAGCACTCGGTATGAGCGACGATATTCCACCATTATGGGTGGCCGTGCACGTGGACGAGGATAAGGATTGGGGCTAGACTGCTGTGAGCGCAGGTGGCCTTCATCCAGTTTCAGATCTCTTCGCCGGCGGCGCGCCTTGTTAAATAGCAAGTCGGAGGAACAGGCTTTATTAGATGCTTCAGCTGACTCGGGCAGCAATCGCGTGCTATTGCTATTGCTATTGCCGTGGGATATCCGGATCGTATTGGACAGCGTAACGGTGGCGCTGTCACTATCCATGTCCATTTTGTGGGCGTTCTCGATGATGTGCTGGGCTGTCATTGCCTCAAGCGCATAGTCTGTCCTGTGGGTTTTGCGTTGTCCTTCACGGATTTTCTATGTACAATATATATATTTATAAATATATATATCTATATCCTATCTGTGTAACTCTGATATGTTGCACTTGGCGCGTCCATTCACTTGACACACACTCACATATACACTACACACACACCGATAAATACGCAGAGTTGCGCGCGTAAAACGTAAATGTCGTCTCGCTCTGTTCTTGCGTATTCGTATTCGTATTCGCATTCGTATTCGTATTTAGAATCGTATTCCAGTCCTTGACAGGCAGCTTTTGTGTTTCTGTTCCTGGCGCGTGTCCTTGTATTGGTGTCTACTATTACTATACGAGACCGAAACACTTTGGAATTTTATCCGCGCGTGCAACTTTCATTGAAATTTTGCCTGAGAGCGCAGCCAGCGACAGAGAGAGCGAGAACGAGAGTGAGCGAGAAAGAGAATGAGAGAGAAAAGCTCTCCTACACAAAGTTGGCTGCGGCTGTTGTTGTGCTGTTAACGTTACTTATTTGAACCGTTAGCTTATTATTGTTATTAATTTCGCTTTGCTTTACACTTTTTATCGCAATGCTCCTTTAGTTTTTGGCATTTTTTACACTTGATTTGCATAATGCTTTGCAAATTGCTAACAAGCGTGCACATTTCCTTGGCCATTTGATTCGTGTTAGAAAGCCGTTAACGTTTGCTTGTTAGTCCGCTAGCAGCAGAATAAGTGATTGGCCATAGGGGTGGCAAAAGCTCGCCGGATGCCTCCCCCACCCGATGCTGCTGTGGCGCCCACGAGCGCCTCAACGTACATGTACATACTAAAAATCGGAAAAAAATTTTCACTGCATGTAGGCGAAAATTTTCAATGCGACCTCAGGGCAAGTAATTTGTGGGCCAATTTCAGTAATTACTGAATAATGTATGGTAGATGGTTGTTAAAGTACAGTTGTCAATTATCTGTTTCTGTTGATTGAACTATTGATTTCCGCTTATGGCTGATTTGACTTAATCACTTGATTTAGCTTACACAATTGTTTGACTTCATTTTTTTTTCAGTTCTTTCTTTTTAACTATTTTGATTTATATTTTAGGATTTTTGAATTCACAATATCTGTTCCGTTTTTTCTTTTTTTTTTGATGCAATGTAGAGGAATTTTTACTTATTTTACCCAAACGGGGATACAAAAATTATGTGTCGAATTTTTTCCGTGCGCTTCCCGCTGCTCCAGGTTTTAATATCGATCTGCGCTGCATTCACGACAAGACTGAACTGCAATTTCAAACTTAATTTCTTCGCAGTGCTTCCAATGGATAACGAAAGCTCCACCAGCTTATTCACAGAGTACCAGCAGTCGGCCTAGACAACACAGCTCACACGCTACGGAAGATTTAGATTTATTAAAATTACATAAATTTCGGAGCGAATTTACTGAAAAATTGTAAATACTATCATTAACAATAATATTATGCTTAATAATATTTGTATTTGATAACTTTGACTCTAATCTTATCCGCGCCTACAAGTAGGCAATACAACAGACCCAACTTCTCTCTGTAGGGCATCAGAATGCCAAAAATTAAAAGCTCTTTTACTTCGACGAGCCGTGCATATGCGTACTACTAACACACATGCATATATACATGCATATGTACTTGTGTATGTACTTACACACACATGCGTAATGAGCGCACAACACGCAGGTTCATAACCTGCACCACTCGAAGCGTATTAGAAGGGACAGGATAGATTTACATATGTATGGATGTTCTATGTGCATGCATACATATGTATGTACGTGTACTTGTACAGGGACAACAACGACGACCCATGTAAATTCCTTGACATTTATTACACACTACACAACTTCGACAGCTCGGCGTCAAATTCGATTTGCATTTTCTTGCGTATGGGTGTGGGTATGGGTGGATGGCCCGTATGTGTCTTTTGTAAAAGGAGCCTTTGGCGCTTGTGATATGCAATTTTACACGAGCATTACAAGGCCAACGCAACTATACATACATATGTACATATACATACTTATGTTTAAACGTCACTGTAATTTTTCTTAAACATACGGAGCACGCACTGACCATTACGCAGCTACTACTCTAATAAATTCCAATGTCGTGGGGAAATATGTCTTCTCTGCAATGTCCTTATAGATGCTACACTGTACTGTAAATTAAAGTAATTAAATTTTATGTTGTAACATGTTTTGAAATATTATTAATCACTAGTTGTGTTTCAGATATGCAATTTATTTAGGAACCATATATTTAAAGATTGATACAACTGTTCCTTAATAATTTTACATAAGGCAAATAAGATTTTAGATGAAAATCAAAAGCTATAAAAAACGGTTAAGCACAGCTAAAAAATATAAAATAACAAAAACAGTGTATTAAACTGCATTAAATAAACAATCAAATTTAAAATTTGCTAATTTATAACCAATAAAGCTCAAAATGGCTGGGCGCCGATTTTAAAAAATGTGCTATAAAAGTACCGATAATGATAACAATCTTATCGATAAAATACTACATTTGTGGCGCTTAAAGCTGTTATGAGAAGATTACAAAAAAACATTTAAATTCGGGAATTTTAAAATTTTATTTAAAATTGTTCTAAAGCGTACAAATTTTAGTAAGTTGTCGGGCACAATATTTATTGGACTTACTAATTGATGTTGTTAAATACAAGATTCTTAGAAGACTCACCACTTTCAGTCGCTACTCGGAAAGCGAGATGTGATTGCCCGGTAGTAGCAGGGCTGTTATTAATCACTTTAAACGGCAGCTGCAGTTTTATATTTTAAAAATAAAACAATTGATTTTCTTAATTCCAGCTCCTTATGTAAAGCGCTCTGGCAATCTAAGGCAGCTGTGGCAGCCTGGGGTCCTGCTGTGTCTTAGGAATGTGGATCTGTGATCCGCAACGCTCCCATATCTAGATTTAATTCGCTTAAAATACTATTTGGAGCAGTGCCTTGCATGGTCAGTCCACCAATAACCTGTTGCGCTTCAGAGCAATTTATGCAGGCATTTCGTATAGCCAGAATGCTCCATTCGCGCATCACTGTAGGTAAAGAAATCAAGGAAATGGATTTAAATGTTATTCGCAAAAGAAACGGAGAGATACTTACAAGGATTACGAGCGTCCATAACTGTGCAGTCTAGCAGCGTAGGCAGCAGTTGAGTGTCCAGGCAATATCCTCTGTTTGCCGGATTCTCGTACAGCAAGTTAGCAGTACAACGGACCAGCAGAGTTTTAAGTTCAAAGGAAACCTTAGATTCATACTGCGCACTAATGTTTGAGGTGAGCGCCACTTCCTCCAGCTTTGTCATCGGCTTGTCTAAGCTACCAACGCTATTAGGCTCCTTGTCAGCAGCGACCACACAACGCAGCAGACTGCTGACATTTATGAATAGCGATTGATCAGCAGCGTAGATCCCTGCATATTTTTCAGAGCCGCTGGCACTCGCTATAATTTTCAACAGTGTATGCACTTCACGCGGATGTAGTTCATGGCGTAACTTAATGGTTTCACGTAATATGCAATCAGACTTCAACTTGAATTCCTTGGCAAAGAACTGCAATAGCAACGTGCTGACTTCACCATTTGGACTGTTCTCGTGCAGATAGTGGGCCACATAATCTAGAAACGAGATCCGTTCTTCCACCATTGCCAATCGTTGATAGCAGTGCACACAGGTCCGACTGTTCTTGACAATAAAATACTCCAGTAAAAAGTGCAGGTATTCGAAATTTTGATTCGATTGAGTCTCGATTATTGCCTGCCACACTTTAACACAAGTATTAAACACTTGTAGATCGCTGACCACGTTGGAACCTAGTCCAAAATATATGTTGAATATTATCATGAGGAGCACATTATTGGAGCTGCCCAGTGGCACTGCACACGCATGCTTCAATATGTGTGTGCCGTGTGCCTGCCAAGTTGCCGCCTGTGTGTTTTTATTGTTTACCACGCTGTTGGCTAGCACCTGAAGCGTCAGATTGTGTAGTGTTTTCTGTTGTGTTCTTATGTTTAGATTAAAAGCAACGTTTTGCACAAAATGTACAAATTCAACATTGCTGGCCAACGTGTTTTGACTTTCCTGGCTTTGGGTGAGCAGCAAGCGCAAGCTCTTTAACAACGTCGTAATTTCAGCCTCATTCTCGGCTATACTCAGTTTAGTTATTTTCTGTATAACTTCAATAGTTTCTTTGTGCTGAAAATTATACCAATAAGCGTAAAATAATAAAATAAATAACAATTGTTTACCAGTTCCATTTTATCGAATTATTGTTTTAATAGCCGGTGTATATCGATTTTGCTTATCGACATATGTGTTGCGATTATGCGCGAATTTTGCATTTGTACCGATTGATCGGCTTATCGAACAGTGCTGTAAAATGTCAGCTTATCGGATGACAAATAATTGGCCGCCCCTACAGCTGCTCTGACTATGGCGCCCACAAGCGAGTTGTCATCGACAGTTTACAGCTGGGTAGCTTATCAAATCACTTATCGAACACTTTACAAGGCAAGTGCAGTTGTATGTGTGTGTTTACACAAGCAACAAATAAGACGCGCTGATTTAGAGTGCACTTGAATCAACATTTGACAATTGATTTCCTTAATTCCAGCTCCTTACGTAATGCTTTTAGGCACTCTCAGGCAACTAGGTCGCCAGGCGTGTGCGAGTCGCCTGATGCCTTCCATTTCCAGATCCGCCCATTCGGAACGAAAAGTGCAAGTGGAGGGCACAGGTGACTTGCACATTGTTGAAAGTGGCAGCGGTGCACGCAGCTTGCTGTTAATGCCCGGTGCTCTAGGATCGGCCTGGACGGATTTTAAGCCGCAAATAGAACATCTGCCTGAGCTGCTTCCTGATTACACAATAGTAGCATGGGATCCGCCAGGCTATGGCAAATCGGTGCCACCGCAACGCACCTTCGGCCTGGAGTTCTATCGCAATGATGCCGAGGCAGCTGTCAATCTGATGCGCTCACTGAACAGACCTAAGTTTTCAATTTTGGGCTGGAGTGATGGTGGCATCACTGCGCTAATACTGGCAGGTCGACATCCAGATTCTGTCGAAAAGTTGGCAATTTGGGGGGCGGGTGCGTCTCTGAATGAGGCTGAAATAAAGGCACTTCAAGTGATTCGGGATGTTGCCAAGTGGTCACCTCGCATGCGCGAGCCCATGGAGAAGGTCTACGGTGTTGATCGTTTTGCCCAACTCTGGGCCGAATGGGCGGATGCCCAATGCGCCTTATACACACAACGGGACGGTGACTTGTGTCGCACCGAGGCTGTACAGGTAAAGGCGCCGACATTTATTCTACATGGCAAGAAAGATCCAATGATTGCCCCCGAGCATGTGCCTTGGCTAAGGGAACACCTGCCACAGGCCACCACACGCTACCACGAGTTCCCCGACGGCAAACACAACATCCATCTGCGCTACGCGGAGGAGTTCAACAAATTGGTGGCCGACTTTATTAAAGACACGTAACAAAAGGGAAAAACATACAAATGATATCTGTTAAAGGATTATCTAACACATATACATGTCCATAGGACAATAAACTAATTTATAGACTAATACAATAGAATATAATCAAAAGCGATTGATTGCTATTGCACAAAAAATAAAATTTTAATTAAAAAATAAAAGGAAATAAAGCAAAATTGTTTCTGCTTAAGGACAAAAGCGTATATTTATTAGATTATAGATTGGACAGAGTGTGGCTTATTTGACCTGGGCGCGAAGGGTGTTCACATAGTCGTCGTATTGCGCCTGGTAGAAGTTACCGGCCACGGGAGCGCCAAAGCTGTACTTGGCAACGTAGTCACGGATCTTGACGTTGAGGCGACCCTCGAGAGTGCTAAGGTACAAATAATATTAAAATAGAAGATAGAAATATTGATTAAATAGAAAATACACACGTCTTGGAGATAAACTTGTCGCTGGTAATTTTGTCGCCCTGCTTGAAGACCAGGAATACATAACGGTGCAGACCGCTGCCCTCTGCGGGACCTGAGCCCACATATTCGGCCAGCACCTGACCATCGGCGACCTTGCTGCCGGGAATGTTGATCACAGCCCAGTGGAGCACCTCGCGGAGCTTGGGCTCGTTGCGGCTGGGTGCGTCGGGATCGACCATAAGGAGAGTGTACAAAGCGCCAGCCTCGGCATCCCAGGTAACAGTTGGCTGATCCTTCACCTGTGTGGGTGTCAGCTCCTTGCCCAAGTCGACCTGCACGCCGGACGGATACGAAACCGTAACCTTGGCCTTTGGCTTCTCATCGATGATGTCAGGAATAATACCGCTGGTGTCCATGTTGCTCGGATGTGCTCTGTCTGGCGTTAACGCAGTGACTCTACCTTCAATGACTGGACGTTCGCTATTTATCGCTCTGATACTCAGTCGCCTCTTCCGCTGTCTGCCATGTCATCGTGGCTCTAATCAGTTCGTGCACTTTTGGCCCAATGCTCACCGGGCTAGATAAAGATAAAGATAGAGACATTGCCTCCGCTGATAGCGCCGATAAGTGCACTGGTTCAATTTATTGGCAAGAAAAAGTATATACACATATATATGTAGTATTATATTATATTTTATTTATTATATAGTTAAAAAATAAAACTACAGGGGGTGTTTTGTAGGTATGGGGGAGGGGGGGGGGGGAGGTGGAGCCATAACTACTAGGGTTTTCGGCTGAGGTAGTATCTAAAAAATAAATATAGAAATTTCCATTGTAAAACGCTGCCTAACTGCTTGTGCAGGAGGGGCACGTAGTCATCATACTGTGCCTCATAAAAGTTGGCTCCAATGGGTTTACCCAATCCATACTTGTCAGCGAACTGGCGAGCGCTGAAGCCAATGCGTCCCTCCCTGGTGCTAGAATAGTCATATTAGAAAATACCAAATTTGGAATATGAATCGGGTTGTATATACCGATTGCTTATATGTTGAGTTTCCTCAATCTTTCGACTCTGGCGGTACAGCAAAAACACATAACGATGGAGTCCACTACCCTGCGGCGGTCCCGAGCCAATGTATTCAGCGAGCACTTGACCCGAGCTCAGCTTGTTTCCGGGTATATTTATGACTGCCCAGTGCAATATCTCTCGGAACATGGGCTTAGCACGACTGGGCGCATCGGGATCAACCATAAGAAGAGTGTGCAGCTCTTCCTCCTGGCAATCCCACGTCGCCAGTGGCACGTCTTTGACCTGTGTGGGCGTCAACTCGTTGCCCTCGTTGACGATTCCCACCGGATAGGTGATCTGTAACTTGCCCTTGGGTGTCGCCTCGTCGACAACATCTGGCACAAGATCATTCATTTTTTCTATTTTATTTTGTCGATTTCCGCCTTTTGCTGACAAAGCGACGTGGAAATTAAATCACAGTTGGGCAATATAATATTCCGTTCTTATCACTCTGGTAACTTCGTAATTTGGAATGATTTAGACCAGTGATAAGGCGACAGGTGGACAGTGTGTTACGTGAGACAACGGCAACTTACCGAAAGTTTGCTATATAAAATATATTTTTTAATTTATTCTAATTAATTAGTATCTATAAACAAAAAACAAATTATACAAACTTGATTGTTACAAATTATAACTTCCAGCAGATTGAGTGCTTGAGTATAAACTAAACAAAATCTATGGTGTCAATGAATTTATACACTACGATATTTACAAAAACTGGTTAGCAACGCTGACTCAGCTAGTTCCCAAATTAAATTGATTGTTTTCATAACAACTCTAATAGTGTTGCCTCTAGAAAAAAACATAACGCCGATAAGTGCACTGGTTAGTTTATTGTAAATAAATATATATAGTAAATTTCCAACTTAAGGAGCTGCCGTACCGGCTAACTGCTTGTGCAGGAGGGGCACATAGTCATCATACTGTGCCTCATAAAAGCTGGCTCCAATCGGTTTACCCAATCCATGCTTGTCAGCGAACTTTCGAGCGCTGAAGCCAATGCGTCCCTCCCTGGAGCTGGAATATTCATATTAGAAAATATCAAAATTGAAATATGTTTTGCATACTGATTGCTTATATATTCAGTTTCCTCAATCTTTTGGCTCTGGCGGTACAGCAAGAACACATAGCGATGCAGTCCACTACCCTCCGGTGGTCCTGAGCCAATGTATTCAGCCAGCACTTGACCCGAGCTCAAGTTGTTTCCGGGTATATTTATAACTGCCCAGTGCAAGATCTCACGGAACTTGGGTTCAGCACGACTAGGCGCATCGGGATCAACCATGAGAAGAGTGTACAGCTCTCCCTCCTGGCAACCCCATGTCGCCACTGGCACGTCTTTAACCTGTGTGGGCGTCAACTCATTTCCCTCGTTGACAGCGATTCCCACCGGATAGTTGACCTGCAACTTGCCTTTGGGTGGCGCCTCGTCGACAACATCTGGCACAAGGTCATTCATTTTCTCTATTTAATTTTGATTTTTTAATTTGAATTAAATCACAGTTGGGCGATATTATATTCCGTTCTTATCACTCTGGTAACTTCGTAATTTGAAATGATTTAGACCAGTGATAAGGCGATAGGTGAGACAACGGCAACTTACCAAAAGTTTGCTATATAAAATATATTTATTCTAATTAATTAATATCTATAAAAAAAAGAACAAATTATACACTTTTAAGGCCTGGCGACTGCTAAAAATAATAACTACCAACAGTTTGAGTGCTTGAGTGTATATAACACCAAATATTTTGTTGCCGATGAATTTATACACTACGATATTTAAAAAAAACTGGTATGCAACGCTGACAAAGCTAATTACCAAATTAAGCTGATTGTTTTCATGACAGCATTATATGTTAAGTAACTCAGATATGTTGCCTCTTATAAAAAAAAAAGAATTTGAGATGGGCGTAGTTAGGAAGGGGCAGCAACTACTGTCCCCTTTTCAACTCTACATCCGATCTGTTTTTTAGTAAAACTGAATATAAAGAAATACAATTTGAAATATTTGTTAGCTTACTTCCCTTCTTCCTTGGTGGAAAGCTGGTTAAGCACTTGCAAAGAGACAAACAAAATCAATACGCTATAAAAAATTATTGTAGTATACTCTATAAATAAATATAGTATATACATGAATGGAATCGGAAATGCCTTCACATTTTCCGGCAAAGTTAAAATACTCTTTGCAAGAGTAAATTGAACTTTGTTCAACAAAAGTTGACTAAATTGATAGTGTAAGCCACGCACACATATATTCTCATATACATATTTAATATAATTCATAAATTTTAAAAGGCATATATGCACACATACATATGTACATATATTTAAAGATATCGCTAGCTGTGCAACTATATATCATACCTCCTTGTGTGTATCTATATATGTGTGTATTTCTACCTATTCATCATTCGTCGTCTAATTAACTTTAACTGGTAATAAAAAAAACCTCATACATTTAACGTATCTCTTTTAGTATATAGATATTCATATTGTATCGTTTATCGCCAAACTCACCACTCCTGACGGGCATATAAAATGAAAAGAATTTTGTTGATAATTTAAAGAGTCGTATTGTAACCTTATACGTGTATATATCATGCTATTTATTTATTAAACAATTCGAATATTATTAACACTTTGAATATCAATATTATTAGCGCTGACTGACAGGTTTGGTCTACTAAATAGTAATTGCTGTGATCAGGTTCAAAACAATATTTAATATAATATATAATAATACAATCATAATTAAAAGTACACAGTAGAAAACATGAGCGTGAGATTTGAGACGCGCGCCAGGGCGTATTATAAACAATAGTATTACATTACATAGGTATGAAATTGTAAATAATAATATGTATAATATAGTATAATGGTATGTATATAATGCACGTCCACTGTTAACGTGCCCGCATTAATGCAAAGACAGGGACTGCAGACTGCATATGCTATAGGATGGGCTAACTATGAGTACGAGTACTTAATGCCCGTTGCTAAAGAACTTAGTTTGGAATACGAGACAACATTTGTTCAATTTGATTGATGACTTCCTTTCAATAACTTCCCATTGGAATAATTTCCACATTTCGTTTTAGTTTTTGCTTTTCTTTTTAAATTCAACACAAAAATTGTACGTCCATGTGATACACTTGTTGGATTTGGTTTGCTCTATGGACACTCATTTTAACAACGGGTCTCGTAGAGGCCGCTGCGTCCAATGTAGCGCACCCATTTAACCACATCGTGATCAGAGTAATTGAGTTTGGGTTCAAACACTTTTAGATAGCGTACTTTAAAGCCAGACGGTGCGAACGGAACCTCAAAGTTCATAGAAATGGGCGGACGCGTCCACTTCTTTTTGGTATCCGTTTCAAGCAGTTCAATTTCCGCCGACAGCTGCGTTTCTTTCATGCCCGCCATGCGTTTGATTTTCCATACAATTGCATTTTCCGATGCCTTGTACTTGGCCTTTCCCTTCAGACAAATCAACTGCACGCCCGAGGTGTTGAGTGGTGTTGGAATTTTCACCTCAATCTTCTGTCCCAAAAGCGAGGGCTTAAAGTTAGACTTCAGTACCACCTTGACTTCCATCTTAGTGCGGCCCACCTCGCGGACGAGCGGGATAACACGGAATGGCAAAGAAATGTCTTTAGTTGTGCGATATCGCATCAGCTCGAATTCACCGTCTGGCGGTATAAAGCTAATCGAGTGCTCCGTCTCGAACTTGCTCAACTTGACACACTGATGGAACTGGCAATCGTCAATTACAACCACGGGCTTGCCAGAGCGCGATGTCTCAGCCTCGGAATTGCCCGACAGAGCCCTGCCCTTGGATTCCATAACGATTTTGTCATTGATGCCAAACTTACATTCAGGCATGCCTACAATATGATACAAATTACTAAAGGATCAGTGAACGATTGATCATTGACACTTACCAGACAAATACGACTTCATTACTACTTTACCAGCTACGTGAGCCGATAACACCTGACCTTGCGGACTCATCAGCAGGTTGACGTACTCAAGCACATCCAGGAACAACTCATTGCGCCGATATTTGATGCCCTCGCGTCGCCAGCCAATTTGGCCCGTAACCTGTGAGGTTATCTGCATTTGCTCCTCCTTGGTGGCTGACTTGATGCCCTGCTGGGTAATGAAAGTCTTCAGAGTGCCGGAATCTGTATTTTGCGGATAACCAAAATCCAATATCTCGTCCAATAGCTCATAGATGAGCACAAAGTTGTTCTTGATG
Source organism: Hirtodrosophila alboralis (assembly GCA_035043045.1). Classification (NCBI taxonomy): domain Eukaryota; kingdom Metazoa; phylum Arthropoda; class Insecta; order Diptera; family Drosophilidae; genus Hirtodrosophila; species Hirtodrosophila alboralis. The sequence continues at coordinate 1,115,257 of JAWNNH010000402.1, read as the reverse complement.
TTCTCCTCAGAGATCTTGCCAAAGTAAGACTGCATCACCTCGATAATCTTGAGCAGGAACTCGAATACCATAGCAGCATTCACATTCTGCTTTGTGACCGCAGCCAGCCAAATGTTAGCACGCTGAAAAATTGCAAGATTGGGAGATTGTGTAAGTAGCTGTGACTCTTACTCTACTTGGTATGTCTTTGTAGGAGTCGGAAATCCGGTTTCCGGTCGTTGACGTGGCTGAATGTACCTTAATGTGGAAGAAGCTGGTTCTCGCAATATTGGTCACCGGCGAGCGCACCTGCTGTCGGGCATGGATGACGTTGACGCGAAACGCATCCACGGCATTGCGTCCGATGTCATCGCGATAAACTCGGGAGATTAGAACCTCTCCCTTGTGGTTGTAAACGAACAAACCACCAATCATTCTATACGCCTTCTAGTCCCAAAACTTTGTCCTTATGAAATTCGCACTCTGCACGATTATCGCTGCGCTGTAATCACAAAATTTTCCACAAATTTGGGACCCACTGCAACTTTTCCTCCAAAAAATCAATTGCACTCCCCTTTTTTTTCGATATAAAGCCAATTATCGCACATATCGATACAATTTATGTAGGGCTGTTGATAATTTAAAATTATCAATATCGATATGGAAAAATTAATATTTTATCAACATAAATATCGATATATCTACAGTGCTTAGCAACACTACGAAAGCGCAGCCAACTTTAGTTCGTACATGACTCTGCGGCTTTGACAAAAACAAATCATTTTCACTCGCAGTCGGAAATTGTTTCGCTGTTCGAATTTAATTCATCGAGACTTATTGTAAAAAAAATAGAAATGCCCGCTGAAAACCTTGAGGAGCAGGGTCTAGAGAAGAACCCCAACTTGGAGCTGGCCCAAACGAAGTTCCTTTTAACGCTGGCCGAGCACAAACAAGATGCAGCACTCAAGACAAAACTTTTGGATGCCATACGCGCAGATAATATGGCACCATGGTACGAACACATTTGCACTGAGCTAAACTGGAATGTGGACAAGGATATGCTTGCCCGTATGCGCGAGCAGAACCGTGTTGCAATTGAGCAATTGGATGCCGCCATTGAGGATGCCGAGAAGAATCTGGGCGAGATGGAGGTACGCGAGGCGAATTTAAAGAAATCTGAATACTTGTGTCGCATTGGTGACAAGACAGCGGCCGAGACAGCCTTTCGCAAGACTTACGAGAAGACGGTATCATTGGGCCACCGCCTGGACATTGTGTTTCATCTGATTCGTCTGGGCCTATTCTATCTGGACCATGATCTGATCACACGTAACATCGACAAGGCCAAGTATTTGATCGAAGAGGGCGGCGACTGGGATCGTCGCAACCGCCTCAAAGTCTATCAGGGCATCTACTCCGTGGCTGTGCGCGACTTCAAAGCTGCGGCCACTTTCTTTTTGGATACTGTCAGCACCTTCACCTCCTACGAGCTGATGGATTATCCCACGTTCGTACGGTACACTGTATATGTGGCCATGATTGCCCTGCCTCGAAACGAACTGCGCGAGAAGGTAGTCAAGGGTTCCGAGATACAGGAGGTGCTACATGGCCTGCCCGACGTCAAACAATTCCTGTTTTCATTGTTCAACTGCCAGTATGAGCAGTTTTACGTGCATTTAGCCCAGGTGGAGAAACAGCTGCGCTCGGACTATCTCGTCCATCCCCATTATCGCTATTACGTGCGAGAGATGCGCATTCTGGGTTATACACAGCTGCTGGAGTCGTACCGCTCCCTCACACTGCAGTATATGGCCGAAGCGTTTGGCGTCACCGTGGACTACATTGATCAGGAGCTGGCACGCTTTATTGCTGCTGGCCGCTTGCATGCCAAGGTGGATCGCGTGGGTGGCATTGTGGAGACGAATCGTCCGGACAACAAGAACTGGCAGTATCAGGCAACCATTAAGCAGGGTGATCTTCTGCTCAATCGCATACAGAAGCTCAGCCGCGTCATTAACATATAAATCTGTACTACTGCTGTAGCATAAACACACAATCACACCCAAAACATAAAATTTATTAAAAATTCAAGTTATTACAGTGTAAAACTAACATAATATATATATATATAAAACGATTCAATTGCATGTTTGTCATGTTGCAGTTGGCAAAAATGTTGCTTTTTTTAAATTTGCTAACATTTTGTTTATTAATTATCTAAATTCTTTGGAATTTGTTGTTTGGTACCGCTGTCTCTATATTTATATTTGAGTATTTTTGTATGCTTTCCCGTTTGTACTTAATTTGGATTTAAATTTAAGTCTAAACCGCTAAAGCGAAAGTGCGCATAATACGCGGTAGGTGGCGTCTGTTTATAGAAACTTATTGCCGCTGTTATCGGTATCGCAAACGCAACTCTGCATTCGCGCACTTAAAACAATTTTAAAAATATAGATAACCGTATCAGTGCACATCAGCCCCTTCATTTTTGCAGTGCCAATCGTTTTCCTTGGTCAAGTCGTTGCCCATATTATCATTGTCAGCGCTCTTGCTGGCCATGAAGCTGCGCGCCATGTCCTCAAGTGCTGCAGAGTTACGAATTCCGCAGTCTAACGGTTCCTCATTTTCATATTTAAGTGCCTCATTTGCCCTCTGCTGTTGCTGGCTGGCTTCTGCCGAAGCCTTGGCAAGATCATGCAGGTTCTGAACTACCTCGTCAATAATGGGGGAACCCTGGGCTAGGGCACCTGGCACCATGGCCATAGATGGCAGAGCACCCAACCCAGCCAGATTGTGACGCCGCAGATCGGCTAGTCGATTCGTGCTCAAGTTGATCAACGCATTCATCATAACCTTGTTGCGTTGATAATCCTTGCGCAGATGCTGGCGTATCTCTGTGTGGCAGTGCTCATTGTTGGTGACTATTATCTCACCCGTGTCCGTTGTGGTTACTCGGGCCTTGCAATTAAACTTGCGCGACAAATTGCACTGCCAGTATTTCTTATCCTTGCGCACGTACTGAATGCCAAATGTGTGTCCATCATGGACCAGCAATGGTTTGCCCCGCTGGCTCAGCATAAACTCAAGCTTGCCTTGAAACCAGTGTTCGCCGGGTGCGACTATAATATACACAAGATTGGCAGGATTGAGCGTATATGTACGTGAATGGGTGTCTAGGTGTATATGAGAGTAGAAGATTATGTATGATGACCGGACATTCACAAATGAGCCCCGTTAGTGTCTCATGCAGATCCCATGAGGTAAGACTTACCTGTATAGCAAAGTACATTATGGAGGGAGGCATAGTAGAACCCAACTATGTGTTAACCGGATGAAATCGATCATTATTAGTACTATCTATCTCCGCAAACATTTCGTATCTTCGTCATCATTAACTTGTCTGTCTATCCCTTTGATGAATGTTTGATTTTGCATTTGTAGATTGCCAAACTATCTTCAAACTCTCAATTAAAATATCATAACTCTATCTTTCTCTTCCTGGTATTGCAGTTAAGGAACACTTTAGAATGTTTGCAGAGATGTTTCATTTGCATTTCACAAAAACTTAAACATACATACATAGTAAGCACTACTATATACACATACATACATAAAATAAAATCAAATCTTCAATACTACATACATATACATAGAATTTGATCTAAAAACACTAACTAAGCGGCTCCAGCCGCAAATAAATAATTCATTTTTACAATTTATACGGAGCCCTTAGATATTCTCAATCTTAAAATTGTGACCGCTTCCGGGCGATATCGTTATAGAGTCGATGACGTGGGCTGTGGATGCTGCACTTTCCGCTGATCCGTCCGCACTTGCATTGATGTCCACATGCTGGTGCTCTGCATCCACTGGGTGCACCTGTGACTGTGCCTGTTGCTGCTGCTGCGGCGGGGGGCTCTTCATGCCCAGCGGTGACTCGGTGGATGCATGCATGGAGTGGTTGCTTCTGTTTGATTGCGGACTCAGAGGCAGCAGCACTGGACCACCACCCAGTTCCAGATGATGCTGTGAGTGTGGCGAGTGCTGCTGCTGATGGTGATGTGGATGTGGCTGCATCGGTATATGCATTAGATTGGGATTGTGCATGATGTTCTGTATGACGCTGTTGGGCGGTGGCGGTGCCGGCGGAACACTGCCCATTCCATGCTGCTCCATTGTGCTATGAGGCGTGTGATGTTGCACGAGCAGATTAGGGAGCGACTGCGTTAGATGGTGATGATGAGCGGAGCCTGAATGATGACTCCCGGGCAAAGCTGGCAACGGCGGTGTCTGATTGGCAAATATATTATTGCCCAGACGAGCACTTGAGCTGTTTGCAGCTGAGCCATGATTCATTTCCATCCCGGAAGCTGTCGCTGCGGATACGGGTGTAATATGACTTCCATCGGAGATGCCGTAGCTCGCTTGCCCGGAATTGGGCGTGCTGCTACTGTTGCTGCTGGGCACGCCACTGCAGCCGGATCCGACTCCGGCGCTGCCGCCACGCATATGCGGCATATGATTGTGTACGCCAGTGGCGGATATAATCCGGCCCAGATGGGTGATGCACCGCGCCCGACACATACTGATGCGATAGGACTTGCACAGCCAGTAGGTCTTCATGCCCTGCTGCGTGGCCACGGTGTTGTTGCGATTGAAAACGCAGTTGCCATGCAGCAGCGATGTGGTGGACAGCATTACCATATTGGTGCCATCTGGTCCGGTGTGAGGATGCAGCGTTCGCAACAAATATACGTACAATTATGGAATATTAGTGGGCAAGTCTTGGGTTAACCAAAAATGCTTAACGCTTAACGGATGTTATGTACAAGGGCAGGGGCTATACATATGTATTTATGTATATAGCTCGGAAGGGGTTTGCAAGTGGGTTGGACGGGTCGGGGGTATGGTTATCCAGAAATGGATGAAACCACGAGTTCAAAATATTTAAAAATTAAACAGTAATCCTAAGAAATATATATTTACAAGGTTATCAGCCACCTTAACATCAACTTAGCTTTAGTTATCTCATGTTCATGTCAGCCGAAATCCGCCTAATTAAATTTATCAGGCAGTTCAACTAAAGTTGCACAGCACTAAAAAAATGTCAGCAACAATGATTGCAATTACAAAAATCAGAAAAATGTCCTCTTTTGCGAAAACAATACAATTAAAAATTGGTTAATAAAAGCAAATATTACTTGTGCTCTTAATTTGTGAATAAAGTGATAAGAATGCGGGTTAAATTAAAGATGAAGCGAGGATTAAAGAACATTCAAACTGAATTGACTTGCGGATGATAGTTAAATATATAGTTCAAATTTAAAATTTAACACAATACTATATTAAGTTGGCAAGAGAATGAGGAAACAAATTGTTGCTTATCAGTCAACAGAAAGGAACTTTGACATGAACATGATAAATAACTACTTTCTTTATATATTTAGTTGAATCTCTAATTATTTGTAATGAACTTGAACATGTAATATTATGAAATGGCTTCAATTAAATTTAAATCAATCATAATTCCTGTTTTAATCCAAATTAATCATGGTAAAGTTAGTTAATTAAAGCTGGACATGGGGAGTTCATGATAGGTGCAAGTTATGTGTGAGCCAAAATGATAATTAAAACCAAAAATGAAGATCAAAATGAAGGCCAAGCATGCAACAGAGAGATGTGGCAATATAAATGTTTAAACTACTATTGGGATAGCGTCACCTACTTGACGGAATGTCCATGTGATTGGCAAAGTTCTTAGAGTAGTCACTGGGCATATACAGGTCATTGGGGTATTCGGTGGCTGGGCCAACGTTGCCCCCATGGCTGTTGCCATTGTTGCTGCCAATGCCAGCGCCAACGCCAACGCTAACGCCGCTCACATTGTTGGAGCTGCTTGCTCCGCTGCTGCTGCTTGCTTTGTAGAAGTTGTTGTAGTCCAGATTGAAGCTCGGCGTAAATGGATTACGCAGCGAGCTGACGGCCGTAGAGGACGATGCACTGCTGCCACTGCCACCGGGGCCAACACCGGCGCCATGATGACTCTCACTCTCCCGCTTCAGGCTGCCCAGATCGTAGCGCGATTCCACCATGGAAATGTGCGGTATGGGTGGCAAAAAAAATTCCTCTGAGTTCAGTGCGTTTTCCATGCTGCCACTATCCGTATTATCAGCGCTGTCACCAGCTCCCGCCGCGGGATGCTCTCCCGTCAACGATCTGCGTAGCTGCTTGCGCGAGTATATGGACAGGGAATCGCTGCTGAATTCTGCCGGCGCGGAGCGTTTGCTCTGCGTATACAGTTGACTCGCATCACCACCTGCTCCTCGAACTGGACACCCGCTGGGCGAAGCCGTCGAGGTGCGCGAATTGTTTTGCGTGTTGTTTTTGTGTTCTGCATCCGTTTTGCTGCTGTTGCTATTGCTGCTGATGTTGTTGTTGTTGTTGCTGTTGCTATTGTTGTTGCTGCTGCTGTTGTTGTTGTTGTGACTGTTAGACTCATCGCCGCCGACATTTGTCACTTGACTAGTGGACTTCTCCGAAGCACTGGAGCCGGGCGAGGTGTTCGAGTTGGTGGCCAGTCCCTTAATCTGCAGCAGCTGGCCAATTTTCATAAACGATTGCAACTCGGTGTGTTTCACATTTACGACGCCTTGGTACATAAACTCCAGCAGCTCGCACATGATATTGAAGCTGACATCTTTGAGTATGACTGGAAAGGACAAAGAAAAGGCCTGGTTAACAAGAGTCTACACACTCGGAGAGTTAATGTCGAGATAGATTTACTAATAGGATAAAATACTGGACATGTTCCACACGAAAACATTCGATATTAAGAGTGTTTTAAATACCAAAACCAATGGAGTTTTCTGATTAAAAAGCTTTGTCCTTACATCTATTGAATTCTTAATATTACAGATTTTAATTACTTATTTCGCTTTTAAACTACAAAGTTGTTAATTATTTCCCTGAGATCATATATTAAAGGCGTATTTATTTTCGGCATTGATGACTTAATCATAATTATTTTGTATTACTTTGTACTTATGCATAGTTAGTATGCTTTTATGTTTTGTATTCGTTTCAACGACTACAAAAAACACAAATGAACAAGAAAGGAGGTCACATTCATAGTGGAGATGTTATCATCAAAACGTTCAAATACTAAATCAATACATAAAAACAGCTATGATAAGAAATCTGAAAACTTAAATATAAACTCAACAACAGCGCCACAACAGCAATAATTATTAAATAAGTAGCTGGCATGGCATATCATCATCACCCGGCTACTGGAAGTGCCTTTCGACACGGCCTATGAATCTGTCCGGCTGCTGTTTCTGCTTCTGTTTCAGTTTCAGTTTCAGCTGCTGGGGCTGTTCTCCGTCGGTACAGTGGTTAAAATAGGTCAAATTGTAGGAAGACATAAAATATGTCAATTTTTAAAATAAGAATATGATTTTTCCACTGCTAGAGAAAAAATGAAAATCTCTGCAAGGCGGTATCCTTATAAAAGCGTTCCTAAAGAGCTTTATATTATAAACCCATTGGACCCAAGCAAAAATTTCTGAAAAAGGCAGAGTTTCCATTTTTGACATCAGCCCGTCATGCCTTCTGACAACAACTTAAGGGCATTCTCTTTCCTACTCGAAAGATTGGATAGCTAAGTTTGCTTTAGACATGGCTTTAAATACTTGGCTTTAAATATAATATAAGAGGCTAATCTATCCTTTGACATATTTATTCATATATATTTGAACTAAAATTAAGTAGAACATGCTCGAATCACTATGCAGGCATACGGCATCACATCTAGTTAAAAAAACAATATTATCGCTTGTTCTCAATAACAATTTCTATAAGTACATATATGAAATCGACAGACCGGTCGTCGGTCAGTTGTTTAATCTGACCGTCCGACGCTGACATCTCATCTCATCTCCTCAATCCTCTATCTCTATCTCTATATTCCTCTCGACACCGTCGTCATATTCTCTATCTGCTGTTCGTATCTGTGCGTCGCCACGTCCGTGTTTGTATTGCAAAGATCAAACCGAGCGTTATACGGATGGAGAGCAGCCGTTTATAACCCTCATCGATCAGTAAACCTAATACATACATGAGCTTGACTGCTGATCTTTATAGATACGGATCAAAATCAAAATAATCAAAATCATTGCAAAACATTATTTTGAATTAAATGTTTATAAGTATAAAGTGTATGATCGATCTGTTAACGGTGGTTATCAGCGATAAACATTAACTTATAGGTTCAAAATCCATACAATATTGGAATATTTGTTCCCTGCAATCAAGTACAGATACAAAATACAAAGTAAATGTATTCGTGGCGATTGAATAAACTGACACACAAAGAGATCCACACAAGATGTGGAACGTTAGAATCTGTAAACCCATATAGACTATATACGAAGCTGAGCTGAAGCGCTGAAGATAAACTTTGTCTAAAGTTCACGGAAAACGTGATAAATACGCGTATGCTATTGATAAGGAACATCCACCAAAATGTACAAATACAATTCGGGCATCAACGATCATCAATTGTTGCCTGGCTGTTGGCTGGTGGGTTGTATGCTTAAAATATTAAATTATTACAAATGTACCATGTACATATGTATATACTTATATGTACATAAATATGTGGTAGAGTCGCTCTCTGTTTTATGCCTGAACCCCGCTGATCTCTACTGATATCACAGCACAGCACAGCTAAAGATCATGAGCTGGGCTACCAAAACGAGCTCACAGAAGATATGAATGCGTACTAGATTGTTTTTAGTATGAAACGATGAACCAAATAATTCCTTTAATATTTAAGTAATATGGAGTACTAATAGGTAATATCAAAGCTTAATTTAAAATTCCAAAGTGGGTTATAAAATTAGAAGAAAAGGGATTGCATGGAATCATTTGACCAAAGCTATAGTAAAGGCTTAGAATTTTAACAAAATAGATTTTGGTTTTCTTAAGGAAGCTCTGCGTATTGGGATGTTATAAAAACCCAAGTCAAAATATCAAAACGAGCTCACAGACAGCCACGATATATACAGGGTGTGGTATGGTATAGCTTCGTGGTATTTGAGTTCTATTTCTTAGAAACTATTGTGCCTACACCCATTTTGAACAAGAGACCGCCCACTTGAGACGGCAACAACCAATAAGATTGCAGTCGATCGGTTTCAAAAATTATTTTATTTTATGATTATGATAAATGTTTATCGAATCAGAACGCCAATAGGTTTTTGTTCTTGTCGTCTAAACTGTACGCTGGGCTGTCGCATTTTGACAATGTCGACGACGTACAAACATTAATAAATAAATGTTATCTGTAAACGCCATATTCGTCGAGTAGCCGCTGTGGGTTGTGGGTAAAGTTTCTACAAATTGATAAAATGAGAGACGAATGCTATAATCGAGCGTTTGATTATAATTATCATATATTAAGTATTACGTTTAGATAAATGTATTTAAAGGAAGGATACAATTCTTTTCTTACTGCAATCTTCTCTCCACAACAAACTGAATTAAATAAATAAGAATATAAGGATTGTTTTTCAATTTCAGTATGAAAATTAAATTCGGAATTTTTTTTATAAAAGAAAAAGGAATATAAAAAGAATTTAAAAATATATATAAAGTAACATAGTCAGTGTTACAGTAAGAACTTTATATCATATTTTAATGTTAAGATTTGAAACGATAAATATAAATTCCGACTTGACAATGTTGCATATTACAACAATTTTAGAAAACCTTTTCCCGTTTATTGTAAATGTGTTTACACAATTATTGAGATTTCTTAGCATGATATTTCATAGCACGTGATGATATTTTTCAGTGTACTTATATATGCATATCTGATCGAAGTTATATCAATGTATTTGGACATTAGCCAAGGAATTAGCCGAACCGATAAGTAAATCAATTTGTTGCTACTGCCATTTGACTCATAAATTACTATTTGTCAACACAAAAAAGCCCAATAAAAACTGAAGAAAACTTCATATGCCCAATGTCAAAGTCTGATATTATATGATACGCTTATAAAATGTGCTCCCGGTATAATACGAACTACGTAAGCAACGATTAATAACACCTGGGATGGAGACAAGGGCGTCCTTGTGAGGGTTAAAAATGTACATAATCTAAAACATTGAATAAGTAATATCATTTCAGAGGAAATTTCGATAATCCTACTAGTATTCACCTTTTTAGCTAGGACCTGGGATGCAGATAAATGTATATCATTATTAACCTAAATTTATCACCCCCATAGAGATGGGATTGGTTCCTTAATACTCCGCCTCTGTTTTTTGGCTACTACAATATACTATAAAATAACATTCAGTTTGATATTTACGACAGGTTCACCGGTCGATATTATATTATCTTCATTTATTGCTGCTAATATCAGCAACAGTCGCAATTCGATCGATCGCTGGAGCACTTGAAGAGTAAACTATGGTTTTTTAGGAGTGGAACTCGAATTTGGCTAGCTGGGTAATTCTATTTCAGGGGTATTAAGTGCCAATATACGATGTGTTATCGGGCCACTGGCCATAAGTTGAAAAATCTTATTTTACGATTTAAAATGATACCCAAAGCAGAGTACTAGGCACTAAATACAAAACTGATAAACACTTGAGCTCGTTGTATGGCTGTTTATGCCAATAATAAAACTCAAATGCTATGAAAATAGATAATATTCGAGGATTAGCGTTGTACGAGGCCACAAAATGGCGTAGATACCATTAGAAGTGGCTGCCTCTTGTATGGGCCAGGGAGTGTGCTCTTTAAGTATTTTGTATATATCGATCGCAACACGGCTACGACAACGACAACAACAACGACAATATCGACTACGACAATGGCAATATCAACTCCAATACCAATTCAATATCGGTGCGGTAACTACGGCCACCTTAGAGCACCCCTAATCAATATCTCGAATAAGTATTCGAGTGTCTGTAGCTGAACGTTGTGGTTTAATTGATTCATTTATTTTGTGAACAAATGAATCAGTTCGAAAATTTGCTGATTCGTTCGTTTAAGCTCATATTTCATATTTATATCCTTTTAACCGATCAACAATTTGTAACTATAGTTCATTAATTCAGTTTGGTGACTTTCCCCATCGAACCAATTCCTGAACGAATCAATACAACTCTAACATTAGTGCTAAGGTGCCGTTAGGCCCCAGGGACCCAGTTGTTCAGTTGGGCAATAAATGATTGTTGAACGCGATAAAAAGATAAAATGTTTGACTTTTGTTGTTTGTTGTTGTACAAGTATAGACATATTCGTACATAGTTCTAGTTGCTGCTGTTTGTTGTTGTTATTTAAGTGTAACACGCAGCAGCAGCAACAACAACAACAGCAACAACAACAACAATAAGAACTACCAAATGATTTGGCTTGTTAGCACCTTCAGTCATATTGGTTGATGTTGTTGTATTATGACTTGGTTTATTTATAATAATTTTACCCCAAAGCATTATTTATAGCGTATATTAATATTCTTTATCTTTGGAAATAATGCTTATGGTACTGTTCCCTTCTTCGTTGTTACTATTGTTGTTGTTGTTGTAGTTGTTGTTGTTAGGTAGCACATTTCTGCTGCTACTTGAAAGATAAAACATTCGTTGTTTATTGCCGCTTGATCTGATAAAGCCACCGTTCACCAGGCGTGTACAACAAGCCCAACCAGACCAGTCACCACCTAGCCAGCCAGTCAACTAGGCAGGCAGGCAGGCAGGAAGGCGGGTAAGCAGGCAGGCGATATCATATCCATGTACAATTCCAGAGTCCATATAGAGCACAATATCTAGGTTGAGTTGAGTTAAGCATTTGATGTACATTTGATGAGGTCAGCACGCAATGCGTTTCAAGTGGAGCTATGAAGCTTGCACCTTATCAAGGGGTAGCCACTCAGGGGAAACGCAGGAAAATGGGTGCAATGGAAGTGGAGTTGCAACTGGAGACAACGTGGCGACAACAACAGCAAACTGATTATCAGCCGTGGCAGTTAAATCTATTTGATATTTGATATATGACAAGCAAATTTGTTTTATTTGCTGCAGGAACAACGGTGCACATAAGAATATGTCGAATATCTGATGGGCTGGTAAATGCTGCTTACAACTGCGTCTTGATAACTGTTAAATGTGACATCAAATCTATTATAAAGTTGATTTATATCGAGTGCTGCAGGGCTGCCATCTGACAACTGACGGTGCCTACTTAGATAAACTGACCTGACAGACAGGTGGACAACGGGCGTAGTATAAGCGATAAAATTTCACCCTGTCATTAGTTCGATATGTACATAATACTTATATCGAATTTTTTACAAAGGTTTTGATCGAACGAACTCACTAAATTAAATGAAAGCACTGCACAACGCTATTATTGTCGATCATCAAATTTGTTAGTTTGTTCGTTGTAGTACAATTTAAATATAGTACATATATTTAAATATGAAGAAGTTTCGAACCAACAGCACAAACGGGAAGGACCTTCAGTCGCATAGAGAAAACACGAACGAACACAATGATCAAAACAATCAAACGAATAAATTAATAAATTTACCCACTGGCTGCACGACTGAACTAGTTCGTTCAGTTAAAACACACTGCACAACTCTAATTTACATACCAAATTTGTGGAAACAGCTTGGCGGGCCCATGGAAACCGCCGCGTGAACATTTTTGGCAAACAAACTCGAACCAAATGCTAAACAAATCGAAGCACACGCAGAAAACTTGTGAAAACACCGTGCCAATAATTATGAACATGTATGTGTGTATTTATCTCCAAATGGGGATTACTTACTGATGGGATGCTGGCAGGGATTGGTCGTGAATATCTCCTGGAAGTAAGGACTACAGATTGCCAAAACGATTTTGTGTGCCTGCAGCAATTTGCCATCACATGCCAGCGTGACATCTACCAGATCCCCTCGGTCGTAAAGATTCTGGAAACCGCTGGCAATGTTGTCCTGGAAGTTCTTCCAGCAGAGCTTGAACTCATCGTCCATGGCGACAGTCTGGTTGACTTCGTTGCCTTTTGGCGGCGTTTCACAGTCCGCCACCAAGTATAATTGTTAATTTTCCTTTCTTTGAGCCTTGGCTGCCACGCAAAACTTTATTATAATTGTTTATTAAAAGACTGCAAAAATTCTTAAGCGAGAGCGAGTGCGAGTCTGTGTTTTATTGCCTTTTTTAATGATTCTTGTTTATTTGCTTTGGGCCGTGATTTCTCGCCTCATTCACTTTGCGGCTGACATTCACAACTGATGCTTCAGAATGTCAGGTAGAACGTAAACACAAAAAATATGCAAAAGCACGCTCACGAGCGCCAAACGCCGTCGCATTCAGACTTACAGAGTCTGATGCGAAAATATTTAATTTATTTAGTATTTAATTTTAGAAGATGCTGCAACGTTTTCTTTTTGTCCACGTTCACGCGCACGAACACGAACCGTCAGCGTCCACAGCCACATTGACTTTGATTTCGATTTTAATTAACACTTTTTGATTTAAAACATTTTTATCAGAAAAGCGTGAAATGGCAGGCAGCGAGCAGCGGACGCTGTTTACGTTTGTAGTTTGTGTGCGAAAGGGAGAGAGAGTGGGAGAGCGTGAAACAAGAGATCATGCGCATAGGCAAAACAGCTGTTAATTAGCCAGTGCTGTAAAACTCTTAATAATATCGCGTTGGCGGGTTAAATTTAAATGTATGACACCCGAATATAATTTAGCTTAATTGGAAAAATTGTATTCTTGACAAGCATAAATTTATAGATAAGTCAGATATTTCTGTATCTCAATAATAAATGTGTTACTTATTTTTTTAATGATCTCCAATAAGTAATCGATACGATTTTTAGAGATGGAAGCACGAATATACATACCATTCAACAGGGCCAACAATGCTCATTGATAAGAGCTTATCTTAATTGGTATTTTCACAGACATTGTTCGGCCGCAGTCGACTTGGTATGTACTCTGAAACCGTAGAGCCTAAATATATTTCTAGGTGGCCGAAATGACTGACACAGGTTGACAACTGCCCTACCCGTAGTCGCAAATAGCCCACTTTACAGTTTAAACAAAAACAAAAAGCTTCTTATCAAAAATCCAAAAATCGCTTGCACGTTAGTTCCATACTCACATACATATGTAGATAGCATTGGTCACCAGTTTGATTTCTCTGCTTTAAAACACTTTCAACTGGTTGGAAGGAACGAACCTTGATAATCCGACTAATATGGGTTGTTGTTTTAGTAAGAAATATTATATACTTTTAATAGCTATCCTTAAAAATGTCGGTCTAATTAATATTTTATAGGTACAAGTAAGTCGGTAGATTTACCTCCTGTGCCACCAGCGCCAGGTAAGCAACGAACCACATTACCGGAGTTCCCAACAAGCGCTAATTCGAACAATAATACTGGAATTTCTGCATTTGCTGGTGGTGCTACCAACAGAGCACTTGAAGAGGACTAGCCAAGACAACAACTTCCAGATCAATAATTTAAACTTCAAGATCTGTATTATGTTAAAATTGAGTATATGTATGTTTGTAAATAGCGAGTATGCATTATTAAAGTGAATTAGGTAATAAGTGTTGAATGTGCATTAAATTAAAATGTATTAAAATTCGATATTGAAGAACAAAAAATCTATATTAACTAACATTTTTGGAATAAATATTTAATCTGTAATTAGTCTTCTAAAATAAATTCAAAAATCATGTCAGGGCCAAATAGCATTTCACAACACTGAACGCATAGTAACTTTAAAATACCTGTGGATATTGCAGGTACTCAGTTTGAGCACGTGCGGACCGCTTGTGTTATATTATTAACTTTCGGGAAATATTTTTAATATTAACGAAAGGAAAAACATAATTAAATACACAAAAATATGGCAATACAAGCAAATAAGCGAAAAAGGAAACATGAAGACATTGGCGCAAGCCTGCAGGAGGAATTTGAAGTAGAGGTGCCCAAGAAAGTACGGAAAGAGTCGAAATCGCCTAAAACAGCATCAAAAAATGGGCATCAAAATGAAACAGAGAATGCCATCGAACAGGAAAATGTTCAGCAAGATGAAAATACTGAGCCTCATGTTGAAAAAAAATCGAAACAACGTAAGAAAAAGGCTCAAACTGAAGAAAGTAAAGGAACTGATGAAGCAGTCGACGAAAATATGGATGAGTCGGAGATCAGTCCCGACTCGGGTATAGAACCTGAAAAGAAAGAACTTAAACAGAATTTTCCCAATGACTTTAAAATGATGCAATTTCGCAACAAGCTGCTTGGCAATAACTTCATAACAGGTATGAATACGACATATGTCTAAACTTAACTAAAAACAAATTTTTCATTGGAACAGAGTTACGCCACTTTCTGCACATGTGCGAGATACGTCCCAGAATTGTAGCAAAGTACATTGAGAAGCGTGGTAAACCTCTTGAGCTCGCTGAAGCTTTTAATCGCATTGACAAAACAAACGTGTTGCATGTCGGCTACCTATGTGAGGCCTTGCAGCGCATCATTATGGAGATTTTAACTAACCAAAAGGGCCACATGGAGTCGGCGTCTTCTGCTGGGCGTTACTTTTTAAAGGCGCATGGAGTCCTGTTGGAACAACTGTTGCAATCAGCGCAAACGAGCCATCGTCGTAGTGCTCTCAAACTGCTGACGGCAATTGTATGCGTAGATCCGCAGTTGGGGCGGCAAGTGCTCAGTTCCTACGATATACTGTCGAATCAGCACACAATGGAGACAATGTTGTCCCACTCCAAGCAGGACTACAAGACCGATCCGGATGATACCGTTCGCAAGGCTTATATACACTTTATACTTGCCTTTTTGGTTGATGGCAATGAATTACTTATACGCAACATTCTCGATCGTGCCCACTTGATTCGCGTGCTAGCCAAGGGTTTGATCTATGATGACCATGTGACCGTCTGTGTGGTTCTTAACACGCTGCGCCAATATGTACTTGAGAATGCCAGCATATTGAAGACAAAGAAGGTGCAAGTCTTTGATCTAGAGTGCTGCAAGCATTTGCGCCGCCTCTACGACTGGGAAGGGCCTCAAGGGTTGGCTGCGAAATATGGCGGCAGCAACAGCAACGCCAATTGTGTTCCGCAAGAGCGCGATGCAGTTGCCGCAGCCACACATCAGCTTCTCCTGCTGTTGCTCACCTCCCGCAAATACGGCATCAGCTTTGACGCGATGAGCAGCTACCGGCAAAAGCACAACAGGTTACAGGGCAAAATATTGGGCTCGTTGCATCGTCCGTTTGCCGACAGTCGGAAAAGAGATCTGATTTTAAAAACGCTCCAAGCTTGTCCAGATCTAGGCAGGCACAGCGCGCGCAACTTCTCCTCTCTAGTAAACCCGTTACGTCTGTCCCCGACTGATTTGCCCAAGGCTATTGAGCTCCTATCGGATGTCATTACGGCGGTGCCACCCAGCTCACTAGCCGGAGCCCTGAACAAAATGACACTCACCGATTTTAGCTTTTGGATTAAGGAGCTGTGTCTGCCCGTCGAGGCGCTGGTCCACATTATTGGTAAGCATATGCTCAAGAGCAAAGAATTTGCCGTACGCCTCTCCGTAAATCGTCTGCTCCTTTCGATGATGACTCAGTACAGTAACTATTTAAGTGCCATCGCACAACGGGAGCAATCGAAGCTTGCAGGCAACTCGTTGCGCCGGTTTAAATTCGAGCTACTGAACCATTTGTTGGTCAACTTTCCACCAATTGAGAGCATTCTCTATTCACTGTACCTGAGCATACAGGAGCAGGAACAACCGGGTGTTCGGGTTCTGGATCATCTCTCAGTCACACTCGAGCTTATACTGATAATGTGCAAGGAGAATCGTGCTTTTGTTAACCAAACCAGTCAAATTCTCGACTATTTGGATGTATTGCGTCCCTTATATGAGACGAACTTTGATGAGTCGGAGTCGGAGCAGGCTGTGGATCAACTGGACAAGGTGGAGAAGATCAAGCTGGAGTTAAAGTCCATTAAGACTATATTGCTGCTCTTTCCACGCTCGCTAAATCCTCGGGAACAGCTCTTTGAGAAGGTCTTTCGATCGTTTATAAGGGCCTACATGTTGGATGACGTGGCGATCAAGCGGGAGGCAGGGGATTTGCTCCATCGTTTGTTTCACAATACTGGCATTTTTGATTCATCCAGCTATGAGATCGACATCTGGCTAGAGGCCTTAATCGGCTTTGGTGCCGAAACAGTAGATAATGTGACCAGCATATTGCTTACCATACTGTCCCTGGATCTAAACGAAGTGCAGGAGCAGTTACCGGCACTAAACACTACGGAGATCACTACCAATGACGTCAATCTTCGCAAGCTGTTCGCCCAAATCGAGCAGGGACAAACGGTGCAGGCGTATGTCGACACATTGATGCTGGCCAAAATGATGCCGCTGTTGTTGCAGGGCGTGGAGCTAGCGCCGCCTTATGATGCCTATGTGGAGCTGGTGTTTGTGCTGCTATATCACTATCACACCAAGCCTGAGCAGGTGCTTCAGCTGTACAGTACGCACCTTGACCAACACACCAAATACATGAAAAGCTGGCTAAAGTCAAATCCCTGCCGACTGCCCGTCGTAATTGATCGGCATTGGCCTCTGTTAGCGGCAATGCAGCGTATTGTCTTGGAAGAGCCAACGCAATCTTTTGATCAACTTTTTATGACGCCTCCAGAGCACAGCGAACACTTTGAGCTGCAGCTGGAAGAGGGTAACAAGCTCCATTTGCACTTCAGTCTGCGCAATCCGTGCCGCAACATGATCTATGCTCATGATTTGCTCTTTTTGCTCTCCCAATTGGTAGACAGTAAACAGCTCAGTGCTCAACAGTCGCAGTTAATTGCCGACTATCTCATCCGACTCCTACAAATTGCCGTACAGTTGGATGCCGAGCAGAAGTCCACAGTAGAGTTGACCAACGATGAGAAGCAACAACAGGTAATTAATCTAAATCAGAGGACACAACAATTATGTAAACTCACTAAATTTTTTGAAATCTGCAGCAACAGGAGACGCACACGCAGCGACTGCTGCACTACATCTATGGCATCCGACTTGGTCAGCTGCGAGCGACGCAGTTGCTCAGCGAAACTAATGAGACGCAGCTGAATTATGTGATTTTCTTGCGCCGTCTCACTGAGCACTGCCGCACACTGCCGGATTTTGCAAGCTACACGGCCTATTACCGGCAACAACTGGTTGTTGCCCTTGAAATTGCACTGGATGGAATTACATCTATGGATGGTGTGGAGCTGGAGCAACCGGCCCAGCTACTGGAGAGTGTGGCTTTGGTGGATGCGTTCGAGTTGGGCGCCAAGGACTGCGCACAAATGTTGCAACTGCTGACGGACAAACTGCAAGCCGTGGATTACTTTATATCCGGCAGCAAACCAAACCATTACTTTGAGCTATTGTTGCGCCTATTGCGTCGGATGGCGCAACTGCAGGAGCCCATGGACTGCAGCGCATCTATATTAAAGCTGCAAAACTATTATACTGAATTTTGCGATCTGGCATTGGCTGAGCAGCTGGAACAGCTGGAAATGGCCTTGCTGCAGTTTCTGGACAGACAGCATCATCATTTGGCGACATGCGCATCGCAGTTTTTCAGTTGCTTTTTTTCCACAACTAATCGAAAGCTGAGCAAATCCGCCGTGCGCCTCGCCAGTGTGCTGCTGCAGCGAAATGGAAAGTTGGCGCACATATTTATCCAAGTTTTGCCAGAGCATCTGGAGCAGAAGGAATTGATTTATCCCTTGCTGGATGTTGCATTCAGCAAATGCTACCAACTGGAGAATACGTTGCTGCAGCGTTGCTACCAGAGCTACAAGAACGGTATTTTGAAAAGCATTGAGAAGCCGCAGAAGGCTGCGCTAATCTATCGGGAGCACTCGGAGGCGAGTGCAGCGTTAATTGCCCAATGTATGCCCAAATCCGAGTGCCTGGATTATTGTCAAAAGCAGTTGAAGTTCGATGCCGTTGAGCTATTCCAAATTCGTGTACTCCGTGAGATCTACTCTCAAGCCTTCGCCGCCAGTAAGGATCAGAAGCAGCAGGCCAACATCTTTGTTAATTATGTTAATCTCAATGTACAAATGTTGGCGCTGGATCTAAAAAAGCAGAGCGTGCAAGTGGACAAGCTGGAGCAGCTGTCATACAACTGCTACGAATGGTGGCAGCAGAAGTTGGTACAGGATCTCGATTGGAGTCGTCTGCTGAATGCGTCGCATTGGTTAAACTATTGCCGAAGCTGTCTGAAGCAAGCCATGCATATGGCTGAGGAGGAGGTCCAGAGAACTCCGGAGCAGGACTATAGCAATGGTCTGCTGCTTAAGCTGCTGGCCTACTTATGCGATTACCTCTACAAGGATCACAATGATGAACAGCCTGATAATGAGAATAATGCAGATGCTGCTCTGCTCTATGAAATGGTCTGTACGCATTCCCGCTGCTATGATCACCTGCTGGGCGAATCCAGCGCGGTAAAGACACATCTGCTGCAGCTGTTGGAGACGCTGGCACGAAAGGCACCTTCGGCATTGCACTCTGCCCACATACCTGTTATCCTGGGCGCCTACCATGCCAAGCTGTCACCAGCCGATCGATATGCCCTGGCCCTGTTGGAGCACTATGAGCGCCACGATGTGGGAATGGCTCAATATCGGCCTTTGATATGGGGCGAGAGTGCCGTAGCACATTATGCGCTGCGTGCCACCGGTGAGGAGGATCAGCATGCCAAGTTGCAGCAGCAAGAGACGAACGTGGCACAGGTATTGGCTCTAATCGTGCGTCAGGGCTGCCAGTATACCATTGAGAACTTCCCCATTTGGCGTTCGCTGCATGCGAGCAGACAACTACCGGAGCTACACTTTACCAATCCTGCAATGAAATCCCAGAGCTTTGGTGACAACACATTGGAGCAGCGCATCGAACAAGGCTGCACTGAGTTTAGCCAGGACGTGCGCCGGCTTTGTCCCAAGCGCGAGGAGCTTTATGAACGTTGTTACGATCCGGCGTTTATGGTGCCGCTGATGATGCACTGTTTTGCGCCTGAATCTGTGGTGCGGGCGCAGTTGCCCGTTCAGAACGGACTCCTGGGCCTAGTCTTTTGTGCGCTATCCTCTCTGGACAAGGATATGCGTTTGGCAGCCGCCTGCTGTCAACAGCGGTATCGCACCCACTTTGAGCTCTCGAAATTCTACGAGAAACCGCTTTGGACTCAGGCTTTTGACAACATACAGGCGGGCCTCTCAGAGTTGCGTGTTTCCTGGCTGGCACAGCGTCGCACTCACGGCGGCACACCGCGTGTCCCTTTAATCCCGGCCCTGTTCATAGCTCACAGTGTCAATGTGAGCACAGATCCCACCCAACTGCTGTATAAGCGCCTTATGACGTATCTGCAGCTGAAGCAGAGCTTCGACTTTCAGACAATACCCGAATTCAATGTCTTCTTTTACTCGCATGAACCGGAGCATCAGCAGTATAGAGAGTTTATCCTGCAGATGATCCGCAATGGGATCAAGTGCAGCGCCGATCTCTTTCTGCTTGTGTCGACAAACACATTTAAAGTGCTGCTCGGCTTTTATAACTGCAATCAGGGCAACCTAGACACCAATTTACTGCTGCTCTCTGTATTCTCCACCTGTGCCAAGATACCTGGCGCTGTCAAGATCATGCTGGATCATGTTGGCATACTGCCCTGGTTGTCAGGCGTCATACGCGATACACAGTTTCATCAGTTTGACATCATCGAAGGAATCATCAGCATTGTCAACAATCTGTACTATGCCATGGCTGCCAGTCGAATGGAATTTCCCGACTATGCCAGTGCCCTACAACCTCTGCATTGTGTGGTGATTCGTTTGCTGTCGCTTCTTTCGCCGCGCGTCTCTGTGGCTGCTCTCGCCCGTTTGCTTAATGTGCTGCAAAAGACTGCCACCTTGTCGGCTGGTGTCGGAAGTCAATATATAGCACTGGGTAGTGGGGAACTGGATCATCTGCTCGAATGCGTCGGTAGAAACTGGCCGGAACAAGTTGCAGGCATCCGCTATTTAAGGAACTTTGGTGGCAACTATGCCTGTCCGCGCTCCGAATACTGTGACGGGCTGGCCAAGGAGCAAAAACTGGATATGCACTCTGTGCTCGCTCTCTCTAGTATCCGAGAGTACGTCATTGACTGGTGGAAAGTCCACAATGAAAACGGCAACCTGAAGAGCCAACAAACAGCAGCAAATCAGCAGCCAAAGCCCAGAAATGATGCATTGGTTCCCTAGTGGATTCCTCTGTGTTTCAAACTATATAATTGTTTTTTTTTATGTAAACATAAATGTGTAAAAAAAATATATATACATATTTGTATTTTTGCATTAAATATTTGATTGTTCTTTAAGTCATCAAAAAATTCAGAAACCGTCAAATATAAATTGAGTTTTTTGTTCTAAATCTTAGGCACTAATAAAACTCAAAAATATTCAAAATGCTTTTAGCTGGTTAAATCTAAATTATCATCATATTGTCGTAGTCATAGAGTTCCATCAATTACATGATTTTTTAAATTAAAACAAAATCAAAGTAAGTTGCATATGACTAAAAATCCACAAAAAACGTTTATTTGATAAACACTTATTGTGTGTGATTAATTAATTGGAATTCATGTATGATATTGTATATAGGGATAGGTATATATAAAATAATAATACATAGGGATACACTATATGACTACAACTATTGTGTGGATATAATGTTGCGCATTTGTCGTATGGCTGTCACCAAACGCGGCTCGCAGCCGGTGCTTAGGTTGAGATACTGCTCGGGTGCGGCCTTTAGTAGAGTTAGTATCTGGGAGAGCTGTAAATTGATGGATAGGCCAAGCTCCTCAAGGACATTCGACAAGTAGTCAATGTCCACGCTGAGTTGTGTGGCAGATGAAGCAGGCAACGACTTGATCTGCAGTATTTGCGCCTGGTAGAGAACACAGCACTGCTCAACGACCAGGGATAGGAGCACGTCGGCGCAGGGAATTGCCTGAGTGTACTTGATATTGCACAGTTCCAGGGCTTGCTTGAGAAGAGGTGATGGTGAAAGCAACAGGGGCTCTAGATGCTGCGGCAAAGTTAGCAAATATTGGCCGATCTGAGTAATGCTTTCCTGGGGAGCAAAACTAAACGCGGGCAAGCTAATACCCGCCGAGGTGTGCGCCTCCACGTGCGGGCGTATATGCGCCAGATGCGCCTCAATTGGCTGCAGCAATATGTTAAGTGTAATGTCGTGCGTCTCAGTTAGATATGTCTTCAGTGTGGCATATATTTGTGGAAAGATGCCCAGACTATCTGCACTAGTCGCCGCAACGGAGGCATCCGCCCGTTTTTGTTGGTAGTCCGCAATGTTAGCGAGCAGCTGTGTGTGCACCGTGCGCTCACAGGTCTGGTAGATGCTAATAGAACCGCCACTTGGGGGCCGCTGCAGTCGGTTTGCCAATGTGGCCATGCGCTCATGCAGCGTCTGCTCGAACTGATGCAATTGCAACAGAAAGTCAGCTAAGCATTGCAGTTGAGACATGGTGTACTGCAGCAGAGACCAGTTTTCGCTGCGTGCCGCACCCGCACCTCCACTCACACTGTTGCTGCCTAGACTAAGACTTAGTTGGCGCTGCGTGCGACTAAAGTTCTCCATTTGCCTCTTAAAGATGCCATTGAGCACTGTGATGAGCTTGCACAAAGCAAGATCGTTAGTTATGGATGCACACCGAGCGCAGGCCTGTTGTAGCCACTCGTACAGTTTTCGTGTGCTGTCCTCCAGATGACGGACCGCATCGCTGGGCGTGGCCTGGTTAGAGAGTAATCGATCCACTTGCGTAGACAACTGTGTTTCCTCCAATCGCGGATACTGTTGAATGAACTTGTGGAAATACTCAAAGACAGCTTCACCCAGCTGCCGATGCAATTCTGGTGACAATGTTATGTGTGACTGCTCAAGAGTTGAGTTGAGATGCAGCACAAAGCTTTGATTGGCCAGGGCATACTGAGCCAATAGTTCCAGACGCTCATTAGACGTTTTCAGCAGCTGCAGTATGTGGGCATCGCGTGTAGGCTGCAGTGCCGGCAGGAGTTCGGCAATTACAAGAAATGGCTGTGATTGAGCAACTTCCACTTCCGCTGACTCGTTCACAAACAACTGAAGACACCACTTTAGCTGGCGCTGGCAGTGCTCCAACAGTTGATCGTAGAAAAGCGTCAGGAAGTGCTGTTGCGGCGTCTGTTGCGACTCGGTAACCTGCGCCTGCAGCTCAAGCGTTTGCTTCCACTGCTGCTGCAGCACGTTCTTTTGAACGGCTCGATAATATTGCTGCAGCTGTGGCAGTCGCTGAATGCTGGTAAAGATTTGCACATGACGTTGTGCCTGATCCAGATTTAATTCGGCAAAACACTGTACCAGGCTGGGTGACGCCATTGCTTCTAGCCGGTTCTTGTAGTCCTCGACTTGAGTCTGACGCTCGGCATGGCCTGGCAGTTGCTCCTGTGCTTGTAGCGACTTTTGAAGAGCTGTCAGCTTATCGCACACACCCTACATAGAATCATAACAAAATTGTTTATTTTATTTTATTTGTATCTAATTAATTAACGCACCTTTAGATCGTTGCGCTCGAAGCAATCCTCCAACTCGGAGAGCAGGTTGCCCCAGCCATCAGACTCCTGCAGGGATTCCTTGGCCGCCTGAAGTTTGCTTTGTAAGCTGTTAAGACGCTCCAAGCTAGCCATACAATCACCTGTCTCCTCCTGCACATCGGCCATTTCCTGACGCATCGAACTCATTTTTTGTTGCAGCATTGCCACATCGCATTGAAGTGTGGCAGCTTCCTTGGCAATACGCGGCATATTTGCCACTACCTGGTGGCTGGACTCCTCGACGGCATAGTTTACCTGCTGAACATAAAGTTGCAACTTGGCCACGTAGCTCTGTATGAAAGATGTGGCAGTTGTGCTCTCTTTCTTGTCGTTTTCATCCCTATATTTTTTGTAATTGGCATTTATCCAACCGGTAGCACTAAAACTGGGCTCAGACAGCGCCGAAATGTCCATTGTTAATGCAAATTAAATTAATAAATATGATTGAATGTTTTTGGTACTAGCACAGCCTAAAAACAGCTGTTAAATTGTCAGTGTTGGTAAATGTAGAAAATTCTTTTCTTCGCTGCGCAACACTTAAAAACGCGACACATACATTAATACATTCATATATACACTTGTATTGTCATAGTTATGAGTCTAATAGATTGCTTGGCATTAGCTGATTGATGTTTTCAGTTTGTAAAACATGTCAGTTTGCAGTGCCGATCCCTGGCAAGTGAAAAATAATAGCAGTAAACAACAAGAAAACGGAAATTCCGAGCTAATTGAAAAATTTGAGGATAATTTCATTCCCCCCAATAAAACTGAAATCAGCGACAAACCGAATAAATCGGAAAGTGATGTTGTTGATGCCCCACAACAGCTTGAACCATTGCCAGACTCGAAAAATTACTTACAATTGCTAGGTGAAAATAAATAAATACTCGTACAACAAACAAATTGGTTTAATATTTTATATATATTTTCATGTTCATCTCCATCTTCCACGCAGAGCGAAAACTGCAAAAAGTACAAAAGGGCACAAAGTTGCTGGACTCGCTCCAGGAGAAAAAACAGGATTGCATGCGCAGTCTCCTAGAATCCAACGGTATTTCAGCAACTACACTTGAGCAGCTCCTCGAGCTAGACACGCCCATCGAAAGCGGTCGCTTGCATCGTCATCTGCTGCCTGTGCAGGCGGTGACAGTGGGCGAAACAGTGCCCATTGTGCAGCACGACGCTCTCGAAGAGCAAATTGAAGCAGAGCAACAGGAACAAGAGGAAACCAACTAAAGTACATACGATGGATTCAACGTTCGGCAATGTGTTCCTCTTCCTTACGGACTTGGCCTGGAAAAGTCGCTTGACCATACCAGTGCTAGTCACCACAGCTTTTCTTGTCATGGACATACGTCTGCAGATTGAAATTAACATACAAACTGGTCAAGTGGTAGGTGGAATCCCAATAAGAAATGGCTCTGGCTCTTATTGAATTAAATTTAATATATTTACTGCATAGAACGCCAGCGACCTTGATGAGGTCGATGATGATGGACACGAGGTACACTATGGCGCACTTGCCTATGCTTTGGATGAGGAGAGCGTCTATACTGATGATCTAGAGGAGGACAACAGCGAGTACACAAACGGAGATGGAAATAGCAGCGACGCTTCTCGCTATAGCGTCGATATTTTCGACGACTTTGCTCCAGAGTACGATGTTGAAAATGATGTTGATCCCTATGCGAACTTTGCTAACTCCACACACTTTTAGCTATACGTCGAATATAAATTTTAAGAATAGTATGTACTATATGATATACCCGTAATATTGTTTATGTAAATTAGATCTGTATGTACCCACATAACCCCAATACGTAAATGCTTATGTAGTATTTCTGAATTCGAAA
This sequence comes from Hirtodrosophila alboralis, assembly GCA_035043045.1. NCBI lineage: Eukaryota > Metazoa > Arthropoda > Insecta > Diptera > Drosophilidae > Hirtodrosophila > Hirtodrosophila alboralis. The sequence continues at coordinate 1,089,668 of JAWNNH010000402.1, read as the reverse complement.
CCAGTCTTGCCTGCTGCTTGTATTTTTATTACCATTTCACATGTACAATTTGATCAGCTCATCGCTCACCGCCGATGGCGTTAGTATGCCTAGATCCGTGAAAAGCAATGTAATATATGCAGGTGGTGTGTAGTCGACCAGCGGATGCACCTTGGATACATCATTTAAATCCTTGCGGGAGTACTACAAAAAAGGGGAGAATATTTTAGATGATCCAAGCTACATCTTGATCACAGAACTCACCTTGTATTCGTCTGGCAGGTCTCTCTGATTTAGAGGATATAGACGAGTGAACTTAAAGCTTTCTGAGAGGACATAGTACGGCTTTTTCATTTCGCGCGCACACAAGCCCATGGTGTAAGAGCCGATCCGATTGATGATACCACCGCTCTCCACGACCGCCTCGGCACCCACCATGACAAAATCAACCGATTCCATGACATAGCCCGTAGCAGAGTCCAATATAAGTGTGCAATCAATGCCCGCCTTCTGCAAATCCTGCACCATCTCCTCACTAAGAATAGATTCGACGTTAAATCAAGAATAACATGATCACAATACCAATAATCACCCAGAATTGCCGACACCGCCTTGCGTGACAAACACGTGAATGGACTTCTTGTTTTGAGAGGCCGCAATGAGAGCCTTAAGGACGACCCGCGAGCGCGAGTGTGTCAGGATGCGGCAGCCATCGCTAATGAAACGTTGCGCCTGCTGTGAAATAACCTGACGCGAATTTAGCAACTTTGTCAGAAAGATTTTACCCCTATTTAACATGATCTTTCGACATTCCTCCAACGGCTTGTCATCCAAGCTGAGTGTGATAAACCGACAGAATAGCTCTCCTGCGGATACGATGGCCGCAATGGACTGATCCGTGTTCCGCATGGCTGCTACGGCCTCGCGCATTGTCGTGTGCAGAATATGAATTGTGCCAACTGAAAGTGTATTAGAATTATTAAACAAATTACAATATTCCGTTAATTACATTGTTTCTTTTCCAAGATCATGAGCAGCGTGTTAATCGCCGCAATGCCGGACGACATATCCTTGTCATCTTCGAGCAGCTTCAGGAAGTACTTGACCACATCTAGGAGAAAGTATATTGACATTAATTTAACTTTATAAATTTATTAAAATTCTTACCAAATTCTTCTGCGGATTTTGTAATTTGTGGCATTTTGAAAGACCTATTGAAACTGATTTTTCCTCGTTGTTGGCAATCAACAATTGCGATTGAACAGCTGTTTTGATTATGCGGGGTCGGTACACGCTACGACAGATTCAAAAATACCTCGTTTGCGGCATTAATCGTTAGACCCTTGTCCAATACCAATAACTAACAATAACTAATAAACATTCAAGCCATCACTCTTGCACGCATTCATACTTAATATATTCTAAATTACTTTGTTGTACTTTTGTTGGGTGGAGATGAAGATGGGCAACTGAGGGGCATTAAGGCATATTTGAATTTCTAATAATAATTGTTACATTTTAATTGTAATAGACATTTTTGAATCGTGCCGAATGGTCTGCACTTTGCGTTCTTTAAAATTATGCATCAAACGCAAGCAATATCATCCAATACAATCGCACATAATTTTTATTTGTTCACTGAATTTTGTTTTTTAATTTTTTGCTCACTAGTGTCGATTCGCAAGAACATTGCCACGTTACTCAACACTAAGTGCCGGGGCTTAAAAGTAAACAACTGAATACTGTGGCAAATGTAAATTTGTTTTTGATTTTTCTGACATTAAATTGTTACTAAATTAACAGAATGTGCATCAAATTAAACACGCCGGCAATTAATTAATTAGGGACACCTTTAGTATTCGACGTGACGAGTGTTGTGCCCGAGTTCCGTGGCACAGCGATAATGTTTAAACTAGAGTCCTACATTACACCCATTTTGCTGAACTACGTGGCGAAATATGTTAAAAATATTCGCGACGAAGATGCACAGGTGTCACTCTGGGAGGGCGAGGCAACGTTCCAAAATCTGGATCTGCGCCTGGATGTGCTCGAGGAAGAGCTCAATTTGCCCGTTGAGCTCGTCTCGGGCCACATACATGAACTGTCTATTCAGGTGCCATGGACAAAGCTGACCTCGGAACCGGTGCGCATTGAGATCAACACAATTGAATTTGTGGCCAAGATGCCCAATGAGGAGAGCAAGAAGCGACGCATGGAGCAGCGACGTATGCAGAAGCGCACCTCGGATTTGGTCGATGAACAAGCTGCAGCCGGAGCGGGAGCAAGCAGTTCGGGTGTTGTCAACAAGATTATTAACAACATCAACTTGCAATGTCACAACATTATACTAAAGTACGTTGAGGACGACATTGTCGTCTCAATGAATGTGCAATACTTAAACTTCTGCCCTGCCGACGAGAAATGGCAGCCTGCCATGGTGGATGTGAATCCCATGGCCGTTATTATGCGCAAACTGCTGCAGATATCCGATCTGACGATCTGCCTGGACAAACGCAATACTGCCGGCCGTATTGAAGTGTGCCAGGAGCCAGTTCTCTATCGTTGCACCATGGAGTGTCGTGTGCTCCGGAAATACAATGTCAACACCGTCAGCACTTCCAGCACAACGCGCATTGGGGTCTTCACGAAATCGCTTGACATCAATGTTTCATCGCTGCAGCTGCCCATGGTTATGAAACTGACCAAGATGCTGCTGGAACTCAAACCTGCTGCTCTTGAGGAAGATATATTTACCTTAGAGGAGCCAGTTGAGTCTCCCAACATGAGTGCTCCACCATTGAATCTACACAATGAAGCACAAAACTCAATTTTTGGATGGGCAAAAAATCTTCTGCCCAGCTTCGAAACAACTCCCGTGGCGGCTTCCGTCGACGATCCGCTTGGCCATGCCTTCGATGTTGGTGTCTATGCTGAGGAACTTAACTTTCAGCTCAAGAACTCTGAGCTGATCACTGACCAGGCCATGGGCGGCATTAAGCGCATACGGTATACTCCAATTTTGCGCATTAGCCTGGGTGGCATTTACTACGAGCGTTCTCTGCTTAAGGAGAACGATTGGGCCAATGTTCGAGCTGGCTTGTCCAGTATTATTATGGAGCCCTTGGGTGTCTATCGCAGCGATGATCCTATGGATCGCAGTCTGGTGCATACAAAGGAGGTAGTATTTATTTATTTATTTTTCGTTACCTCTAATCCTAGTGCAACAACTAAAAAACTTATAAGTATATTAGGACACTTGTCTCTACAAGCAAAAAGATGTTTTTTAATTAGAATTAATACATATTATTATTAGTTTTGAATACATATGTAAGTTAATGCAAAATTCAATCTTTTCAATCTTTGCAGTTTCTCAACGAACACGGCTTCATCGACAAGAGCCTGTTCGATGAGCAGTATATGTTCGCCGATCGTGCCTGGTGCGGCAATAATCACGACGATTATTTTGCACGAAATACCGACGAGTACATGCTCTATCGCAGTCCGGTGCTGGCCTTTGACATTGTTGAGTTTCGTGCGCCCAAGCCCGTCAAGAGTCATGCGGCGACTAAGGCGCATCTGAAGGATCTGGGATTACGCGTCAAGTATCGGGTGTTATCTGCGGGCATAACCTTCCACTTTTCGCAGTCGTTTCTACAGGTTAAAAATGTAATTAGTGATTTATTGCGCCCTTACAATTATCCGGGGTATCATGCAGCAGATGTAATTGAAAATGAGGCACACAGTAGTCCAGTGACCAGAGATCAGGAGTACAGGAATGAATACATGACCCACGCTGACTTCGAATACCTCATGGGCTTTATGCCCACCTGCAACTATAAAATCGAACTACGAAACATGACCGTGAAGTTCTATCCTCGGCAGCAGTGTGCTAAAAAGTCATCAATCGATCACCGCCTGACTACCACAGTCAACCAGTCGCTTTTGCCCTATTTACAGCTAAAGTTGTCTTTAGCCGAAGGCACCATATGCGGGCCAGCGAATCCGCAACGTTTGGTGCACATCATCACACATCTGCAGGACAAGCCGCGGGAGATAATCAATACCTGCTATAATATCTACAAGTTCAATGTGAAAAACTTGACGCTGATGTTGATGAACACAACGCCGACCATAGGCAAGGCCAAGGTTGTAAATATTCCCAGTATGGTCGTACAGTTTAACCGTCTTCTATTGCCGAGTTATTGGCGAGCGAACTTAGCTCCGCTAGATACGGTTGAAGTACAATCCGAGCTCATTACGCTGGAGTTCTCCAAGCGGGAGATAGTGCTCCTAAATAGCGTGGTACAGTTGATGCTTAGCTATGACGCACAAGGCCTAGCCGTCCTGGCTAAGTTGATAGCAGAGGCAACTGCGACATCGGATGTGATCAAGCTGCAAACGCTGCTCACTAAAGTTCGCCTTAACTATCAAAATTATCACACCCACTGGGCGTTGCTCTTCTCATTGCGAAACCTAAACACAGATGTATATCACACAATGATGAACATTAGAAACGTGGTCTTTTCTACTAACAAGGGTATACATAACAAATGGCTGGAGCTGCAGTTGCAGTTTCCCCGACAAGACCTAAACGATGACAGCAACACCTCTGATGCAGGAATAGAATACAGGATACAGGAAAAGATAGAACCTGCAACCGCGGTGTGTCTTTGGATCGAAAGTTTCCGACTTACAATTGACATCTTTCTGCTGCAGTTTCTCAACTCTTTCGTTAACACCGAGCCGTGTACTGGAATTGGTAAGCCCATTTTATTTTTATGTATTTTATTAATTCTTATCCTAGTGCAAAAAAACCTTATGAAATAAAGCAATAGTCATTATAAGAAAAATAATATTAATAGAATATGTAATTGGAATGATAAATTGATTTTATATAAGATTTTATTTATTAATTTATTACTTTATTGCAGATACGGAATCGGACTATGAGACGGTTAGTCAATCTGAGACCCGACATCAATCATTCTCAAACATTTCCTTCACATCGGTGCCACCTCTGAAGCACCTGCAAAGTGAAGGCCAATTGCGCCGTGTTAGTCGCACCAATTCTCGTAAGATATCCATTCCGGCGGAGACAGTACATTTAAGTTCCGAAAGGGACGAGAAGCCGGCTATCCAAGCAGAGCCAGTCAGTGTTCCTTCGGTTGATGAACCAATCCCAAATACGACTGGTATTGACCTGACTAGGCTGTTAAAGCGATTGAGAACTATGGTAGTATACGTGGACATTGCAAAGGCGAAAATCGAAGTATGTGAGCAGATGATGCGCAAGGCCACCAAAAACTCGACTGTGGAATACATATCCATTCGGCTGCTACACATGAGAATTAAGTCAGGCAACGGCGAGGATGTGACTCGCGGCAACACACGTAAAACGATCTTCCCGCCCAGCATCACTGAGCTATGTAAGTGCGTTACGGAACTGAATGACTTTAACGTGTGCTACCGCCGGGCAAGAACGACTGAAATGATTGTTGAGCCTGTGCGGACCACAATTACGGTGGCCATGTCCGAAAAGCATATAATACAGACTACACGACCAAAGGACGTAGAAAATGTGCGAAATACGTCGTTTTTTGAGGAGGCCAGTGAGTTGCCGGAAACCAGTGATAAGGCCCGTAAACAAGAGGCAAAGAAGGTGGACTGGCATGATGATGAGAATCAGGAGCAGGAGAAGCTGCCGTCGACTTACTCGATCAATGTGCATGTGGACATGTCAGCAATAAATATTATTGCCCATCATGTAGGTGCTGCCTGCTTACTGATCTTAACTTTATTGACAATTTCCATTCCATAGGTGAAACTTCTCCATGAACATTATCTGATTATCAACGCAGTCTGCAGATCTCTACGCGATTTGTATGCCAATAATAAGTGGATTGAAGCCGAACCAAAACGCAATTTAGAAATTTATACTGGAAGTGCAGATACTCATCCGATTATCAGGGAGTTTTTAGATCTGGATCCCAATTATGAGACGTCTATTAGAAACGCGAGTAAGTTACATTTTAAGATAATTATATTTAACTATTAATCAAAACACTTATTTTAATTGTAGCTGATGAAAATATCGAGGTAACTTTGATATTCTTCTGTCAGTGGACTATTCCGCGCATCTCCCTTCAAATAGAAAGCTCGCACGACCAAAAACAACACAAAATAATATTTAACTTTGAAGATCTATTGCTTAATGTTGACAGACATGCCGACTTTACCAAAATTACCACTAAAGTGGAGAATGTTAGCTTGAATTACTACGAAGCGAAACTGCAAAGCGAGTGGCACCATTTGGATAATATTCATATTAAAATGCTTGGCGATAGCACAAATTTGCCGCTGATCAGTGTCATAGTTACGACTGTCAACCTACAGGACTTGTACTCTAAAATTGGTGCTCGTAATCTACACAACAAACGTCGTACAATATCTGAGCTGCTAATTGAGGTGCAGCCTATTGAAATTATATTGGATTTAGATATGATTAATGCGTTTTTAATATCTCAATGCGACGTCATAGAATTTATGCGCGGCGAACCTTCCAATGAGTACAGCTTCAACCAAGACAAAAAGATAAGATCTACTAGTAGTATAACAACTGTTCAGGATCTGCCCATTGTGCACCTAAACAGCAAGGGTATTTATGTCTATATTCCACTGGAAACGGAAATGAATACGGCAGATGATAAAGAGTGGGATCGGTGCAGCGTTCTGCTACTCCGGGTGCGTATGTGGAAATACTAACAATTCGCAGCGTTCGCTCATTGAATATTTTTATGCTTACAGATCGAGAGCATTAAGCTGACGCCTAGTGTAGAAAACCCGCTGGTGCGTCAACTCATTCGGCAGGATATCTACAACAAGGCCGCAGAACTAAACATGCTAAGCACTCCTGGGTCTCTGGTCGAAGATCGTCAGTACGAGTTGAGTGTGCGAAATATATCACTTTCCTCGGGTAACTGGCTGCAAACCCAAAAGTATCGACTGGAAGAAACGCTGACCAACGATCACAGCAATCCGGCTTTTGAATGGAATAATCAAACGCGTTCTACAGAGCTTGAGCATATGGACATATTTAAGAACTTTGATTTCATTACTATATTCGCACCAGCCATAAGTTACGATCGTTTTCTAGTTTGTGGAGAAATTGTCGAGTACAATTGTGTGACGGACTTTGTGGCCACGCTGAATACACACCAAATTCAATTGATATCTTGCATTATACAGCGCCTACAGCGCTTAAACAGGTTGGTTCTTCATCGTCCCTATCAGAACTATACTAAATTACATATCATTATTACTTAGCATTATGGCTCAGTCCTGCCAGAAGCCAGATTTCAACTCAAAGCTTACATCGATAGGCACAAGTAGCAACATAACATTAAAGAACAGCCAGAGGATGCTCTTGACTATGCAGGATTCTAGGAATCTAAACAAGCGCACTTACTTGTCCAAGACACCGCATCAAAGCTTCCAGGACGCACAGAGCAGCAGCGACATTATGGTGGGCTCCTGTCGGAGCGACTCTGGCATTCACATGGCTAAAAACTTGGCCGACTTACAAAAAGCGCAATTCTGGCAAACGGAGTCTCTGGAGTTTCGAAAAAGCCATCGTCTGACTTATCCACGGAGCGTCTCATTTGTGGCGGGCAAATTTGAAGTTAGGATTTATGACGTGGTGAAACTGGACGACGAGCTCGTTATGAGACCGCTTCTGCTAGTGACCATTTCGCAGCCCAGTTTTATGTCTACGCAAACGGTGCGAGCAACAACAACACAGGCCTCAATATTTAACTTCAATATCCACTTAGCCAATTCGGAAATTCTTGATTCAAGTTCTAGCTGTGCGTTCAGCGAGCCAATCTTCGACACACTGCCCGGCACATTAGGCAGCTCGGGCATTCCATCGCCGCTGCTCATTGTAAAGACGCACCTCGATCGCAGCAATCAGGTGGAGGTGGATGTTGAGTTGCGCAAACCAATGCAACTTCGCCTTTGTGATAAGAGCATAAAGCTGATCTCCAGCGATCTGATACGCATTTATTCGCTACTCTACAAGACGCCCTACTTTGCTATGCGCAGCGAGCGGCCCGTTGTGCACACCACACCACTGCATCAGATGAAGATTCACTGCTTCAATGCGGATCGCCTGCATCTGGTTTGTGATAGACTTTCCATTGAGTTCTACGATGAGGCGCATACATACAAGTGCAGTGCCGTCTGTCTGGATTTCAATTCGAACGTTAAGTTCAGTGCGAGACCCCAAAAGGCTTCCATTAAGTCAACTCTGGGCTCTTTCTTTGTACGGATCGGCGAGAAAATTCTTCTGCATCCGCTGCAGATGCGCCTGTCAACCGATTTGTTAAGCGAGCCGTGGTGCGATCAACTGCTAATTAGTGCCACCCTTAAGCTCAATGTGCTCCACTTAGATGCAAGTATTTTTGACATGTTGCATTTGCGTAAGGCGCGCGAAGGACTGGATAACATCATGGTGCATGTGAACCAAGAGTGGCAGTATTTTCTACAGCATCGTCCATCATTTGGCGTGCCCTCGGATGTGCCATTGGAATCGCTATTGATATATACACCCGCTCAGGGCCAGATTGAGCGCTCAAAGGCGCCGCGAAAATCCAAGTCTGAATTCTATCAGGATGACTTACGGTCTGTTTACAAATTACTTTGGTGTTCTTGTCTTACCCTTCTCGATTCGCAGAGCTGGCGCTTTTCAGTTTGTCTACCTTAATATGGACACAATGCTGCCTATGCCTTATCAGGTGCAGATAATCAAAAAGAACTATGGCATCATTTGTTGGCGCTACCCGCAACCCCGTCAAATGAGCAGAATACATATATATCCAGTGCCAATGCCGGTAAGGTGTACACTGTACACTGTACTCTACGAATATAACAATTCGAAGCTTAAGTGTTTCTCTTTGTGCAGGTCGAAAGTCCAATACATATCAAGTGCCGAATGGAATATTTTAGCGAAACCCACGAAACGTTTTTGCATTACTGTGATTTTGAGCTTTCTGAGGTGTCCAGTAAGCAATTGACACCTCCGGAACGCAACATAAGTGCTACAATTTGGCGGGTTGTAATCATGCAATCACTGATCTCTGTGGATGGCTCATGCTTTGATCCGGATGAGGACGAGGAATTGCATTCTGTAAGTTTTCTGATACAGAATTATTATTTTATTTTTAATAAATTCTTTTAATTGACAGATCGACAGCAATCGTGTCGCGCAGGACTTTAAAGAAAAGTTAGACAATGATTTTATATTGCATCCGAAGGTTCTGGTGGGCTGCATGCGCATTGACACAACCTTCCAGGCAGAACTGGTGCCAAAGCTACAGCTTCTGCTATGCTGTAATGATATTGAGCTGAACCTACTCAACCAGCCAGACGTCTCCGATGAACTGCCGCCACTGCTCAAAAAATACAGCCTGAGACGCACCACAGAAATAACGCAGACATTCCTCACCGTCCACGTGGACAATCTGCAGCTGTACTCGGCTATATACAATCGGAACAATTTCAGCGTGGAGATGGACTTTCGTAGTAGGGTCAAGTGCCTTGATTATGGATTTCTGAATATGTTGGATTTTATGGAACCGATGACCTTGCATAGCTATCTTAGATTTAACAGCAAAAAGCGATTGCTAAATGCAAATGTGTTGATGGACAAATTGCGTTTCAACTGCGGCTCTAGTGTGATACACACTTTGCTCTGCTCCAAGCAGCACTGGCAGGATATGTTGGAGCAACCCCAGCGGGTTTACACCTTGATGCCAAAATGCGTGATAGTCAATCGTATGCAGACGCATATAATCTTTGGCCAGACTAGCACGGGAGAGCGCATTACAGTTGCACCCCAAGAGCTGCGTCCTTATTACTTCTGCAGCGACAACCATAGTCAGGAGCTCACCTTCTATATAGAAAATAGTGAGACAAAAAAACTTGAAGTCAGCCAATCGGTACACATTGCCCTAAAGTTTGAGGAGGAGCACATAGTTCGTCATTTGCGCATTGGCAATCGTTGCATTACCATCAAGCAATGCAAGTTGTCGGCCACTCAAGTCTATATTTTAATTAAGGGTCAGATTGAGTTGGTTAGCATGGTGCCGTTTGAGCTGCTCACCGAGTTTCGGACCGAGGGTAAACAGTACGATGAGCAAAATGCTGTAGGACATTTGCTTGCCGCAAAGGGACGCACCTCCTTCTATCAGACGGTGATGCGCAATGAGGATATTACCATGCGGTTTGTAATTGCCTTATTTTTAATTTCAATTAAATTTATAAGTATTCTTATATGTTATTTATACAGAGTTCAGGTTTCAAATCATGATCTGAAATTGAAATTTTATTGAACTTTTTAACTGAAGTAGCTATGCAGCGTATCAATGTTTAGATTAGTCATAACGAATAATGATGGTGTAATTAATAGCTGTATTATCATTTAAAACAGGCTCAAACTAAACGCTGCTCATGGCAAAGGACGAACTGGAGACATACCTCTGAAGACGAACAACAGCCTGCCCTGGCTTGTTAAAGTGCCTACACAGTTGCCGCAGCAGTTCATCAGCATATGGGTAAGGATTCTGCGCGAGGACATTGCGTTTGATAATGTCGAGGAGGACTTGCAGCCTCAAAGGATACTCGTCAGCATTTGGCCCATATTTGAGATCTGCAACCTCCTCAGTTGCGAGCTGCAGGCAACGGAGATCAGCACCAACGAAAGCTTTGCCATACCTGGCGAAGGCGGACGTCAGGCTCTGAGCACGCCCACCACCCACTCCACCGAACATCGTGTTAAATTTGAATTTCCGTATGTTTTACTTAAAAAATCACAAAAGAGTCATAATAAATTTTGGAATTTTATTCAGATGTATGCTTAGCGATGCTTCACAAAGCGATTTCTTGCTTATGCTGAAGTCTATGGATTGGCACAAGTTCTTCCATTATGAGCCCGCCAAGTGGAGTATTGAGAGTACGCTCCACAATCTGGACAAGACATTAAAGCCCAAATGGCCACTGAGCGATACTGAAGAGCTGCGTGTACATCGGCCTTTCCAGCTGCTTAATATGTTTGATGTACAGTATCGCGTACAGGCAACACGAGAATTTTCTTGCACACTTGGCTTGGAAGTTGCTGCTTGGGGCATGTTCATCAATGCCACGGGTCTCAATTTGAGCGTCTGTCTGCCCAAGTTTGGGGCGCGCTATAAGCTCAAAGCGAATTGCTTGGAAATGTTGCCCCTACTAAACAGCCCCTTCACCATCGATGTACCCTTTGGGTTGAACTGGATTGCCTCGACACACATTTGCCTGGACCAGCAAGCGCAGACGGCACTGACGGCCAGTGGCATCGGGCGTCATGTGCTCCTGCGCGAAAACTCTTTTGTGGATATAGTTGTCGTGCGCAACGATGATGTGCTTCGATTTATGCTGCAGTATAAGCTGGAGGATGGACGGCGTGTGTTTAAACTGCGCTCGAAGTTTGTCATTGCAAATTGTACGGATGTGCTGCTGCATGCCCTGCCGCTGACTATGGATCACAAGGAAACATCTTGTCGCACTGAGATCAGCTCGCTGGATAGTGTCAAGAATATACGAAGTCCTATATCTGCTAAGGCATCATTGTCCAATCAACACTCGTAAGTGCATAAATCTATATTTTGTACATTTAATTGATTACATTTTTCGATCATCAGCATTGGCGCCACCATGGAACTGTTTCACGATTTGAATGCGCGCAAGATTAAGCACACCAGCGACACTGCATTTGTGTACTTTGTGTGCTTTGCCGTGAGTGGCAGCCAGGACATCTCCATACCCATTCCACTGACAATGCCTTTTACACGCCGCTGCTTTAGCATACAAAATGGAGGTGAATCCATTCCGCTAATGATCACCCTTATTGAGAAAGACAATATCTACTATCTGAATGTGTTCAGAGACACGGCACCTGCCATTATAATATGCAACAATACCAATGTTAAGTTCATCGTGGCCCAGACAAGCGCCTCGGGCAACAGCAATGTGACCTGCACCACCTCCGAGTTTGCTGGCAAACACTTTGAGTGGAATCAACTGATTAATCCCTATAGCAAATGCTACTACACCCCACCGCAGATGTATGCCAACTTTCCCGATGTCGAGTTCACCATGTGCAATCTGTCCCTGGCCCATTACAATGGTATAGATCAGATTAGATTTGTCATCAGCCTATTGTTTATTTAATCATTTACTCTTTTGCAGAGTCAGCTGTGTGCGGTAAAACTAAGATTGGCTGGTCCAAGCCCATACGCACGGACAGATCGTGGAAGAAGTTCTTGCATGTGCCCAACCATGGTGACATCAAAATCGTTGTCTGTGATAAGCATCGAGTGATACGCTTTAATATCTATTACATAATGCATCAGCAGGAGTTTTCTGTTAAGGATTTGCGCTCACGTTTAAATAAACCGGATGAACCGTGGAGCTTAAATGTGCAACCGGAAATATCCGGCCAAGATATGATCGAAGACAAACCAACTCTGATCGATGCGGAATGCCTTCACTTTAAAGAGGAGTGCGAAACGCAGTTACGGGTTACGTTTCGACTGTTCATCAAAAGCTTTGTCTTTAGCCTGCAAACAAATAACCGGGAGCGAGATTATCTGAAGACTGAGGTGTGCAACATGTATGCAGATGATGTCCTATTGGCCTACGATGATGGAACAGCCGAGGATGCCAGTGAGGAGCAGCGAGTGCTGCAGTTGCAGCTGCCCAATCTGCAGGTGGACAATCAGTTGTACTCTAGTGGCAAATATGATTTTCCGGTTGTGCTGTGTTCGCAGCAATTGTACAAACGCAACACCTGCTTGCCCCAGGTTTACGACCTGGATGCGGTCTATCGGCGTCAGGCGGCACGTGCAATCTCGCTGTTAACGTTTGCCTTTTATCCGGATGAACTGCACCTTCAGGCTGTCCGCTGTCAGTTTCAGCCGTTACGTGTCTACATTGAGGATGCGTACCTCAATCAGCTGCTGGATGCCCTGGTTGAGTGCGAACCCTCTAACTGTGTCTACACGCCGCACCCTGAATGTGTTCGCATCGAGCTGGCCGAGGGACAAACAGTGCTGCCGGAGGAAGTGGTCGCCCAGGCGTTATACATTGCCGAACCGCTGCGTCTCAACAGTTTTATTGTGCAGCCGCTCGGTCTGCTGCTCTCGGTGCATACATCCTCGCGGCTGTACATTGCCTTGGATCACTCGCCCTTGTCCTTCTCCCGCTATGAGCGACAGCAGGTCCTGACGGTGCCATTACGCTTTGGCCAGTCTCTGGGTCTTCACTACCTTAGCGGAGCCATCTTTGGCGCTGGCTGGGTGGTGGGCTCTCTGGAAATACTGGGCAGTCCCAGTGGACTGGCCCGTTCGTTTAGTACGGGACTGCGTGACTTTATATCTATGCCCGTTCAGGGTCTATTTCGAGGCCCTTGGGGCTTTCTGGTGGGCGTTACCCAAGGCTCCGCTTCGCTGCTTCGCAATGTTACTGCAGGCACTGTGAACTCTGTGACCAAGTTAGCCGGCTCTGTGGCACGTAATCTGGACAGACTGACGCTGGATTCGGAGCACATTGAGTTAACGGAGGCGCGACGACGCGCTCGTCCCCAAGGATTTGCGGATGGTTTAACGCAAGGTTTAACTGGTCTCGGTATTAGCCTGCTGGGCGCCGTTGGCGGATTGGCCCACCATACGTTGGAGGCGCGCAGCTCCGTCGGTGTTCTAACAGGCTTAACGAAGGGCATAGTTGGCGCTCTGACTAAGCCCATTAGCGGCGCTGCCGAAATGCTAGCTCTCACTGGTCAAGGCGTACTCCACACAGTGGGTTTCAATACGATGCCGCAGCAGGTGGAGCCGAGCGTGACACGCAATGTTAAACTCCATGCCAGCTCCTATCGCATCTGGCGCTATCTGCCGGAGCAGTTAAATAGCGATCAGATCCTGTTCTTCCAGGAGATCACACTGATGTTGAAGGGACATATGCGTCCGGCACTGCTGTTTCTCACATCATCAGTACTGGTTATTATGGAATTGGAAAACGATGATCTTACGTTCATTTCGCCAGTGCTTAAGGTGGAACTATCGAAAGATCGCGAGGATGACTCTAAGCTGTACTTGAGCCTAAAACCCGAACAGGCAGATGATGTCGAAGGCGTAAGCATTTGTTAATATTTATTGTAATTTATGTTTTAATAATTCAGTTCATCCCATTAGCAGCAACTGAAGTACAAGAATGAACGCATCCTGAGCTTCCTGAATGCATCCCGTTTGCACGCCTTGACCAACGACTATCTGAGTGATCTGCTGCAGCTGACTGAACAGGACCAGGAAGATCCCGTCTACCGTCAGACTCAGTGCATCTTCTACATTAAATCAAACATTGGCGAGCACCTCATCCATTATCTGAGAGTGATCAGTGAAACCCAAGGCACCTGAAACAGCGGCTGCTTCTGTACATACCAGTAATGTACGCATTGTTACCTAGATACATACTTACATACATGCATACATATACTATATATTTATTCCATTAGTCTACATCTTTCCGCGTGTTATTTTTGTGCATTCTGCAAGTATTTTAGAGTTTGTATAAAAAAACAAAGACAAAATCCAAAGCAACCTATTTTTGTTACCTTTTTTATTTGACTGGTTGACTCTTTGCAATAAATATTAAATTACACACATGCTTTGTTCAACGTATAGATATCTACCAGCCTTAGCTAAAAAAAAAGAAAGTAATGTAAGTAAGAGAAAGGACTCGACTTAAAGAGAAAAATTCAGATCGCTCGACTTGCAATTCTACGGGTTTGGTCTTTAGGCACACTTCATTTGTGACTTGCTCTTCGACATTAAGTTTTCAAGCCTTTAAGTGAATGTGAAAAGATTAAATTATGTATTTGACTTGGTGAGATATTTTAAGATGATTTCGAGCTACTATGCTCAACTTTAATATACCACATCTTACACATTTGATGAGTACAGGGTATAAAAGATTTAAGGATGCCCTTTTTTTTTGGAATTTCCGCTCACGTGCGCCAAGGACAACGTCGTCGCTGTGGTACATTGCACGTGCATACCAATGCCGCAAAACTCAATTTAATGAAATTGATTTTAGTTAAGACCAGCCGTAAGCAAGCAATAAAACTATGTGCCGACCAGCACACAAATACTTAAAACCTACAATCACTGGCCAAAGAAATGTGCAGGACACTCAGGACATAGCACTGGTATTGGGAGCGGATACAGAACGAGAGGGCTGCAAGTTGGCCAACAACTTTGGCAGCTGCATGGTAAGTAGAGCCAAACAACCAACAGCAACAACAACAACAACAACAATAACAACAACAACAAGGTCAAACTCGTAAAATTTGCTTGCCACCCACAAGGGCCACCGCAGCAAATTGCTTCGCATTTTTTCGCTTAAAATATAATTCGCTTGGCGGTTGGATTCATGGCTGGGCGCTTGGTTGCACCATTGCGCGGCTGCATAACCAAAGGATTCAATTATAGCTGCCACCTTGCCGCAACCGCAGCGCCACACACTCATACACATATGTGTGTGAAACTGCATAATGCAATCGGGGGTACATCATTCATTGAAAAAAGCCTTCCCCAAGTTGGCCCAATTGGGCCCAGGTACTCATACCACATGATATTTGCATGTTAAACTTCAATTTGGGGAGAAAGTAAAGAGTGTCGAAACTATCTCGTAGAAGCGTTGTTTATACAACAATTTATTTTTAAACTGATCCCTTCGATGGCGTCTATATGATATAGGGATGTGATTTTAATTAAATTTAAACAAAGTGTATACAATACTTTTAGTTTAACTTGCAATTTAATTTGTATGTAAAAAAGCTTTTCATACGAACAGGTAAAAAATGGTTATTAACTTTATAGCTAAATAATACTTGGAAATAATTAATTTTTATTATTATACACGTGAATTATTAAAATGATCTTTATAAATTCACATATGTAATGAAAACTAATAGCATAGCCGTCATTTGTTTTTAAATAATATATGTGCACTTTACGACTTGTTTGCTTTTTGCACTAAACTTTGCCTTTGTCTTCCGGTTCCGGCGCTTTACCCGTACACGGTTTTGTGTCTACTTGCGCAGCGCTTAAAAGTAGGCTACAAATTGTGACATAAGCATAGAAAGTCCTTTGTGGAAAATGGAAAATGGGGAAATAGCTTTCACTTGCGGATGCTGCTCTACACATGAACATGATTCTACGAGCATTTAAAATTTGAGACGTGATGTTGGTTGAACCCAAGTCAAAGGGCCGTTATTTATATAATAGTTTCCTTTTAAGTGATCGCTAACTAAATTTAAGCTTTTGAAAATATTAATTGAATAAAAAAAAATAAATATGTTTTAAATATTCTTAATTTAGCTTAATTTAAGTAAAAGGAGCTCTGCCTTTTTATTAACTTGATTACTTCTACCATTTGCGTTGCATCAACTAAAGTTGATTTTGTACTTTACTCAAATTCATCATTGAACATAAACTACTTAGCTTATCTGTAATTTGATTTTCATCTTTGTATATATCAATTCAAAGGCTATCCGATAGATTAGGTTACCTGACAGATTAGTGCTCGTAACTGCAAATGGCAAGCACTCAAAGCTGAGTTTCTTAATTCATTATGCAGTCAGTGTGTGTCACAAATTCGAATGCGGTAAATAAGTTGCATAAATATAATTACTGCAAATATGCCAATTTATTTTTAATTAACTCTTATAGCAATTGGCAACATGTTCTGACAGGTAATTTCTTGAGAGGAGTAGGACCTGCCAAAGGCATGTGAAATCACCAACTGTTTGTTTTTGTATAAATGCCTGATTTTTGCTTATAGTATATATGTATGTATTATGCTTATGTTATATTATGTATATACTTATGCCTCTAAAGTGGAATTTTATAAGAGCGAGGCATTGTGCACATCTATGCAAATATTACTAGCGCAGGCCCCAAGCGATTTCAAAGGGGGAACACAACGCGAGATTTCCTGGAACTCAAGCAGGCACAGATGCTCAATTACTCCAACACAAACACACACATGGACACACATACAGATATACAGACGCGAGATAAACCAAATAAAGTTAAATGCAATTTTCTTCAAAATGGTTACTTATGAAAAATTGATACAGCAACAACATAACACACACACACACACACACACACACACACAGATACAGCTCTTAGGTGTCTGTGTCTGTCTACATATGTATGTATGTATGCTTGTATTTTTGTTTTGAGTGTCGAGTTCAAAGTGCTGCATCGAATCATTTGGAATCAGTTCAATTGAACGACTCACTAAATTTAACAGATTTACATTTTGTTTTAAATTGTTTATTTAGTTCGTTAGACTGTTGTTATAGTACTATGCGCTCGCTTTGTTATTTTTGAGAGTATTATCTTTCTACTAAATAGGTTAAAATATCCGTTTCGTTATATAGAAATATTTCATTGTTCTAGAAAATGAAAGATATTTGAATTATTGTTACATTCAACTTTGTGATTAATATAAACAAAACAAAAGAAGTCAGCTAACAAGAAAAAAGAAAAGGAAAAAACAATTGAATGAAGTAAATGAACAAAGCGGTAGTCTGGGGATGTCCGGCTTTAAAAGAGAAATTGCGGGTTTGTTTCTAACTACACAAAAGCAAAATAAACTTAAAACCAGGTGGATGGCAGCAACTGTAGTCTAATTGCCACCGATTTGTTTGTTTATTCACAATTGGCTCAGAGAACTGCTTTTGTCAATTGAACTACAATTTACAACTCTAGTATGGCACGTGCTTATGCAACATCTCCGATTTTTTTATGCTTAGCATTGGCGCCGCTAGGCAGCGGGATTATTTATATATTTACATACATACATAATTTTTTCATCTTTCTGCACATCAAAACTTGCCCCCAGCACTGTTAGTTATGACATTGAGGCGTCGCGGACGTCGCCTAGGCGCCACATGCCACAGATGCCAAGTGGGAGCTAATGGATTGGGATTTCATCAATCTGTTGCTCCTGATGCCGTTGTCAGTCTGTTTTTGTTTGAAAGGATGGAAAAACGTTGTGGATTTTGAGTAAGACGCTTTATTCACAATTCTCACAGGCAGACATACTTAAATAAATACATATGATTATTATAATATTTATTATTATTATATACACAGTAACTTTGCACAACTCAAGCGATTTCTAAATTAAAAACTTTTAATTTGCAGTTCATAGGTACTTCAGAACTTTTATATACAATGTTTGAGATAGACAAATACAATTATAAAAAGTCTTCATTTGCTTTGAATCGATTGATGACTTTGAACACCATATAACATACATATATAGTTTTACATATACATATACTATAGATAATCAAAACTGTGGTACTTACAACTATGTAAATTTATTTACTTGCATTTAATGAAGCCGCAATGAATATTCGTAATATGATATGGAAAACGAACCAAGTTGTCTTCGAATCTTCTATTCTAGATTTAATAAATTGTTGAAAATCGACTTATATCATCTGGCTGGTAATTAGGTCTATTCTGTTGCTTCACAAACTATATTTCACGTTGCAATTATGTAATTGATGAACATAAACTCGATACTAAGACTAGCAGCCATATTAACATGTTGTCATAGTCTTATGTTCATGTTAGCAAACCTAGTTATATTCAATTAACTTTGCCATATTTTTAAAGTATTAAATTGATGTAAGCTAACATGAACTTTGACATAAACATGACTAAACGAGTCTTAACAGAGAGAAACCTACAGCCAGGTTTTATCATCGGCTCCTGGCGGGGATGGCGGCGTTAGGACACCATTGTTGATCCGTCGATAGTTGTTATTGTACGTCGAACTGCAGACGATCTGCATCTGCATCTCGATGCTCTCTTGAGGCGTTGCCGGAGCGGGCTGTCAAGATAATAGCTGCGTGGTACGACATTCTGTTTCCAAATTTAAGGAATTGTTGCTCTTATCGCTGCTCCAACGCTCCTGCATCTCCTGCTGATAGGGCGACCTATGAGCCCTCAAGCTGCCTGGACCGCTGTTCCTGCTGCTCAGATGATGTACCGGCATCGAGTGACGATGTTGTGCCTCCTGTTGCTCACCCGAGCGGGTCGTCGCATTGCGTAGCACTCCTTGTATAGGTAGAAGATGGGAAAGGATAAGGAAGCAAATTAATAGGAGTTGCCTAGCTGCAATCAAAGGTCTCTTACCACAGTGCGAAACCCGATGCGATTTGGGAGAGCTGGGGCAAGCATAGAGTATAGATTTCTGTGTATCTGTGGTACAGAGAGAAATGTGAAAACAAAACTCATTAGTGCTATTCAGACGGCTTACCATTCCGTTTGATGCGGTTATGATCTGGCGAGCCGGAGCAGGAGTAACGCGAGGTTAGATTATCCCGCCGACTAAGTGACTCAGCACCCACATGCACAAAGGGACACCAGCGAAATACCATTTTAAAACCATACCGAAAGCTGAAATAATATCAAAATACAAACAATGAACATGCCTTCACTTTTTTTTGAACATTCTGACTAGACTGAGAAATTTAAAAATTGAAAAATTATTTGAGCTTGTTTGGTAAAATAATAATCAAAATGGGCGATTATTTAAATTGCGATTAAATTACATTTATGTCCAATATCTTGCAAATCAATTAATCTGAGTTAAAGAATTTAAATTTAAATAATAAAAAAATAAGTGAGAGCTATTTCCGGTGCAACACACAACCCTACGCAATTAAACAAATTACAATGTGATGTAGAGGATATTTGCTAGTTGAGCAGTGTCTACTATATCATAATTGCTTTTTCTACTAACTATGGCAAAACAATAGAGTATGTCAAAGGAATCTTTGACACATGAATGACTTGGTATCGCTTCAGCAAAGTCACTTTTACAACACGTCAGTTAGGTTGATTTATGTTTAACTATTTCTCTGCGTTTAGATTCTGTTGGATCGACTGACAACTCGATGACGCTTTTTGCAATAATAAAAGCACCTTCATAGCCTTCATAATTTACATAAGGGCGTCGCCGACTGACGAAAGCTGTTGCAGGTGCCGCAGTCGGAGCCGGAGCTGGTCCCTCCCACGTGTTGGTCTCAATGTTGTTTGCATGTAAAAAAGCACGTACTATACTGGCAGGACACCATCTACCGACCCCCAACCCACCCTGGCTGGCAATGGCAACGTCGATAGCAACAGTCATTGGCATGTTGACTGGGCCAAATTAATTGCAATCAGTTACGCTTCCCCTTAACGGATGTGGTACACGGACGCGAAAACATCAGCAGTCAATTTGGACAAACATACATAGGTGTATCTATTTGTGTTTGTGTGTGTGTAGTGTGTGGTGTATAAGTGTGTGTACAAGGTGTGTGTTAGGCTAAGTATGTGCATAAGGTATACGGATATTTCGAAACGAGGTCGGTTTAATGTGTTTGAAATTGTGTTTGCAATGCAGCTAGATAGCAATCGATAGTATCGATAGTTTTTTTTTGAACTTTCGAGATTATCGAAATTGTTTAAATACGATGTTTAGTTGACGTTCTGAAAGATAATGAATATTTCCATTAATCAGTCCTACACTTTATTTAGTTTACATCACTATTGCAGCAACTATAAAATTTTTAATTAAGAAAATAATGATTATAATTAATATTTTATTCCTCATACGATTAATAAATATTATAGGCAGACAATAGCTGGTCTGTGCAGCTCTAGTAAAGAATCAAACAACCCTCGTATATCGAACTAAGATAATGTATTTGCGATTCAAATGAAGACGAAAACGTTAATGCAAATGATGATGATGATGATGATGATGATGAGGGAGAGCTTCATTTCCGGTATAGAAGCTAACAAGCTAACCGCCTACTCGAAACTAACTAAGTGAGTAAGTGAGTAACTAAGTAAGTGAGGTTCTAGAAGCCAGCTAAGCGGTTAGTGGTTGCTGGAACTGTGTCAAAGGCACAGTCTTAACTTAACTTAACTGCTCTTAACGCACTCTTGACGCTAATTCAACCACAAATTACATAATTTGTGGGTGGCGAGCGTGGTGGGGAGTTGTGACTTTTATAAGTACTCACCGTGAATTCATCCAACAGTATATAAGCGGATTGTACATGGAATTGCTCATCGCCAGCCAATAGATAACCAAATATAGCTCCTGAATATAGGGTGCCTCAGTCACCTCCGGATAGCAGGATGTCACAATGAAGTAGGTGTGGAAGGGCAGCCAACAGACGCCGAATATTAGGACGACCACAATCATCATTTTGACCACCTGAGCGAGAAATTGAAATTGAAATATCAAAATGTGATTTAACACCGAATGATAGTACATATAAATATTAATGGTTAACAATGAGCAGCTAAGGGAAATTAAAAGGAAAAGAAAGCTTAGAATATTGTGCAAAAAATTACAATTATTTTAATCGTTTTTATTTGAAATTGAAAATTTTTTAAAGATAAAAAAAAAACATAAATCCCCGGCTAAATAATTGACGGTGTTATATTTTAATTGCATACTAAAAAAGTGGCAACGTAAAGAGCCTGAACTCATTAAAATAGAATGAACTTATAACAAATTGAAAGCGATGTAGAACAAAATAATGAATTCATATATTTATCATAATAAATTAAGCTATTCAATATATTTAAAAAAATAAACTAGCTATTAACTATAACAATTTTATCACATTTTCAACCCGTCAGATATTTTATTCAAATAATAAAATTTAATTTGAAGACTGTAAATAATAAGATTCATGCTGTGAATTATTATCAATGTAATTAAGATCTTTTTGTTTGGATGTTTAAGTATCTGTTGTCTTACCCTTCGCTTGCTGCGGACATTCTCCACTTGCCTGGGGGTGTACTCGCCAATTGTCTTGGAACCCCACAGTTCAATGCCCACTCGGGAATAGGTGACCGTCATCGAGACAATGGGCAGAAAGTAGGTGAGTACAAGGATGAGTATGTTGTACCTAGACGGGTGATAAATATGGACAATAGATAAGACTAACAAGCTGTATATTTGGTGGCCATTTGGTGACCATTAGCTTGCACAATCAAATGACTCCAGTTCTTATCGTTATGGTCCCAAATATAATCTCATTTTTAATTTTAATGGTCTCGCGTGTCAGTAATCATAGAGGCGGCCAGTTGCTTTTGCAACATACAATATTGTTTTCAAATTATTATACAAAACGGTTGTAAAGAGCATCGGATATCTTTTATGGTATCAGTACCTCCCCCTGGCCAGGATCTGATGCATTGTCATTTGTAGGAATATTTTGTATCAAAGCATTGGCGTATCTGCAGCAGGACAAAAAGGGGGCAGATTGGACTTTTGCTGCATCTCCTTTAAATTTGTTTAGTAGGAAGAAAATTGTAATTGTATTATTAAATTTTTTGATTTATTTCTGATCTACATTTTGTGACCCCCTTGCCGAAATTCTAATTTCAACTTTTGTGTAAATTTGTTCGGTCTTGTGTGTGCTTTTATGACTTGGTTGCATGCCACCTCGTGTCGACACGTGCATTGTTTCTATGATAATCTGATAGCCCTCCCCCCGTTCGCACAGGTTGTCTGACATTTTATCTGATTTTCCGATTTATAGCACCATGCAATTTGGAATGCAACAAAATGTGTTTCGTTTGCTTCTTTGTTATGTTACCAGGACACAAGATACGAGATGCGAGATACGAGATACGAGATACTTACAAGTGCTCCTGCTTGGAGTGATTCATTACGCCATCTGGCCAGTCAGGAAAGCAAACGATGCGTGTGTTATTCTGCACAGAATTTGGCACCTTTGGGCATTAAAGAAAGAAAGTGTTCAACTGCAGTTTATTTACATTTGAAATAGAATCCGATAGACATACCTCCTCGGTTTTAAAGAAGAGCAGCATGGGACAGGAGATGAGCGTGGAGGAGAGCCAGATGATTGCTGCGATACCCAAATTGCGACGCTTGCTCATCCGTGGCTGCAGCGGCTTCATAATTGCCACGTATCTGAAAAAAAGGATGCAAAGGATACTCTATGAATAATGCAATCGAACTGGGCTACAGCCGACTTTATAATGCAATAGGATAGTTTCCTATAGTATTTTAATTTTAGTACTCAATAGTAAGTAGAGTATCTGATAATCGTGCACTTTGAATTATTTTGTCATCCTGCCAATATCTCGCGAATGTCAAAATCTAATTAACTTTGCAAATTTTAGGTATTCCGCCTAATGGAAGCCTAATTGGCAAATTTTGACTGCCACTGACAATTTTGTATAGTTTTTAATGGAAAATTAGTTTTACTTTGTACCAGGGGCTTTTATGATTTTGAAGTACCAAGCCATAATTTTCAGCCAGATTCAATTTATTTAAAGCCATATTACTTGAATGGCTTTTAGTTATTTAAATTCATTGTTTTATCGTTTGATGTGGGGCCTAAGGGAGACATAACTTGACAGACTCTTGTCAAAATTGATGAACTACAGATACTAGTATTCGATGGCTTGTTATGAGAAATCTCTTTTAGCTTTACTGTAAACGAACCTCTAGCTAATATGGATGGATGAATGATGGCCTCGATTTGGCTAACAACATTGTATCCCAAATGGTTAACATATCAAAAGACAGGACATACATATGCATATATGAGTACGAGTATATACATATGTACATACGAGTACATAACATTAAATTGACCATTTTTTTGGGTTCACAGATCCAAAGATTGATAAGGGTACTGCACCCAAATCACGATGCCCAAAAACTTGGCAAAGGAGCCACGCACGTCTACAATTTGTTGAGTGTGTGCCACATACATACATAATACATAAATAGAGGTAGTGTATCTATATATATATAGGTAAAGAGAAGTGGAAAATATTAACTAACTTACCTGTCGATTGATATGGCCATTAGAGTGAACACCGAGGCACAGATACTCAGCATGGCAATGAATTGAGATACTTTGCAATAGAATTCGCCAAAGGGCCAATCGCTGTCCAGCATATAATAGTAGCTGAAGGTAACGTTCAGGCTGGAGACCATCACATCCGCAATAGACAGATTAACTGTGATTAAAAAACAAATAATACAGATACAGATACAGGTGTTAAATACATACACAAGAAATACGCTTATCACGGGACAAAGCCAACAACCCGAAAATAATAAACAGACAAAATGTAATCCAACATAAACATACAAATTCAAGGAAAGGTTATCTTCGGGGTTTCGAAGAATAAATAAATACCCTGCCAGTTATAATGTATGTAGAAATATATGAAAATTGTAAACAGAATTCCAACTAATTTACATAAATATTATAAATTATTTGCGCTGTGATATATTAATCCAATTCAACTGCTTTCAAAACAAGCATCATCACTGAGATTCAACTATAATCAGGCTAAGAGACTTTTCGAGCATCCGTATGCTTTATAGGCTGACTTTATGCGCCTCTTCAATAAGTTACACACATCGTAACAAAATTGTAAAACCCTCTGAAAGGAAATAAAAAAGTTTAATGGTAAAAACGTATATAATAAAAGGAAAAAAAGGCAACGGCACACTTTTCGACCATATTATATACATACGAGTATAGTACAGTACGGAAAGTTGTTTTTTGTTAATTTATGCGTTGTACATTTATAATTAGTAAAGAAGTAAGGTATAAAGTGCAGCTGACTTTGTGAGGACACTCGAGAGGCCTAGACGCGACCTTGCATAATTAAATGGAGGCGGCAAATGGAACCTGGCTGCCATTTTGGGCGGCCATGCTTGTTTGTTCTCTCTCTGTGTGTATGTGTGTGTGTATGCCATCATTTATTACTTTGCATATTTTTTATTGTATTTCGCTTTGTAAGTGTGTAACGATTTACTTGCCAATGAATCACTATAAACGACGCCCAAAAGAAAAAAGACATAATTATTATTATTATTATTATTATTATTTTGGCATGCCTTTGCCATTGCCTTTCTCCTTTGTTTACTTTTCATTATCTATGTAGATAAGCAGCAACGAAATAAGCATAAAAAAACAACACTCGTAACAACACCCCCAGTAACAACAACAACAACAACAATAAAACAAATGTTCTCCTGGGCATTAGGCCGTGTAGTTCTTGCAACGTCAACGCCTACAAAACGTGTCGCATTTGGCTAACGACCTGGCTGAATCGCCCTTGGCCATAAGCCTGAAGCTCTTCCAGCTTGCAGCCTAGTTGGCCACGTAGTTGAATATCGATTAAGCTGCGTTTTAATTAATAAAAATAATACAATAATCGGAAGGAGCATATTGAAAATAAACCAGGCAGAGTACGAGCTATTATGTGAGAAAAACTTAAACTTAATTTGTCTTGAAATTATTAAACGTGAAACTCGTTAAACTAGCAATAATTGCCAATGTAAATTTTACAAAAATACATTTTATAATGGCTTCAAAAGCAAAAGAAAAGCTTCAAGGCATTTAGTTTACATAATAATAATCAGTTCTCAAAGATAACAGTTGCTCGGGCGGACTTCAGCTTTGGGGCAAGCAGCATCCGCTTCGTAGACATCTTCCGAGGAAAGAACTGAACTTATTTACTAGGTCAGTTTGCGAAGAGAGATGAGCGCGTGTCGTGTCAGATATTAAATAAAATTTTATCTTATTATGTACTACAATAATAATAATGTGTTAACTGGTTGTTTCACTAATGAAAAAACAGTTCTAAACTATTATTTACAAACTGTCAAACTAAAGTGGAGGACGTCCCGATTGGAATTTCTTACTTGCAATAATAACATAATTTAAATTGAATAAACTTTTAGTTAAAACTAGGACAGCTTTAAGGCCGATGTAGTCATTGTCTATAATAAATATTTATATAACTCTTCTATATTGGAAAAACTCGCTAAAAATATGTCCGATTTGTGGCCATATCTAACGGGTGAATTCCAGATGCCAAGTTGCCATTATGGCTGACAGTGCAACTATTTTGCCTTTTTCATTGTCAACTTGCGCATTTATAAGGCCTGCGGGCTTTCGAATGTGCAATGTGTATGTGTGTGTGTGAGCAATGTGTGTGTGTGTGTGAGTGTGTGTGTTTAACAATTGTCGGAAGGCAGTCAGCTGACAGCATCTGGCCAGGGTTAGTTGTTGCTGTTGTTTGTCGTTGTTGTTCTCCTTCTTCTTCTTCTTCAACGGGTTGCATTTTTATGCGCTTTCTTTTTAATGGTTTCGGCAATGTCAGTCAGACACATATACAAGTTACTATACTATATACACTGAGCGAAAAATAACATTAAAAAATGAAGTACAAAGAAAATATTCTTTTGTAAGGGAATACCCTTATGTTATCGCATGTTACTTGTGGTATCGGATATAATATAAAATATCGAACGTGTGAAATATCGATATGAGATCGATGGGATGGAGTTCATCACTAGAGAGACGTGAACGAGAAGCGCGCAGACTCTTTATATATTTAATTTATCTTTTATTTCAATATTCTTTTAAAATTCTCAATTAAATATATAAAGAGTTGTTGAAACTAAATAAGAGATCTTCAACGATCACCGTCTACACTTTATTATTCGATGTTCGTTTTATATCCTGCCAATAGGAATACAAGTTCCATTTTTATCATAGTAAATTTTATAGTAAAATTTAAATTGTCTCTTGGGGAATGATTATTTTTCTGAGTGTATTCATATATTTATATATATACACATGTACACATATAGTTGCCATGTGAATCCAATATAAATGACTCGGCATATGCAATGCATGAGAGAAAGAACAAATTCCGAATAAAATTAAAAGAGCAATGTCTGTAAAGTCATTGTTAAATAGTGCCATTACAGATTGTAGGAACATTTTGATGAGGAAACTCAACACGAACCAGAATTTCTCTTTCTAACTATTACTAGGATTCCATAGCTGCTGTAGGGAAATATTAAACATCTTCAACTTAACTTCACGATGAAATTTAATAAGCAATCTTATTACTAAGGCAAACCCTGCCCTTTTAGTTGGCCTTCATTTATGCTAACCAATATTAAAATGCTTTTAAGTGCTTAGCAGAAGTAAATGCAAATATAAACCATTCTATTTAAATATGCTGTTATAAAACTTGGCTTACAAAATACTTTGGATTATTACAGTTTTTATTGCATATTATTACAAATGGAAGGGTTAATTAATACGTGGAAATTAACCATAAAATGCAATTTTTACAACTGTTGTAAATTCACAAAATACTAGGCAACTTTTATAGTAGCCAGAAGTTGATTAAGCAAAATAATATAATTATTTTTTTAATAACGTCACGTTTTGTGCATTTGTGGCTTTAATTTACAGTTTTAAGAGCTTTAAAGTTCGCAAATTACTGTTAGGCTTATGAGCAATATTTTAATTACGTATACGCAATGTTAGATAAAATTACACATGAATTTGCACACTGAGTTAAATAATCGGGACATTTTAATTTTAAAAGTAATTAACATAAAATTCTTTTAAAAAATAAGTAAGAATATTTATACCCTTTTAGCAGTTATATGTTGATCCGATGATGATAAAATATGGTCATAATAAAAATGCTTTTTCTTTAGATTTCATATTTTTATAATTTTGACATTACTGAACAGATTTCCAATCAAAATATATTTCTGACACTTTATTTGTTTAACCTCAAGCTAAGTCTTAATAAAATTTAAATTTTTTTTGCTTATGAGAAAATGTTTAAAAAATTTAATTTTCAATGCGTCTCTCATATCGAACAACTTTATTGTTATATATATATGTATTTGTATTGAGAATTAGATTCAAGATTTATTATTTTTTTTCCATTCTTCTAGATTTGGTGCTGTTTACTCACCGATGAAGTAGTTGGTGACTGTGCGCATTCGCTTGGTGGTCATCACAATCCAGACGACAATTAGATTACCGCCGGTTGCCACAATGACCATGCCACCGAATAGAATGGTCCAGAGCACCTGTCGCCACCAGGGCACAACGAAGGCAACTGGTCCGGCCGCAATCCTGTCATCATCGGGAGCTGGGAGTCCTGTGATGCCTGTGGGCAAGCTAAAGGAACAAAAGGGAATTCACAGTGGTAAATTAGTGACATGAGGATTATGTGTGTTAAGCCGAACGGAGTGCCAAGTGGGTGTCCTCTTGTCTGCCTGTCTGCATGTCTGCATGTGTGTGTGTGTGTGTGTGTGAGTTCGCAGGATATTAGGCGAATGTAATTGTGCGTGCGTTAACAAATCCGTGTTTTTGTGCGCCGTTTGAAACACATAAAACCTCAGGCCCAGACTGGGGTTACGGGCCCCACTCGTCGTCATCTTTTTAATATTTTGTGTCTCCGATTGTTTACGTAGCTCTGCGTGTGTGTTCGTGTGTGTGTGTTAGTGTTTAAATAGGCAATTCACACACACACACACACACACACACACACACAAAGGAAAGGCAAACACATATATATTATATAGAATAGATTTAGTGGTTTTGTTTAAAGAGGCAACACAGGCTGTGGCAGGGTTCCCAAAACAGAGACAGGGGCAACAGCTGTAAGGTGCAAGGAGTAAGGAGTGAGGAGCAAGGAGCGTCGTCTGTCAACGCGTGTGTTGGTCCTTAATATAACTGTATATCGGGCCTCATGTTATACGGCTCGTTAAGAGCCCCGGACACAAGTAATTTAATATGTGCGCTGTGTGCTGATATACGAAGCTGTCTGGGTCTGGGTCTGGGTGTGGCGAATGCCTACACAGAGAAAAAAGATATCCAGAATTACTCATTACGATGGCAATATACTTCAGAGTCTATTGCGATTTCTAGAGACTTCTCAACTCGATATAATACTCAAGAAACTGAGAAGCAGCTCATAAAATGTTGTCTATCGAAATTGTTATATTTATTTCTAAGTTTTTGCTCTGTGTAGTAACTAGTAGTTGCTGCTGCTTATCGTAGTTCTGCAGTTAGTTAATCATTAGTGTTTGCCAGCTGCTCTTGAGAGCAATTAAAATTATATATGTATTTTCATCACTTTAGCATGATGGGCTTAAACGTAGCCTGTACGGCATTTGCATAAGTCCCTTTTGCCTTTGTTTATTGGCCTAGTGCAAAGAGGATTATTGATTTTTTATGGACAGCTAGTTTCATTGAAACACACAAAATATCAAGAAAAGAAAAACCATTTCAAACAGCCGCCGCGGGCATACAAAAAAGTGTCTTGCTAAAAAAGTGAAATAAGTAAATCTGTTGATGCTGGAATTTTTTTATTTATTTTTTTTATTTTAATACTCTTTACAGGGTATTTGTGAATTTTGTCGCCAAATGTGTAGCGAACTGATGAAGATACTTTGATATTATAAATATATTTTATTCATTTATTGTTTGTGCCTTTTCTTTAAGATTAAAAATGATTTAGATTAGATTTTAACATACAGTTATCGTAGAATGATTTGGTTAATAATTAACTTGGCTTACTCGATGATTTAATTGTTTTTAAGATTTTTGTGTAAATTAGCAACCAAACATTCTAAAATCAATAACATTTAAACTTATTCTTTTTATGACAATCATTTGAATTATTCAAAAATTTAACTTTTTCAACAATATATGTATTTATCTATATATATGCCATATTATATATAATAAATACACACTTAAGGGTATTTAATCTTCGACACATTAAAATTGATTTTCTTCTGGCCTTTATTTTGTTTTGATTTGGTTTTTTGCATTAGGCCCGCCAACACAGCGTTGGCCAGGCAAACAAATAAACAGTTATAAAAAGAAAACATTGAGAACCGCAGAAGACAGAAGACAGGAAACAGGAGACAGGAGACAGGGGAGCAGCAGCTGGAATAAGAGCACAAGATACTTCTACTTGAAGATGCCATTGCCATCCTAGATGAGACATTTTGGCATTGCGGGCAAATCGAACTCAGTTCTGGGACCTTCAAATATGAAAATGCTACCAAAAAAACCAAAAAATGTATTTCCGAATTGTCAAACACAGCAATTATCTGTATGTCTCTGGGTGAGGCATTTCGTTTTATAAAGGACACTGAATTTTATGATGGGAAAGTAAACAAATATTTTGTTGCAGCAGGACGATTGTCGCAGTCGTTAAATATGTATAAAGTCTAGAATAAATCCAAGGCTCGACTATCAAATACTCTGTTTACTTTTGCATTGAATTGAATATTAAGTGAGGTCTAGGTGAAGTTGAAAATATCGAATTTAAAATGAAACTATATAGTGATTAATTAAATATATTTTAAGTACCTTTAAGTAAGAATGGTGTCAAGTAATTTCTACAATAATTATGTTGATAAATTTAGATATCTTTTAAATATTATTCAGGGTTCTATAAAAATATGACCTTTTGGTTCTTCAATGTATAAAAACGCTGCGTTTTAAAAGTTACTGCAGAGATGGTATTAAGTATTAAGCAGTCAACAAAACATGTACAAATACACACACACACACACAGTCACACACACATACACACATACGCAAATACACAAACAATCAAATAGATAAAATGTGAAATGTATTTGTATGCCGCGTGGGCCATCAATGTAATGTATTTGAAACGGAAATAAAAAGACATGGCTGGGCGGAGTAAACGGAAATGCTTGACTGATTGAATGGCGGCCTGCAGTGAGTGTATGAATGAACGAATGAATGAACGAATGAATGAATGACTGAGTGAATGGATGCCGCAATGTTGCGTCATTAGATATGCATGGTTAGCACACAAAGCGACGCGAATCAAACTGAAGCAAGTTCATCAACTTAAATCAAGATCTTGGTCGAAAGGTTTTGCTGATTTTTCCATCTGCTTAAATCTTTCACTCTTGGCCAAAATGTTGCACAGTGAAACCATTTGAAAATATTGTCAAGATTTCTTAAGATGTTGTCTAGCGAGATATTTCTTACTGGCAAATAATAACTTTAGTACACTACACAGCATTTTGTATTCAAAACATCTGAGAGTCAATTTATATGTACAATAAGTTGTTGAATAAAAGGTGTATTTTCGACTAATCAAATATATAACTTTTGTTAAGTGAAATTATCTTCAAACATAGTTAAATGATATTTAAAATGTTTACTTTTTAAATAGTTCATTAAAATGCCTTTCAACTTGTTATAAAACATTATTAAAATATCTCGTAATAAGGCATTTAGTTTAATTTAACAATTGTTGTTTCAAATAATTTTATATAAATATAAATTTTTCAAGAATATTTTAACTAAATTTCTATTGTCATTTTACCATCATTTATTTATATCTGATTCCACTGTGCTTCGTTTAATGGCAGCGTGTGTTGTGCGTTAATTCAATTTGTGTCATAATTAGGCATTTGGACCGAACAGAGCCCCCCTTCCAGCCCACTCCACCCCCTTCTCCCATAAGTAACATATATACTTACACTCTGCTCAGATTGTAGGTCATACTAGGCTTAAGGTCCTGGCTAAAATCGGGCAGCGGAGTCTGATTGGCCACAGCCACGACACTGTCCATGGCACTGTAGAGCATCGTTGGGGCAAACGTGCTCCAGTTGCTCCAACTGTAGCTGGAGGTGTATCCATTGTCATTCTCATTGTCCAGCAGTTCATCTATGGTGTCCATGACTGTTGAATGTTGACTGTAGAGTGTTGACTGTAGAGTGTTGACTGTTGACTGTTGGTGTTGTCCCTTTGCCTTTGTTTGCCCCCTGACTAATGTTGCACGTCCTTTTTTATTTGGCTTCCATTTGTTTGCTCGTGTGCCTGGAAAAACGACAAGCGAGACGAACAAATAATACATTTAACTAATTTCGTTTTCTGGCGACAAAAAGACAAAATAATTCTTAGATTTCTCGTCCTGTGGCTGCTCCTTGGCAAGCCACAAAATGAAGACATACTGTGGATCAAAAGTTTTCTCTGTCTCTGTTTCTGCTTGAGATAAGATTTTTACAAAGTTTGGTGAAAAATGTGACCCTAACGATACGGCACATAATTTATTTAAATATTTAACAATTTGGTTTATTTCTTAGAACACGTTTAGCTGAGAGTTTACAGGTTTCATGGCGTTTTATAAGGTCTTGTTGGCTGGCAATGGAAATTATTATTATTTAATTTTACCTAATTTAAATCCATTCAAATTTAATCAAATGAACTGTGTAGGATATATATATTTTTTTTTTTAATTTTATATGAGGCTTTGTTCTTCAAAATTAAATATATAATTCATCGACTTAATTTATAATCTCTTTACAATAATACAGAGTATTATTTACTATTATCTTACTATATAAATTGATGTAGAATTAATATAGACATTAAATTTCGTCATCAGTCAAAAGGATAAAACACGCTTTCATCTCTATATATAAAACCCAGAGTTTTGTCCTGGTCGCGATTGATTTGGATTTGTGTTTTTGACACATTTGCGGTTGTGGCTTGTTGTTGAATGTTTGGTGGCATCCACAGAGGCAAGAACAAAGCTTTTTGCGGTTTCTTTGACAAATGTTTTAAATGTGGCACAATAGACTTTAAAGGCATCTAAATGGGCCGCCTTTTAAATGTTGTCTAAATTGGCCAGGTGCCTAAAGGTATCGACCATTAGGAGGTCCAATGGAAAAGCACTTTTCAATTTGGGAACATTCAATGAGGAAACTTTTAAATAAGTTACATCAAAGGTAATTAAAAGTTTTGGAGTCTAAAATACACATAACTTAATTAAACATTATTGCAATATCAATCGACATTTGTCTATATATAAATATTATAATTCATTATTTTAACTAAAGTTTTGCCAATTACCAGAGTTCTTTCATATATTTTCAACACAATTTATTTAATTGCCATCACAGAAACTCACTCTTTAAATCGACAATTAATTTATTATATATTTAATATGTTAGACACTTGCTTTGTGTATAAATAATTAGATATTTGTACAATTTGTCAGATTAATCGAATATGTTACACGTTCTGTTACATTTTGACCACAACACAATGCCAAAGAGAATATTGTTGGAGTAAATTGTAATAAGTACTCCGAATTCTAATCATATTTCTTATCTACGATGAAGCAATTCAAATAGGCCTGACAAGCACTCAAGAAATTATAGATTGTGCTCTGATAATCGCTGGATGATAGAGAATGCTTGACTTCGAGATACCCACTGAATGGAGTTCAGTTTTCAATTAAAAATAACTGCACGTATTATGTCTATTTGCAATAAAAGTAATTGAAAACTATATTGTTTATAGAGTGGAAAAATCAGAGCATAAAACAAACAAACAATTGCCTTGAGTGTTTGCGTCGAATAAACTTTCTTTGTTTTCATTTTTCAATTGCCAAACAATGGCAAATTGCTTTGATGAAAAGCAGCAAGACGTCCAAGATTAAAAACAACAAAAAAAAAAAAAATAAAAAAACTAATCTAATCCTCAGCATTCGCAATCCAACAGACATTTTATGTGTCCCATGAGCTCTGTCACCTGTAGCTCTGAATGTTTCTGACGCGCGTTCTAGCATAGAAAATTGCTTTTACTTTCATTTTATCGAATTGACAGTTAAAGTTTGCTTTCCTCTACAAAGGACGAACAGATGTGGCCACTGGCCAGTAAGGCGGGTCTTTCGGGCCCTGTGCTGGTTGTTACTTAGAGCTCCCAGTCCTCTGAGCACGAACTTCTCATCCTTCAGCCTTTAGTCGAGCCATTCCTGGTGCTGACAGATTGAGACAGACGATTGCAACTGACGGAGACGCGACTTGTCTGCCCCGCCTGCCACTTGAGGTTCCACCAGGCAAAAATATAAAATTATTTTTTTTTGCAAATTAAGTGACTGCTGAGTCCTTAAATCTGGGTATTTATGATGCTTTTGTATCTAAACAAAATTTTCAAGTGCACAGAAAATGAAAAAAGAAATGAAAGACGGACAGAAAATTGTTTTTCTTAAAGTCGATCGATACAGGCAGATGATACCCATTAATAATACTGGATTATGTGGTAAGCAGTTCATCAATTAATCTGTTGACGTTGCCAAACCGCAAACAAATGCAAAATCAATTACCGGCAAGTTGTCTACGCTCGCACAATAATTACAAAATATGTATAATAGAAAACATATGCCAATATTATGTAAACGGGATGGGGCTCAGGGGGATGGCAGCTGACAAGGGGGAGGCACTGCAGTTGTGGCGACCCGACGACGCCGTTGTAGTCTTAATGAAATATAAACAAACTTCAAAAGAATGTTGGCTATAATTGGCAGCTAGCCGGACGGGACTGAAACTGCACCAAGTGAATGGGAAGCGCATTCCCATCCCCCAGCTGAGTTCAGTTCCCGCCATATAAACTGAAAATATTTGAGCAAAAATATTTGCCAAAATACCAAAATGTGCCACAGCAGCAGCTTCAGCTTCCTATACAGTTTAAGTTTCAGTTTCAGTTTCGGTTTCGGTTTCTCATCGCCCTTTTGACTGATGCTCGTCAAATGACACATTTTCCTTTTTTGCAATAATCGCAAAAAATGGGATTTCCTTTATTTATTTTTTATTTTTTTTTTTATTTTGTGGACTTGAAAAATAGCAAAACTGTCACGTGCCGCAAAGTTCATTGTTGAAAATTGTTAAAGTCACAGCGGAGGCAGGCAGTTGGTTGGTTCGTTGGTATTTGGGGCAACATGCGGGCAGATAACGTATACGCCGCCTTGTACCAAAAGTATTCGACACTTGTCAGTATAGCATTTAAATGAATTTGTCTTTTGGCTGTCAGTTAAACAAGTTACTTTACACACAATCCTTAAAGTGCCCGGAACAAAGTTGAAAACACGCATTTCTCGCTATTATACTATATCTATATATATAAGCTCTTTACTCAAAGGAAAAAGCAAAGTTCTTAAGTCTGTAATGCGTTTAAAATTAAAAGCAAATGCCTTTAAGTTTTCAGTGTAATAATATAAATGTAGAAAATTGCCATCAATAAGAATGATTTGCCAATAAAGTTGTAAGTACTTAAGTAATAAGAAATATAGAAAAGTTGAACTAGAATATTATTATTTTTCTATTACACAATAAATAATGTATTTATGGTGTAATGGAAAATATATATATAAGATAATGTTACAGATAATAAATTTATTTTCATTTTAATTAATTTTTATGAAATTTATATTTATTTCTTAGAAGCTTTATTATATTTATTATAGAATGTGGATATTTAAATATTATTATACTTTTATACAAACAGAGTTAGATTTTTCTAATATTCAACTTTTTGACAATTCTTAAACATTTATCATATTTATCTTTAGTGCTATGCCAATTAAGATGAAACTGTGATATATTGCTGACATTTTTTGTCATATCTCAATACAATAGTAGATAGATTGTCTACCCTAACAAAGTTAGGCAAGAAGGTCACTTTAAGAGTTCTGAGTTCACAAAAACTGACCACTCAAAACGCGTATATAAGTTTCGCAATGACTGAAGGCTTCTATACACATACATGGTATAAGTTGAGGTTTGTTTGGCAAGTCAAGTGCACTGCAAAAAAAAAAAAAGAAAGAAAGGGAAAAAATTGCGAAAAATGAAATAAAAAAAAAGAGAGTTTTCTTATATGCCAGGCAGTTGCCCCATTGTAGCAATAACTTTGTCTGTGTGTGTGTGTCTAAGTGTGTTTAAATGTATGCCAGAACATACATTAGAATGTATGTAGGCAGTCTGTATGCACATATGTATGTCAATAGGCAATGGGTTCCGCCTTTATATACATATATATATGTAGAGTCCTCTCTATATGGCATGCTGGTCTACTTTTAGGCTGTATACCCTCACTTTACTCTTCTCTTCCGACCTCTCCTTTACACGGTTTCCTGGCGAAGCGAAGTTCTAAAACAATTTCATGTTAAAATACACCAGGCCCATACCGTGGGCATTTAGGAAGAAGAAAACACTTTTGGTTTTAATTTAGATTCGGCTTTTGTTTTGTGCGAACAATGGAAATGAACTTGAATTGTAATTACCAAGGCCTATTGCGTATGTTGGCTCTTAGCATTTTTAATATCCCCACACGAAGCATATTTAAGTTAAATTAATTTCATTTAAATGCCAGACTGCAAAATTGGCCAGTTTTACAGCTACGAAGCTACGAAGCAGAAGCGATTAAAATTCATCAAAATGATTGTTTAATGAGCTTCATGAGCAGCTCGGGGCGAAAATGTATTTACGAGTATGTGTTGTTCTTTCACACCTAACAAACAAAAAACAAAAAGCAAAAAACAAAAAACAAAAAACGGCCAACAAATTTCAACAATACTCGTAAATACCTATATAAATAAAAGGGGCCAGCTAAATAAATATATCATATAAGTACGTATGCGTAATGTATTTTTGTATCGTGTACATTATGCCAAAATCTCGCTGGCAATCTGTTTTTGGTATAATACCAATTTCATGTGGGCGAGATAAATTGTTTATACGCTTTTAATTTGTTTGCGTGTGTATTAAAATATTTAAAATGAAAGCAAGTATCAGAGATTCTGTGGTCTGTCTGGCACGGAGTACTTAACGCATTTGCTAAATGATTTGACAGAGACTCTTGGTCTATATTTGGAACAGCAAGAAATTGTTCTTAACATAAAAGTTAATATATATAATATTATGTTTGCAATATAAATTGCCATTTAAAATTCTATGGTAAATTTGTTTTTATTGCTCTACTCAAGAGATCTGAGAAACTTTCTTTCCGTTTACATTCTTTTAAATTTTGTTTTATGTGCGGCTCAACTTCAACTGCCGTAAACTTTTAAGTCTTAAAACAATGATTGTGTGTATGTATTTTTAAGATATTAGAACAGGAATGCAGAAAGTGAAGCCACAAATTTATTTGCATCTACAAAAGTTTATCCTTACTTCAAATAAACTGAATTATCCAAGACATTTCTCTAAGTATTTAACTGTAGTTAAAGAATGCTCATAAAAAAGTTACAGCTACATAAATATATTTTGTAGTATTTGTATTATAATAAATAAATATAATAGCAGATTGTAGCTGAGAAATAGAATTGATTTGTAGCCCTATCTTAATTGTGCTATTCAATGAATGAATTTCTTTTGTTTACATAATTGAACACATTCCTATGTGCATAAATAAACAAATTTTTATTTTGCTTTATAATTTTCAACATTTCGTAATTGTTTACATTGCTTATCGCATTCTGTTGTTGATATTATCGATACCTTGTCACTATTATCGATACCTTTAAATTAATCATACGACTTGTTGCTCATGAAGTTTATGATGTTCAGTAAAATATTTTGTGGCTTTAAACAAGGTCGACAAAGTTGATTCCAGAAGCCAAAATTTCTCCCCAACTTTTGGCATTTGTATTTATAAAGAAGCCCACAGATATTTATACCTTTGTCGTGTCTAAGAAGCCTTAAGTTAACTCCCAAGTCAAAGACCAGTGAAAGAACAGTGTCAGGCAATCGAAGCTTGCATTAGTTAAGACTGGAGCTGTAATAAATTGAGTCGCCTTGTTGCGGACCTCCCCCGACTAAGACCTATTGAGTCAATTTATTGCAATTATATATAAATTGAAATACAAAGCGAATCCAGACGATGGCATCGCCTCCATTGGGTAACAAGTGCAAAACGCAGACACCCAGACTCCGACCCAGAATCGTCATGCACTTGTAGTAAGAGATTCGGGGGGTTACAAATTCTGTGGGGGGTTGGTGGGGAGACACTGAGATATAGGGACAGTAGACGGTTCACTGAAGCTGTTCGTATAGTTGGAGGGCTGAATCTAAATAATAAAACAAGTATGAATCCTCAACTCGAGAGTGCTTGCCAAAGTTATGCCCTGTATATAAGTTTTAGTCACGTTTCACATACAATAAATGTACATAAACTATTCGAAATAATAATTTAAATTTCACTAGAAAACCACAATATGTTGAACTAATTTTCAGCGTACAAAGAACATTCTAGGTAATACAATTAAATAAAATAATAACTTTTGTGCTTAAATTTAACTAGAATTAAAATTAACTCAAATTCAAGGTTTATAGAAACTAATTCAAAGCGTACAACAAATATTCTTAGTATTATATTATAATGAAATTTAATGTAAAATGTTTTAAATTTATAGTTAATTAAACTGACTGAACATATATCCTTTCATTCGAATTTATTAGAAATAGGGTATAAAAGAAGTGCCTGTCAAGAGGAAAAAACTCAAATACGAGTATCGTTAAAATATGCACATGATTCAGAAAGTTGTTAAAGGACCTTCATTTAAATTCATATACTAAAAGATAGTTCGCTTCTGTCCAGTTTTGTTCTCAGACATCAGGATGGAGGATTTGGAGACCGGGTTTCTGTGTTGCTTCAGTTCCAATTTAATTAAATGTTTTGATGCATGACAGCACAGCAAAATACGATATGGCATTCATTCTAATTCTAATTCGTTTAAAGACCTTTTCGACGAGTGAAAACGTCCTCGAAAGGACTAGTAGCCATAGGGGCAACTTTATATATAAGTATATATATATATATATATATATATATATTTCTATATAAATGCCAGCATCGTTTGGGCATAAAACTCAACTAATGGCTGCCAAAACACTTTTGACTATCCAGTAATGTGATGTGGCATTCTGGGGTCGTTAAAAGCAATTCGTGTTGAAAGGATTTCAGGATTTACTAAGCTCTGACCAGCGTGGTTGGCAGGTTCTTTCATTATGCTTCCCTGTTGATTTAGCTAAATGAAGCTACGGTTCACACCATATTCCGGAATCAACAGTCGGATTAGCCACAAGTGGCGACATTTACCACAGCCGGATAACCGTCATTTTGGGAATCACATATTTAGTGGTAAACGGACTTAGCGTTGTTTTGATTGATTTACGAGATTTGTTGGTATCAAAAACCACACACACGCACACACACACACAGCACAAATAAAATATAAATTTCTTGTGTTAGATTTATATGTTTTCCTGAATAAAAATTCAACTAACAATAGTTGCAACTCGGTTTAAAGGTAAATAAAATATTTGCACAAAATAAAAATAGAAATTTGAAAGAATTTATTAAATGTTAAAAGATAAAATTTCAGATATAAACAATTTTTGCTTTGTTGAAAACAAAATTTTAATTTTTAAACGTGCCATACATAATTTATGAAGATAATAAATTGGCAACTGAACTGTAAGTTCCATTATATTTTTATTTTGTTAAAGTTTCTGAATACACGAAATATATTCGTTGC
The DNA here is from genome assembly GCA_035043045.1 of Hirtodrosophila alboralis. Classification (NCBI taxonomy): domain Eukaryota; kingdom Metazoa; phylum Arthropoda; class Insecta; order Diptera; family Drosophilidae; genus Hirtodrosophila; species Hirtodrosophila alboralis. Next base: position 1,050,309 of record JAWNNH010000402.1, on the reverse strand, counting down.
GTATTTATTTTATTTTTTATTTTTTTTACAAGTCTGGGATTTATGTTTGTATTTTAAACCACTTTTATCCCTTTTATTTTTTTTTTATAAAAATGTATTTTTTTTTAGAAACATATTCATTTTAGTTTTCTGTTTATAAAAAATTCGCAAATCAAGTAGCTTAAAATCAAGAGCTTTGTGTTTAACGTATTTTCATTTATAAAAAATGTTAACTTTTGATGCACTCATTTAACACTGAGCACAAAATTCAATTGAGTGTGCTTATTATCTGAGTTTCTATCTACAATTATTATACACTCGAATTGAATTTTGATATTCGATTATTTAATTGAGTGGAAGGGCATTTGAAACAAATTGAGTTAAATGTAGGCATTTGTATTTCCTATTTAAAGTAATTTACCTTTTCTAGTTTTTATTCAGAATCATCAGAATGTTGTGCAATATTTTATCAGCAAAGTTATTAAAAAGAACTATGTAAAATTAGTTGGTGCACAAATAATATTTTAGTCTGTAACATAATATATGATCTATAGTATATTACGTATTATTAAGCATTTCCTGTTGGACAGCAAATACGAGAAATGCGAATACAAATATACAAAAGTACGAGAACTCGTATTTGTTGGAAATTAAGGTTCTCAAATAACATTTAATGTGAAGTGTAAAGCAAACCAGCTCGTTGGTGTTTTTTCAATTATAAATAAGTACGTTAATGATCAAAGGTTTTAGCTATGCACATTCATATATAACTTCTTCAAATTTATAAAAGCTTACCGGAAAATACCTTTGTGCTAACCACGTAGCATATGAGAGCAGTATGTGAAAAATTCTAGGAAATTTTTTTTTGTTTATTATTAAATGGTGCACCACAGGAACCCAAAAGTCGGCTGTAAATTACGATTTATATTATAGCGTCGCTTCTTTAGGCAGAGCAGACTTTTGTAAATATTTATTGGTTTCTTTCAAAACACGGACAATAATAAAATTTTGAAATTTTTTACTAGCTGCGGTCGTATTTTATGCGCACACACACCTCTATAGTCAATTGTCTAATGTTATTTTATTTTCTATTTTCTATTTTTTTGTTGTTGTTGTGTTTATTTTGCACAAACTCAATTTTGATTTCAATTCACTGCCCCAATTTAATTACGATTCGAAAAAATGTTGCCGCCGGCATTTTCCACGCACAACATTTTTCAACTTTTCAACTGAAATTGCAACGAAGCGCGTTCGGCGCCTTTTCGAACTGTTCGCGCGCGAGTTTGCTGTCGAACTGAAGGCAGACTGTGTCTGTGCCTGTGCCTTGTGCCCTGCTCCCTGTACCCTCTGTCCCACCCAGAGCAGCGCAGTCAGCCCCAAGAGCACCCTCCATGTGGCTACAGCGATGATATGGAGATGAAGATGGGAACCGAAGTGGCGAGCAGACGCAGGTCGTTGCTGCTGCTGCTGCTGCGCGCTTGTTGTGTTGACTTTCGCTTGTTGCTGCTGGCAGCATGCCATGAATTTATCGCATAATAAGTAAATACTTGAACTATATTTAAAGTTTTCTTTACTTAATTTAAATTTTATCAATTGTTATACTGCTGGCAGGTCATAAAAATAAGTTACAACATTTTAAGATTGTAAAATCTTAGACTTTTCAAATGAAAACGTGCGTTGGCCAGTGTTGCCGTGCTACTCTTAGGCAGCGTGCATATGAAGTAAAGTAATTTAAAGTAAATACCGAATATATACAGTTTTTTCTTATTTAATTTAAATTGTTATTATTTTTGTTACCGATAGTAATTATATTAATTATAATGTTGACAAATTGTATGTTTCTTTATGATAAATATCAGTTAACCCAATGTTTAGTGTTGCTGTGCTACTCTCACGCATTAAGTACTTTTTACCTTTTCTGCGTCTGCGCTTTGTCCGCTTTGACACTTGGCTCTTTTGCCGTCGTTTTTCTGCTCTCTTTGTTTTCATACGTATATTCGTAAACAGAGCGTCCGCAACCGTAATTGTATGTGGCACGTGCAATTGCCCCACTAAATGTGAAAAGCGGCGCAAATTGAAATTAACAGCCACATGTGGCGGTTGTGCGATATGCGTGTGTGTGGCTATCAGTGTTGCGAGTAATATGTGGCCTAACAAGCTATTTTTGGCGGGAAAAATCATGAAAAAAGGTCCGAGAAAATCAACAATTCTTTATTGTTTTATGCATGTATTTTATCTATTCATTAAGACATCATTATTCATATATTAATCTGTAATACAACAATATTTTGGAATTGTGTACAAATTAGCACAAATAATATTCTTTTAGTTGACAATGAGGCTCCTGGTTCCTTGTTCCTTGTTCCTTGTTCCGGCAACGATTCTCCGTAAATGATAATTTGTTTGTCAACTCCTACTTGAATACTTAGTTATGTGTATTTTGCCTAAATACCGACAGCATGACGTGGCATCATATTTGATTGATGGCCAGTTCCCGCTTCCGTTCTCTGCGTAATGTTGGCAGCAATTTAAAAATTTAATTTTCAACAGGATATCCTGTTGCGCGTCCTGCTTTTAAATTGCACTGCCATTTTTTCTGGCTAGCTATACAGTTAGAGTACATCATTTACGAAAAGTGTGATTAAAAATCTGTAATTAAATTGCATATTTTTTAATTATTCGCACCAAACATTGAAAACAATAAAATTACAATCGGTTAATTAGCACAACTGCGCAAACAATTTAAAATGATTTATAAAATAAATAGAATTGGTTTGCTAAAATATTACTTGTCTGCAGTTTATATAAATCTTATGATAACAATTTTAATTTTCGCTTGTTTTTTATTCCATTTCCCTTGTTGAATTTTCGTGAAAACTGATTTTGTATTTTATTAACATAAGCTAGGTTTTATTAGATTCACCATCTGTAAGTTTTCAAGGTCGTGTAATAAAATTTCATTGAGTTCAGGTGTTGTTTAAAACTCTGAAACACTTTAATTTACGGCTAATAAACTGCACGTATAAACATGGCTAAAAAAATCTTTTTTAAAATATGCAACAGCAACGTCAACTTTTTGTTTCTTGTTTTTGTTGCTATAGCTTCATTAGGAAAGGTTCAATTTCCATAAAACATAAAGTTTTTCATTTTTCCATCGAGAGGGATGGCGGGTCGGAGGTTAACATTAGACAGCTGCTCATAAAAGAAAAAGCTGCGAAAAAAAGTAAAAGAAAAAGAAAAAGTAAAAGAAAAGAGCAGCAAATCAACTACAAAATGGAGACACGGCAGCTCGAACACGAAACTTTTTTCAGCACGTGTGTGTGTGTATGTGTGTGTGTGCGTGTGTGTGGGTGTGTTTCTGAAGAAAAATGTTGTTGTCACCTTATGGCACTGTTAATTTTCCAGCTACCCCATAAACCTATCGAGACAGGGTGTAAGCTCAGAAACTGTACATGGCGGTTCAGTTAAAGAAATAAATTCTGTTGTTAAATTTTTGTTAAGCGAAAGAAACAGACCTATAGCTTTTTCGATAACTTTATTTAAGACTTTTATTCTTTAAGTTAATTTATTTTGAACACATTTTCATTCGAATATTATTTTATTATCTTAACTAATTAAGTTGCTGAAGTAAAAAGGATTAAAAATTTAATTAAACTTTAACTTTTCCATATTTATATTTTCTATAATAGGAGAGAGAGAATAATTCGCTAGTTCATTTTTGTGAATTCTTCGATCAAACTTGTTCTGAACACTTTGGTTCAACTCTATATAGCTGGCTGGCAGGATCACTGGAATGTTGTGGATTATGTTAATTATGCGTCTACGTGACTTTTGCAACTTGGGGCAAGAGCTGATTGCGCTTGCTGCGTTTCGTTGCAGCTTTGGTCCTAAGCTCAACCTGAACCTTGAACTTTTAAACCATATTTATGCGACAGACACGAAATTCACATTTATATAGATATTTATTTTGCAACTTGTGCCATTTATCAAGCGCCCCGCCGGCTAAGCATCTAATCAAGAACAGACTCATATGCCAGCCGGGGCAAATCAATGCGATTTGCCGCATGCCACAGCATCCTGCAACTGTGACCAAGTGTGTGTGTGTGCCTGTCTAGCTAAGGTGTGGCAGCCTCAGTTGCCCCTTGTTGTTATTTGCTTGCACTCCAAATTGAAGTGCAAAGTTTCCAAATTTGAAACAAAATCAAAAAACAAGCAAAAAAACAAAGTCGAGCAGCTCCCGGAGGGAAAACACGACAGAATAGAATAGAGGCCAGATGAGCTCCGGAGCATATGTAAAACATGGTTTATGATGCAAAAACTTTGATTTGAATTGTGAACACTCACAGCACATGACTACAAGTAGTTTTCCTAGCTGATTCCAATTGTGTATGCAGCTGGTAGAACAATAAGAAGGAGTGTGGTTTCAAGTTAGAACTAACAATTTAAGGTGGATTTAAAGTGTCAGTCAGGTAAATATTTTGGTTTACTCTAAAACAGCATTTGCACTCCTGCACTCTTGTTTTTGACATTGTATGTATCTGTGTCTATAAGAAGACTTGCTCATTGCAGAAATACAAAATTAACATATTTTCGTCGACATTTTTTGTTTTCTCTTTTCGTCGACCGAATCGAATGGTTGGAATTGAAAGAACGTTGTCAACACGTTGTCTGAGAATTGCACTTTAGGCTACTTGACAAAAATTTAAAGCAATCCTATTTTTCTTAACTTATCTTCATGAACAATTCTGTATCTATATGAAGACTTGCTCATAAGCAAGCAGAAATACAAAATTAATTTGCGAGTTATCTCTTTTTGTCGACCGAGCGACTGCGTCAAGCACATTTCGTTGTCTCTTTTCGTCGACCGAATCGAATGGTGGGAAATGAAAGGACATTGTCAACAATTTCACTGTGATTGTAGGACGAGTCTAAGAGTTGCACTTTAGGCTACTTGACAAATATTTAAGGCAATCCTATTCTTCGCATCTTATCTTCATTTTGGATCCTCACACTTTTCGAGCAACCCTCTTTCAATAACTTAGAGTACGTGGTGTTAAAGGTTATACCAATAAAGTACCTGTACAGTATGAACTCGTATTAGTTTGCAGTGCACAGTTCTCTGTGTAATCACCACAAAAGTTCTAAATTTAATGGCCGTGTGGTGCTCGCAGCTGGATGCGATGTTCATCTGTACTTGGCATGTGGCATGTGGCATGTGGCATGTGGCATAAGGCTGTGGTTGTGTCTGTGTAGAGGAGAATGTAGATGTAGATGTTGAATATGGCTGGGCTTATTGTTTTCCAAGACAGCTGCTGTGGGGCAAGGAAGCCGTTTCACAAAGGTGTCATTTGGTGGGCAGAGGATAAACGAGGGGGGGGAGGGGGGTCTATTATGGCCTGAATGGCTGCTAAATAGCCCTTTTAATCTGCTGTCTAATGTAAGCTGGAAAATTAGCTTAATGATGATCTACTTTACGACTGCGAAAACTTGTTGGCAAAACTTTTACTGGGGGTCCCCAAGCCAATGTAATGTAAATTTCTGGCCTAAAATAGTACTTCAAAGAAATTTTACACCAATTTAATTCACAAAAGGACAACAGACAACAAGTAGAAGGACCTTTTACCCTTTTACCAAATTGAATTATGAGTCAAATGTCTTTATTCATGTTTTTCAACATTTTCAATGAATTTCAAATTTAGAAGGAAATCTTGGAAAAGTACATCAAAATATTTACGTTCGTTGAGCAAATCAGTTTTTCAATAAAAACTGTGGTAACCACAATGACAATGAGAATGGCGACGATGACAACACTTCTGGGAGCAAGGAGCAAACATCCTGCGGCGGTTACGTGCAAACTCCAATTGCCCAGCAATAAAAACTTTGTCCTTGCTCCGGCTTAGAGCCCACACAATGCCCCTCAGGGTACCAGAGACTCTGGGATGCTGACTTAGAAAATGAGCAAGGAATAACAAGGCCATGAAAGCTGCTCCAAAGGACCGCTTGGAGCTCCAGGAGCGCTCGCTATGCAAGCCCGCAGACTTCCGCAAGTTACGCATTTTGGCTAAGACAAGAAATGTAATTTAGAGCGCTGTCGACGACGTAACCAACATGATGACAGATTTATTACATTTTAATTTGATGAGCTCAGCTAAAAAAAAAAGCTAAAAAATACCATATTATAATTTATGACAACAATCATCAACACGACGGTCATATTCCTCTCGCCTTCCTTGGTAAATATCTCAGCTGTGTTTTTATTTTTAATAGCATGCCACATAAACTCCCAAAGTTCCTAGCCAAATGTTATCGAAGCGCACAAATTAAGAGTTTATTTATTTAGCAACCCAAGTTCTTAGACCAGTTCTTTGCATCAAATCCAGTTAAGCGTGAATGTGGCCCTATAACCAAATAATCAAAAAAGGCAACAATCCTTCCATCTCCATCTCCAGCTCCTGCTCCTGCTCCTGCTTTTCATCCTGTCTCTCTAATAACGAGCAGCAAAGCAATTTGCCTGGCTGTCAAGCAGACACAGAATAAAAAACTGAAACTCTTGAAGTGGCGCACAGTCTCTGGAATTTAAAAGGATAATTTTAAACAAATTACGGCTACCAGGCAGTCAAAAAAACAAAAAAAAAAAGCGACGACAGCAATAACAAAATCTTAAACCATTTAGTCAGCAGACATTTTGCATGCGCTGCATATTGTTGGCGCCAAATAAATTATACATAGTTTGTCTATAGCTAAGTCGGATATCATTAATTTAAATGATAAATTAAAGCCAATGCCACCGAAAATGCCTGACAAATTGAGTGGAAAAACTATCGACTGTGGCTACAACATTTATACTATTTATAGCTTCAATTTAAATTGATTCCATAGTAAAAATAACAAATACAATTGAACGTTTCACAACACTAACAGCATCCATATGGTATAGAGTTTAGCTAAGGTCTACTAAATCCGAAATTGCCTTGAATATGAAGCTAGACAATGCCGCTTTATCCAGACAATATGGTAATTCAAGGCAGCCTAATGTAATGTAATTGAGACAGCAAAGAGGGGCGTTTAACACCAGGGCAAAAAATGAGAAGCAAAAAAAAATGAAAAATAAATAAATAAATAATTTCGTGACCCTGATGCAAAGCACTTTATGAAATTATGCGAGCTCTCAAAATTCCTAACCCGCAATAATGTACTACTGCAGTCTGCCCCAAGTTAATGCCACTTTCAGGACATGTCAAACCCTTCTCTAGCAGCAAGGTAAACACACCTTCGCGGTATTCATATCAACGCACAAAGGACACACAGCACTTGTGTAAATGTACACTGGAAACAAACAGTAGTATTTACTTAACAATACACCTATTACTCGATATATATTCATTCGATTTTAAATTGGAATTGCGATTTGTTCATGGCTTGGCTGTTAAATAGGTTTTTCATGTAAATCTAAAATTTAAATTTTTAACACCTTCCTTAGGTTTTTTTTTGACTGATGAAAATTTAATAAAAATTTAAATTAAATTAAAAATTAAATTATTTTTTATAGAAAAAATTTTTCCACTTTGTTTAACTCAAAATTGAATGGCAGAGGTTCGACTTGGCTTACAGACTATGAAAAACTCAAAGTCCTAGATTTTTAACTAAAGTTTAAAAAGCTTTATTTAAAGTCACATTATTTTCTCTCAGTGTACACATGCAAATGAGCTGGCGTACAGTTGCGCACAGCAGAACACACACAATATGCCTTAGATAAAAATATATCTATAAGATACACTTACTCTCTTCAGTTTTTACTTTAGTTAATGTAATTCTCCTTCGCTGCCAACTGGCCAAACAGTGGGGTCCTTTGAAGTGGACAGTGGGGGGATTGGCGTCCCAGACAGAGTTTATGCTTATTAATGTCGGTCGCATTTTGTTGGCCCAAATGACGGGACCCCGCCTTAAGGCCACCCACTTTTCCGGACTGCCAAGCAGCAAACTCGTTCATCATGGGGCAAGTTTATAAGCAACTTGCGCCGTTTTTAAGCGACTGTCGCACAAAGTTTAGCCAAATTATATTTGTTTGGCCAAGTTGTCAACGGCACGTTGAGATTTGCACATGTCGCGGCCTAGATGAGTTGCCAGGCTACCTTAACTGAAAGTTATGTAAGTGCCGCATGCCGCATGCCACATGCCATATGCCATATGCCACATGCTACCTGCTGTGGTAAATTGTTTTTATACTCCACAGCAATAGTCACAGCTAAGCTCTGTCAGCTTTAAGCTGTCAATTTGTCAACATTTCACATTCTTATTCTTATGCCATATTAAATAAATTGTTGAAATATTTATCTCTTACAATAGACAAATTTTAAAACTATTGTAATTTTGGATTAAAGCTCTGGCCAGTCTAAAGACTTTAATTTTAAGGTACAAGCTCGAAATAGGCCCGCTAATTTCGCAATTATTTAATAAAAATCACAAAAAAATTATTAAAGTTTATAATCGCTTGTTTTCTAATAAAAATAATTATGCTGCACATTTATGAATTTTTTTTTAAATTTTCATTGCATAGAAACAGAGATAAATGAAATTGAAGAAATTTGAATTGTTCGACAAAATTATTCGGCCGACCAGTATACTGTTATTGTTATGCACATAAATATATAGGTTATTGCTAATTTATAGTTCTACACATTTTATGCCAATAAGACCTCTAAACTGAATAAGTTAAAGCAGTTATTCACAGATTTCTTAACTGTTTCCCAGGTGCGTTTAACTACCTACAAAACTTAATTTCTCAGGTACTCGAACATGTGTGTTCTCTTGAATGCGTGTTTTTAAGAATATTTATTGTGCACAGCGGGGAATACTGAAAAATTCCTTCGTCTACTTATCAGAGGCAGTGTCCTGGTGTCACAGTGTCACTCACAAGTTAATTTCGATGGCATTCGTGCGACACGTCTACCTCAATAGCTTTTTCAAGGCATTTCTGCGGGCAGGCAAGGAGCTGTTATATATATGTATATATAAGTATATACATGTGTATATAAACCTATGTTGTATGTGCTGCCATTTAAAGTGAAAAGTGGCATTGTAAAAAACATCATACTTACTCTTGGAACTGTCGACTTAAAGCTGCACAAAAGCCGCATGTCATTTTGCTTGACATTTTCTACGTAAAATGGTTCATTGAAAAATTATTCAATTTTTCAACTCAAACAATATTTATAGAATGAATGCATATCATGCAAAATAATTCAATGTTAACCTAACAATATATCAGGACGTTATAAGTTAAAAAAAACCTAAAATAAACAGGTAATTTTTATTCCTTTTTTTAGAAAATAAAATATTTCTTTTATTTGTACTTGTGTTAGAGACCGAAAACTTTTCTTTCCTGTTAAGAACTGAATGATCTGTAAAAAAAAATTAAATAGATTGATAAAAATTGGACCATTGACTTAGATTGAAAACGTGAATAGTTGTGATAAGTAAACTGTTTAGAAAATTAATATAAATAAATAAGAAATAGTCACAAATTCAGGAAGCTGGTGGCAATAACTCAAACTATTTGTCCCAGTCTTGTAATCTACATATAATTACAATTATAAATTATACAACTGTGTAAAGCAGCATCCGTTGTGTGAGGATAAATCTTATTGAAATTGGATGTAATATTATGTTCAGTGACTTCCTACTAGCATAATTTATGTTACAATATTATTGAATTTTGCGTTTGTAAACCTTAAATGGTTTAATAAATTATGCAGGCAAGTCTACATTAGCATAAATTGTATGCAGCTGACATTCAATGAATACGAATCTTATGCTTATATTTACCTGTGGCAGGTGTCTCTTTGTCTGTACATTAATCAATAAATTTCAATTCATGATTTTTTATTTATTTGTCTGGGCTGCTGCTTTTAATGCCTTGAGCCATCTGTTTGCGCTATTTGCAAGTGGTTCATTGCGATTTAATAATAAATATTTACAGGATAATTTCAGTTGTGGTAGGGTATTAGAAATGGTTTATCAATCTTTCTTTCTTTTTCGCTTGTACCATTTCATACGCCATGTTAGCCCATGTGTTACCCAGCATCAGATCGAAAATCCAACCTAAATCAAATGCAATTTATTTAAACTTGAGCATTGTGTGTTTCATGTTACACACAAGTCTCGTACCATTTGTCATGCAATAGGAATCCGACTTTCAATTTCACACCTCGTTGTAAATCCTGGCTGCGAATATTTGTTACTTACTTGATTTTTAACACAACATCATCAAATGTGTCAGTGTGTTTATAATATTTGCCTTTCCCAATCTTGGGGTTTTGTTTGCCTGACTTTAAATATGCGAAAAGTGTAGAGAAATATTTGTTTGCCATAAAATATGCAAATGTACCCAAAAGCTGAACACCTTACATTTTGATATGGGGATATCTTAAAGTATTGTCAACATCTTTAGAATCAGTTTTCCTGATTCCCAGGAACTGTTTAAAAGGTTATTCAATAGCAAGGTTCACATATCCTTTCCACATAAGCAGCTAACGATGGTTTTTAATTTCCAGTCTATTACAAATTGGAAAAAAATAAAATATTAGGCCACAAAACTTTAGATCTCTTTTTCTCGTTGAAGCCAACATCAAAGTTGTTGTTATGTTTCTTTGAAATTAAACGATTTAATTGTATTAAAGTTAAATCAAATGCGCGTGCGAAAAGTTTTACGCATTCAACGGAGCAAACAACGGAGCGGCCAAATCAAATCATTCAACTCAAGCGTGGCAGAGGGGGTTGGGCAGAGAGGGGTACTTGTGTGGCAAGGCCGTTGTGGCTGCTGTTGGTGTCGTCGAGTCTGCCACTTCCATTTCTCTCTAATTTCGCCTTTGTTTGCGGTTTACTTGGATGTTTCTGCAGCGCGAAAAAGTTTTAATTAACTGTTGCAGCCACGCCTCCGCCCGCCCTTGCAACGCCCACCGATGCCACCGATTTTTGGGTTTTAAGCTCAACCTTTAATCAAGTATTGAGGAATTCGGTTTGCAGCAGGTGAGCCTGATTGTAAATCCAAACCCGAACTCGAATCCCCTTTTGGGTTTTGCTTACCTTTCCCTTGACTTGTTTGTGTGTTTTGACTTTTGTCAATGTTATTTATGTATTTTATTTTTCCAATTCATATATTTTGGGCCAAAAAGTTATTTTTAGAAGCGCGGTTTTTGTTTTTGATTGGAATTATTCATTTGATTACTGAAAATAATTGCAAAAGTTCACAAAATAAATTATCAAGCGACTTTCCTCAGAAGTCCTTGTTGTCATTCTATCAGTCGGAATAGCATTGCGTTCTTCAATCAGGCGCATAACCACATATGCAAATATTATCCAAAAATATTTTTATTTTTCCAAATAATTGTGCATTTTGCAATCAGTTTTTATATGAAGCTTAAAGCTTTCACTTTTTTACGTGGTGACAAATGCATCAGAGCGTATCTGACAAATGAGAACTTAACAACCATAACTGAATCTGTATATATATATATATATATTTTTGTGTGTGTGTGTATGTGTGTGTGTGTGTGTTTATTGCAACTGTCAATAAGGCAAGTAAATTAATTACGCACTTCTGCACTTACGGCCCGTATTGTTCCTGTTGTTGTTATATTGACAGCTGCCTGACCAATTATGGTGCAATTAACACACTTGATTGGTTAACATCTCTGACTCGTTTTATGTGCCACAGAAACACACACACACTCACACACACACAGGCAGACAGCAAAGAGCAGTTGCTGCCTCCCTGTTGCATGGTTATAACATTTCAAAGGTGCCCCAACTGCCTCAAAAGCCAGCAGCAACAACAATATCAACTATTTGCAACATTTTTCACTGCTTTTGACTACAAAGTTGGTTAAAACAAGGCTCTATATAGGTAGCCACAAAGCTGATTGCCAGCTGGCTGCCATTTTGGCTAAGGACTCAAGGACATTGCTAAACCCAAGGTGTCGTTGACCTGTCTACCTATACATATTTGTGAATATGTGTATCCAATCCATCAGTAATTGTATTACGCACAATCAACAACGATGCAGAGTCGATGTAAGTATTTCATGCATTCTAGAGATTTTGTTTTAGACAAAAATGTAATCAAATCAAATCAAATAAAATCAAATTAAGCAAATGCAATTTTGTTAAAGGTACTTTGATATAAATTTAAAGTAAAATTTGAATACTATCCAATGTTGCTTCAATATTTTAAGAATGGACAACACAGATTAGATTGTCGCGATAATTGATTTGTCAGCGTTTACTTATAACAGGTTTTACCATTGAAAGTTCGAAATTGTGAGTCAGAGTAATAATAGTATTAATTGAATTCCCCTTCTAAAATTTCAGTTGAGCAAATAAGAATGCTGCTGTGATTATCATATAACAATAAAAACAGAATAATAATTTATTTAATACTTACAATTATCATATTAAATATTGATTTTTACAATAAAAATTAAATTCATGCTGTAAATATTTTAAAGCATACTTTTAGGAGAATTTGATTTTACCAAAATAAAATCAAACAGCTTGAATTAAAATAGAAACAAATTCTATTAATTCACTTATTTAAACATTTTAATTATTTAAACAACATTGGCTTCAATACTACCTTCTAAATTTTATTAATATTATATGCAAACAGTAAATTCCATTTATGATATTAAACATCATTATACAATTATTATATACACATTTGTATATATTTATTGTATATAATAATATACCTTAATTTGTCTGAATTGTGCTTACAAATTAAATCAAGATAATTTCATGAACATATCTATTACTTAAGAAAGTCTAGGTCCGTCTGGCTGTAGCCTCTTCTCTTGCCAGCCAGGACAGAAATACAATCAATAACCCAAAATGTCCTTAACCTTGTTTATATTTACTGTCACTTGCTGTCTAATTTGATGAAATACCATGTTTGGATTGTAAAAATAACGCACTTTGGCATTAAATATAAGCACAATAGCCAAGCAAATGCTACAAGTTGTAGTTTAAATAATTTATCAAAACAAAAATCCGGAAAAGGCATACTTTCACAGTGATGTCCTATTGTCCTATCGTCCTTTGCTTCCGTGCTACAACTTGATGTACGAGCTGTTTTTTTAAGGACTCCCACAAGAATAGACTCGGGCAATAGACTATTAAGTAGGGTAACTGGGAAGGCGACTCCTGTTGTGTGCCATGTCCTTTGACGCATTATTAACGTGCGACGATGCGAGGACTAATAAAATGTAACGGCAACTGGGGAACGGCAATGAAGGACAATGCGCCGTCTCCTTATTATGTTGACATACCATTTCCAGGCTGGCACAGCCAGAGCGTTTGTATAATTGATTAGGTTTTGGCTTTGCCAATAAAGTACACAGTTTACTTATCACTCCCCAGTCCCCTATAAGCTATACCTCCCTTACCCCCATGTCTTGTTTATATGTGTCTGTGTCGACTCTAAATAATAATTTATGTGCTGTGTACAAAGACATTAATCTTTATTGGAACTGAAAAGTATATGCAAACCGCTGACAAGCTATCTGCTTGTCCAGCTAAACGTGTTGTAAATAAGCCCTCAATTCGTGGACTTTCTCCAAATCATTATATGTAAGTACATAGAGGTGTGGGGGGGTATAAGCCTCCCAGTAGCCTGGGGATTACTCTGACCCTTGATATAGCCGTGCATAAATCCAGATAAATGCCTTCTCTAGCATTTTTAAGTGATTTTCAATGCTAAATACAAAATATCGTGACGGCTTTTCTTGGCTTCAAATTGCCATAATTTTGGTAAAAGATAATTTTACTTTTAAAATCAGCTTTGATATCTTAAAGATGTCAATTTTAAATAACAATTTAATGTCGCCTCGTAGAATAATTATTTTTATATATATTTTAAATAACTGCAATTGATAATGCTCATAGAATTATCTGAAGATTGTCTGAATACGAAACATTTATATATAGGGTCGTAATAAACTATTCTGCCATTCACATGAATTTCAACAGTTTCACATCGTTTTTTTTATATTATCTGGGAATCTCTTACATGTTTGCTTTATAAAAATCAACTTCACTTTATGTGTACCTTAATTAATCCGTAATTTAAATAGCAATTGATTTTAAAAGGGCAATAACCAAAGCCGCAATGGATCTAATGAGGTTAGGGACAACTGGACATATAATTTCCAAATTAAAATAATAACAAACAAATACAAAATCTGAAAGGGTCTATGTCTCTAGACCAAGTGTTTTCACAATCAGAAAGTTGTAGACAATTTAAGAGACTCGTAGTGGGAGATGGCAAAGGCAGTCAAGTGTTGCGTTTTAGACATAATTTATCAGATGAACGATTTGATTTATATGGTTAAGCACGGCATGTGGCATGGCATTGTTGTTGCTGTTGTCGTTTTCGCTCATATTTTCATTATTAATATTATTATTATTATTAATATTAATATGTTATGTGTGCTTCACTTTGTGGTCCATTTGCGCATGAAAATGGAAAGTAAATACATACATATTTGTGCAAAAGAAATTTTGCGGCTGCGAAGATGTGTTAACATGCATGCCTTAACATGAAATTACTTAAATTATATATGTACATGCATATGAACAGATCTGATGTATGTACTTAGTACAACTGAAGATAAGTATGCATTGAGTAGAGCTGGAAAACAGTAAACGGGACTATCAATAGTATCGATGTTGAAATTCAGAGCCAAATGAACACGATTCCATGTTACACATAATCCGTTTCCATTATCATATTTTTAATTTTTTTGCAAAAGTAGAGCCTTACTAGTTTTCATTCCACAATCGAAATTTATATAGCTTTTCGGAAAATATAGCCTCTGACAATTGTGATAATGTAAACAGATTTAAATATCACAATTTCCTTTTCAACATTTATTGTAATCCCTTAAGGTTGATTATTTGTTTTCGCTGTTATCGATAGCTCAACTTATCGCTATCCTTAAAGGTTGACTATTTGTTTTCGCTGTTATCGATAGGCAATACTGGCAATACTATCACTACCAGCTCTAGTATGCAATAACCAGAAGGGGGCGGGGCTCCTGTAACTGCCCTGCCCGCCTGTCCACCTGTTCGCCTGTGAAGTGTGTGTGTGTGCGTGTGTAGTGTGTGTGTTGTGGCAGGTGTTAACAACCTTTGAATGCACATGATATGCGTGTAAAGAGATGATCAACGTATCGTAGACGTCGTCGTTGCCACACTCTGTGTAATTAGTTGCCACGCCAAACAATTTGCGGCAAGGAAAGTAACTCTCGACGTTTAGATCAAAGAGGTATATGTAGTCTTTTGTCACTTGTTTGTTTGTGCATTATTGAAGACTTAACCCCATTAGCGTAAATTGGCGCACTTGCCAATCAACGATCACAAAACAGGTAGACGATGGTAAATACTTCGTTCGGCAAGGGCAACAAAAGAAACAAACTTTCTGTATGGCATGCCAAAGAACTGCGAGGCGAAAACTTTTACCCAGCCCAAAAAAAAATAAAAATAAAAATAAATAAAAACGAAAACCAAGACGCACAATATCAACTCATTCACGAAGCTGCCTAGATGCCAGAGACTTACAGTGAGATAAGAAAGTCAACGTGCACTTGGATTAAAAAAATTAAATTTATAAAAATAAAAAATATTTAATGCACTTCAAATATTCTTATATTATAATATTATATTAAAAATCAATGCTATGAATATGATTTTTAATAAATAATAAATCTAATTTAAGATTAAAAATCAGTACTATAAATATGATTTTTATTTAAAAAAAAAAAAATTAATGACACTAAACATAATCAATTTTAAATATGTATTTTATCTTTATTGCTTCCTTGTCTAAAAACCAAGACCAGATATAAGACTTATTGGAAAAAATTTTTATCTAAATTAGTCATTATGATGGTGTTCTACAGTAACTTAAAAAACTCCAAAATTCTGATTTTTTCCGGCACTATCCAAATCACAATGATTTGCGGATATATAGATACAGACCTGTAGATAACATGTATGTACATACATATAAAGAAATACTATTTACAATCCATTTTGTTTAAAAAATATGTAATACAATTTTTATATTTAATTTTTAAGTAAAAGTTACAGAAAACCTCTTATTTGTGATTTTTCAACTAAAAATTTCAACAAAAATAACATATGTATAACTTATAGGAAAACAAATTTAAATTTAAATAATTTATAATTTATATATGCTGCTCTATCTTTTATAAATCTATTTTCATTAATAAACATTATATATTTCTAAAAAAAAAACTGTACACAAACTTCTGTTGCCAACAGTGTCTAAATAGAGAGGTATAGAGAGAGCGAGAGAGAGAGAGAAAAAGAGATCGTTAGCATCTTGGAATTTTTAGTACCTTGCTTTTAGTACCAAGTGGCAAGAAAACCAGTTTCACCTGCCGGCCGAGAGCAGAAACCCGAGCAGCCAGAGCAGCCAAAACAGCCAAAGCAAGGCAAGCAGAGGCAGCTATCCATCCGCCTCTTGGCCAGCGCCAGTTGCCGCGCGAAGCTCAAGTGGAGCACAAGACACCATCCGAAGACTTTCCGTAATCATTCACTGAACGGACGGACAGACGTGGGACTGTGGTACAAGTTAAAGTCGAAGCTAAATACGAACCGGGACGCGAAGTCGACGCTGACGCCGACGTCAACGTTACTGCGCATGCGCAGTCAGTTGTAGTTGTTGTATTTGTTGTTATTGTACTTGTTGCTGTGTGCAGCGTCAGTGCGCAGCTTAATTATTACCCCAGCTCAGACACCACCTTCAACACTAGCCCCAGTTCCAGCTCCAGTTCCAGCTCCCGTCACAGCTCCAGCTGCAGCTCTTTCCCGTTTTCCTCGCGTCTCTCTTCTTCGGTTATAGGCGGCGCAAAGTTTACTTGTTTGTCTGCATTTTTTTCTGCACTTGTATAAGTACATATACACACATACATACATACATATCGCTGTATGCGTGTGCTCGGTAATAACTATTTTCCAGCAGTGTGTGTGTGGTGTGCGCTTTTCCCTGGGAAAATATTCTTTGCCGTTTTGCGCTTTCTTTTTGTGTGTATAACAACAAAACAAATGTAAACAAGCCGCGACAACAACACACTTTGTGCAATCGGCGAAAAGTAAAATAAAATATAACAAAAGAATTAAGCGTCAACAATTTCCCAGGCAACAACAACAACAACAACATTTTCACAAACCGCCACAGATCCACAAAAAAAAAGTAAGCCAAAAATATAAATCAGAAAAGAAACAGGTTACAAAAAAATGCAAAACAACACAGCACAAAAACAAAAACAAAATTGTTTTAAACCGCGGTTTGTGATTAACATAATTTCCCATCGAAATATAAAAAGAAAAAAAATTGTGTTTTTAATCGCCATGTGCCTGCATGTGTGTGCGTGTCCAGTTTATAGTATAGTATATATGTATGTGTGTATGTGCATAAAACAAGAAGTGGACCCGATCATGTAGCAAGCGGGAGACCTTGAAGCTGTCTCAGTTCGTTTAAGTCGGCGTCATTTACCAGCTTGTTTTATTTTATATACAAACATATATTTCGAATTGAATTCGGAATCGGATCGCATATGCATTTCAATGGCTTAAAAGACGCAAATAAAAACCGATAAAATCAAATGGGAGATTTTGAAATGCAACCTGTGATGTTATTTTATAGGCCATCAAAATAAACATATATACATATACTACAAAAATATGTTTATTAATATCTACTTTAGCTATGAACGCAAATATGTACATATTTACGAAAGATTCCCATGCAGGCAATGGCCGTTATTTCGAAAACTGACCAAATAACGTTTTGCATGTCTATGGACCGTAGAGCAAATAGAAAAAAACAACAAACACACAAATCATACATACACTACACACATTCCAATAAGTGTGTGTACATACATACATACATGTCTATACATATATATTACATACATTAGTATGTTCAAAGTTTTTTGGTGTCGAAGCGCAATCCAAGAAATCCAACGGTACTGCAAACGCCTCGAGAGAAATAATCAAGAATGATAGAAGTGGAAGTAGAAGAAGAAGAAGAATAACATACATATTTGAACATAACATATCTCTCTCTATATATAGACATACTTACTGTCTACATATAGTAACTGCGTTTATGCTAGTTCGTTTGTTTAAGTTTGCAAAATCATTTTATGAATCGAGGTCGAAATTGCGTGCATAACACCATTTACAAGATATTTTACTATGAATTCAAGAATCAACTCTCATAATTCTGTTGTCTTAAACAATAGAAACATTTTGTTAACATAATGAAGAAACTATGAAATCCATACCAAAAGCGCAGTCATACATTGTAAGCGCTTATTCAGGTAGAAGTACTAAACATGGCCTCGAATATACTATAATTATAATTCTGATAATTCTGCACTTGAGTCTGATTATGTCGGAGCTTTTAATTATTCATTGTATTAAAATATAGCTGTAAGGTATAAATTCAGAATAAAATTTAGTTAGGAGGAACAAAAATTGCATTATTAATAAAAAATAATTAAGCTCTCTTTTAGAATATTTTCTGGGTTCTTGAAACTTTGGCATTTAACAATTATTACATTTTCGACATGAAAAAATTTAGTTCATTAGTAAACCAATTTGAAATTGAGTTTCAAAAATAAGAAGACAAATCTTAATGTCTTATAAAAATATTAATAAGAAGGGCAATCCGTGACCAAAACGATATTTCACACTTAATTTAGTTTTAGCATAATTGTGGCTTATATTCACAAATACAAATATTGGAGTTTGTTTATATCTGTCAAAGGTAACAAACAATAGCGTTTTTTTTTTTTTTAAATGTTTATATTTCTTATAAACGTGATGCTATTTTCTTAGCTGAATATATGCGTAAAAAACCAACATACCTTTACTTATTGTTAGCTTATTTTATTATACAGTTCTTTCAATAACTCTTGGCAAGTGTTCATTCCTATAAACAGAAAAATAGCAACAAAAAAATTAACTTTTTTGTCGCAAACACAAAAATGTGGTTTTGACCAACCACCTCAGTCTCTCGAGAGAAGTATGTAAATTAAATATTCTAACAGAACGACAGATAAAAGAGGAAATGACCAAATATAGCGTGGCAGCTGTGATTGTCATATTAAATAAGTGTACATAACAAGATACTTAACAACTAAGGGATACCCTGTATATAGTTGAAGCTACAAAGACTCTAATCATTTGTCAATATCCGTTGGAACATATAAATATCTTCCTGTATGCATTTAATGTTGTTTATCGAGTGTCTTCTTGTGCATTTAAAATATTTATATACCAAATGTTATGACATCCTATTATACTTATATCCTTAACTTCCTCAATTAAGTCCTTTAAAATATGAAAAAATAATTGCAATCTCTAGCTTGCATACAGAGCAACCGGTTGGACTTTCCTTCTATAAACTCATCTAGTAAAGACACGATAAGTATTCCCTTTATAGCTCAGTTTATGTGTACAGCATATAAAAAAACATAATTAGCGCGGCTTTTGAAACAAGTTTTAGTTACACAAACTAGTAAAACAATGGACAACACTAAATGTAAATCAATCTTTAATTGCAGCGAAAATGAAAACGTGGAAGCAGCTGCCAAACAGTGAATACTGTCAGCTCATTTTATTTCTTTTTTGCTGTTTGTGCTACTTGACCCAGCACAGTGAGGCCTGGCGTCCGTGTCCGGAGCTGAGTCCCGCCTTGCGATTGCCATGCAGGTGAGTGAATACCTGACAGACAGACAGACAGACAGACTGACTGACAGACAGACTGACAGACCGACAGCGCATTTCCTGTTGTCGTTGAAGCAGCGTGTATTATATTAATATCTGCAAATTGGTTGCAATTTGTGAACTGGCGCTGATTCGCATGGTTTTGTTTGGAGTTTAATTATTGTGAATTGGCGACAATTACAGGTGCAATGTGGTGCCTTTTGCGGCGACTGGCCAGCTCGGCGCAGTGGCCATGGACTGCGATCGTGTTGTCTTTCATGGCGATGCGCCTCAACTGCCTTATGGAGCGCCCATCGTGGCGTATACGCAACGCAACAGCGGCCAACAAACGATGCCCGCACAGGTGAGGAAATAATATATACTCGTATTAATGATTGGAGGGGGGTCTACGACCAGCGAATGTGCATTTATTTATGTGTATTTACTTGCAGACTTTTGGCCAGCTCAAGCTGCCCATTGAGGAGCTGGATTTGTCCAACAATCTCATACGACGCATACCAGAGAAGGCCTTTGATGGCCTAAAGGATGCCCTTAACGAGCTGCGTCTGGCCAACAATTTGCTTGGTGATAATCTGAATCCCATATTCTCCACTGCCGAGCTGCACGCTCTGAAGAATCTGCGCCTGCTGGACTTGTCCGGCAATAAGATCAAGCTAATTGAGGAGGGTGTCCTCAAGGGCTGCATGGACTTGAAGGAGTTCTATATGGATCGCAATAGCTTAACCGCCGTGCCCGTAAACTCGCTGAATGGACCGAGTGCATTGAGACATCTTTCCTTGCGTCAAAATCACATAGGTAATGATTAACCTAACTAAAATTAATACTTAATCTTACTTATAATCCATTGTACTTTAGCTACGCTCTATCGGGAGTCCTTTATTGCACAGTCGCAGCTGGAGATTATCGATCTGCGTTATAATACTTTGCGCAGCATTGATAGCCAGGCTTTTCATGGACTTCGAAAGATACGGGAAATCAAGCTAGCTGGTAACCGGATAGCCAATCTGAACAGCGATGTCTTTGAGCAGCTGCCAACCTTGCAGAAGCTGGATCTCTCCGAGAACTTCTTCAACCAGTTTCCAACTGTAGCATTGGCTCCAGTCCCTGGACTAAAATCACTGAATTTATCCTCCAACATGCTGCAGGTGAGTTAAGACTGAGAAAAAGCTAAGCCACAACTGATTGTTATTGATTATTCAACAGCAACTGGACTATACACACATGCAAGTGGTTAAGTCCTTGGAGAGCCTGGACCTAAGCCGTAACAGTATTACCAGCATTCCTCCAGGCACATTCCGCGATCAAAACCTGCTCAAATATCTGGATCTGAGTCTCAATTCTTTACGAACTGTGCGTTTCATCTTTGAGTATATTTTTAAAAATAGATATACTAATGCCATAATCTTCCGCAGATCGAGGACGATGCTCTGGAGGGTCTGGAGAGTCTGCAGACACTGATCATCAAGGATAACAACATTTTACTTGTACCAGGCAGCGCTCTGGGTCGCCTGCCTCAGCTCACCTCGCTGCAAATGGACTTTAATCGGGTTGCGGCACTCTCTGCTGAGATTCTGGGATCTCTGCAAGCTGGGGACATTACCACACTCTCTCTGTCCCGCAATGTTATCCGTGAACTGCCACCCGGCAGCTTCCAAATGTTCAGCAGTCTGCATACACTTGATCTCTCCGGCAACTCGTTGGCGCTGGTTAACGCGGACACCTTTGCGGGATTGGAGGGAACGCTAATGCAGCTGAAGCTATCGCAGAACAGACTTACCGGCTTGGGTGGGGCACCACTGGCGCTTCCCGAGCTGCGTAGCCTGGATCTGAGCAGTAACACTTTGGGAGAGATTTCTCCGGCCATTTTCACAGATCTAGAGAACTTGCAATCATTAAACTTGAGTGGAAACCACTTGGCGCCTCTCACACCGGCAGTCTTCAAATCCCTGGTTCGACTTCAAGTTATTGATCTGAGTCACTGCAGCATTCGGCAATTGAGCGGAGATTTGTTGACCGGTTTACAGGATCTAAAGCACATTTACTTAAGCGGAAATCAGCTGCAGGAGCTGCAGGATGGCAGCTTCTTGAATCTATGGAACATCAGCACCATTGATTTATCCAATAATCGCATTAACTCCATTCGTGCCGGCGCCTTCGTCAACGTAATGCAGCTGAAGCGTTTGGATTTGCATGGAAACCAGTTATCAGCCTTTAAGGGCGAGTTCTTCAATACGGGCACGGGCATTGAGGAGCTGGATATATCACATAATCAGCTCAGCTACCTGTTTCCATCATCATTCCGGATTCATCCGCGTCTGCGCGAAATCAAAGCTGCCCACAACAAGTTCTCCTTCTTTCCAGCCGAGCTAATTACTTCGCTGCAATATCTGGAGCACGTTGATCTGTCCCACAATCAACTGAAGACCATTGAGGAGCTGGACTTTGCACGTCTACCCCGTTTGCGTGTCCTGCGCTTGAGCCACAACCAGCTGGACATGGTCAGTGAAATGGCCTTCCACAACTCGACGCAGTTGCAGATCCTCGATCTGTCATATAACAACCTGGATCGCATTGGAGAACGCACTTTCGAAGGTCTTGTGCGGCTTGAGGAACTAAATCTGGAGAGCAACCGCCTCTCCGAGCTATCTGACGGCGTTTTCGAGCACTCCAAGCTGCATATGCTGGAGAAGATCAATCTGGCGCATAATCGCTTTGAGTATGCTCCACTTAATGCATTGCAATTGCGTTATTTCTTCGTATCATCGGTGGATCTGAGCTATAATCGGATCAGGGAGCTGCCTAGGGATGATAGTATCATGGTGAACATCAAGCGTATCGATCTGTCCTTCAATCCACTTACCTCCCAGGCCGTGCACAATGTCCTGAATGAGCCCAAAACGGTGAGGGAGGTCAATCTGGCCGGCACCGGCATTGAGGAACTGCAGCTGCTCGAAACTCCCTTCCTGCAGTATCTGAATCTCTCGCACAACAAACTGCGCAACATTAAGTCGGAGGTATTCCAACGTGTCACATTGCTGGAGACGCTGGACCTGTCCAACAACGAGCTGCTCTCACTGAGCGATCTCTCGCTGGCCTGGCCACAGCTACAGGTGCTCCAGTCACTTGACGTATCCAACAACAGCTTTGAGCTCATCTCCCAGTCAAACTTTGCCCATCTGGAAATGCTCCGTGAGTTGCGCTTGAACCATTTGCCGCTGTGCAGCCGCATCGAGAAGAATGCGTTCAAGCCCTTGCCCAATCTGGCCACTTTGGAGGCGTATGATCTGCCGCTGCTGGGCTATTTGGATGTGCAGGGCATCATGGAGCTGCTGCCTGGCCTGGAGACGTTGGACATTGAGGTCAAGGACTCATCCATTGGCAGTGAGCAAATACAGCCGCTGAAGCATTCGCGTCTCAGTTCCATTGGCATACGCGGAGAGCGTCTCAAGTCCATATCCTCGGGCACTTTGGCAGGACTTAAGAGCAGCGAGTTGATCATTAAGCTGCAGAACACATCGCTGAGTGCACTGCCACCAGCATTGCTGTTTCCAGTGCCCCGCTCCTCTCACCTCACTCTGAACGTGGATGGTTCCAAGATTAGCTCGCTGGTGCCGCAGTTTTTGAACGCACTCGAGGATCGTCGTGCCAGTCTGCAGCTGCAGGGCTTGGAGAGCAATCCCATTAACTGCAACTGCGATGCACGTGCACTACGCCGCTGGCTACCCAACTCGGGCATGCCGGAGCTGACATGCCAGGAGCCGCCCTATATGGCTGGTCGCAAGCTGATCGAGGTAGGAGACGACGAACTGACCTGTGATCCCCATCCACGCCGCATGACATCCTCGACGGCACGTTCGACCACATCAACATTTCATAAAACCTCCAGTCAGCTTGTGACGCGCACCACAGAGGAACCGCTCATCATCTGGAGCATGGAGCCCACCCAGCCCACGATAATGAAGATTAAGACCAAGGCGCCGCTCATGAAAGCCCAAGCGCCCATCATTAGCAACGACGACACTCTGATTATTGGCATTGTGGGAGGAGTGGTGGCGTTCATAGCGATCCTTATCATAATTATCTGTATTATCCGGCTGCGCATGAGCAATGCTGAGTATCAGCAGAACGCTGCAATAATGGGCATGCCCTCCATGCAGCTGGGCGCCCACAATGCCGCCTACAATTACAAGAATGGCGCCGGTGCGCCTGCCGCAGCGCTGTATGCAGTGCCGCCCTACCAGGCCAACTATGCCACGCTGCCACACAAGGCAGCCTCCATACACCACCAATCCACGCAGAATCTAACGCAGCGCCAACAGCAGCAGGTGCAGCAGGCGCAACAGGCGGCGGCAGCTCAACAAGCAGCAGCGGTTGCCGCCTACTCGACCATGTCCCGCATGTCATACTTCAGCGGAGCGGGTGCGGCAGCCAGTGCTGATGGTGCCGAGAGCCTGACGCAGCAGCATCAACCTTACATTATCTACTCGGACGACAAGGCATATAGATAGAAAGCATGGATAGTAGGGCTGGAAAATGTATGAAATATCTGAAAGTCTATCTGTATGCATAGACTTGGCAATTGCAAAACAATTTAATAGATGAATATTTCTGAAATTATTAAAAGAGATCATCGAATGTTTTACAGCTCTGATAGATAGGAAATTCTTTAAGCTATCCATTCTGTTTTCACTTTTTCATCTATCTCAGTCAATCAACAGGTTCTACACAATCGTCATTCGTCAGCTAATGTTGTATATAGACTTAGACATTCTAACTTTATGTGTATCTTAACATAATTAAGTCGAAAAATCGCATATGCGTAATAAACAAATTATAGTATAATATTAAATGTCACGCTAGTTTTTTTTACTTTTATTTTGAGCGTATTTTGATTTCGTACAACAAGATGATTTCATATAATATATCTATACTCGTAAATGCAAATACATACATATATGGATTTATGTGTTTACTTATACATATTAATATTTAATACACATGTAAATGTGTAAGAAACTTCAGGGTATCCGTTCACAGTCTTTGTTTTTCCATCTTTCAAATTAACAACAACAAAAGCATCTAAATGCCCATCAACTTCAATTGATCTATATGCACACATACTCAACATTGAATACAGTATATAATTAAATTTAAACTTGATGTGTGTATGGCATCGAATAAACAAAAAATGAGATATATTAATTTAAATTACAAAATTAAAATCAACGATTATACTAGAGCAGTAGAGCTCGGCATAAATTGAGACATCAAACAAAGTCTTTTATAACGCCTTCCTTCCTACATTCTTAAACTCTACGCCACTTGGCCATACGTGGTGTGCATAATATAGTTGCGACGGCGATAGTAGACCATCAGGACATAGCTGGCACAAATCAGGACAGCAATTATGATAATAAGAATACCTAAAAGTATATTTCAAATTATTACCAAACATCTATATATATTAATTGAATGACAACTTGCCTGTTGCTGCACCCAAATTGGCTTCTTCATATGTCATTGTCAACGTAGACCGCTTGCATTCTTCTTCCCAGTTTCCTGGCAGCACGTCCTGGTACAGGCTGATGAATTTTTCTAAGGGACAAGACACTCCACAGCCGGGTATGTCTTTGGGCAGGGGCTCCGCTGTGGTGTTCTTGTAAAATACGGACACCAATGGCGTATTCTCTTTATTCACACGTAATTCCAGCATTATGCATGCCGTATATGGCGGACTGTGCAGCTATAAAAACGAAGAAAAAGATAAAAATTAAACCTTAACTCTCAGAGGAAATATATAAAACATACCTCAAACAATTTTAGCGTATTCAACAAGCTGGCAATGGTAGTGTCATGTGCACTATATATAAACATGGAACGATCGGGTTTCAGTTTATTTTTAAATTTGCTTTCGAATCGAGTGATTATATCCTTTAGCAGGGGGCCAGTCTTCAGCCGCGCTAGCTGACGCGTGTAAGTATTAATGGCAAATGCAAAATTCGAGGCGTAAGTCATTTGGGGGCCACCGTAAACCTTTTCTGTCCATACAGGCAGTTTTCTATTGTACAGTTCCTCAATGAAAAGGGTATTATTTAAGTATTCGATATCCAAAAATGTTTTCAACGGCCGACCGCTATTTTGGCTCAAATAACTAAAGAGATCTTTGAAGCGTTCGTAAATTTCCTGAAACTCGGATGATTCTTGTAGATTGGCCAGATAGTAGTCGTAGGCTGGGCAGGGTGCTTTGGCGGCAAGTACCTGCATATAAAGATTTTATTATTATCAATAATTTAAGATTTACAATTATATTTACCGGATCTATTTTCTCTGGCATGGTGTGCACCGGAATTGGCTGCCATTTGATATCAGCATTCCACACATCGTCTCCAACCGGCTCGTACAAGCCAGCCAAATTTGACTGGGCACTCATAAGTGTGCGATCCACGTCAGTGGACCTTACATAGATCTGATCGCTGTCATATCTGCTGCCCAGCAAAGAGTTATATCGTTTCCTCAGCCATTTGCCCAGTTCGTAATGCTGCTGCTTGCCACGCTATAAAAAGTAATTTTCTTATGTTAAGTTGTTGTTGTCATCAATAGTTTTTAGTTTCTTAGTCTTTCAGAACTCCTGAATTGTTTATATTTACTCAGCTGCTTGTTTTCTTTTGTGTTCTCACGTCTCTGTGATAAGCGCCAAAAAGAACAGAATGTATTTCAACAAAGAACATAGCAAACCAATTACAATCAGCCAGTACTAGAAGAGCAAATACCTATTTTGATTTGACTTTCAGAGATAGACTGCCTTGTGGCAAAAACATTGAAACTGAAAGATTTGTAAAAGTGAATTCTCAACTGTAGTTTAAGACTCGTTGAACACCTTGTGCCCTTGTAACGGACTGCAACAGGTGCGAGTAACTGCCAATGGCAACTGTCTGAAGCAAGTGAGCTACGTGGTTGATTTACTATTATAGAAGGAATAACTTAACATGTTTTATAAAGCAATCAGTTTTTGCCCAGCAATATTATATTATTTGCTAGCTGCAGTTCTTTAGCTGCTTTATTATTACAACTCACATTGGTCAGCTGACCCCAGCCTGCAGGCCAATATTTTCGATCATTCCAAGGATCTGTCGGGTACGGGTCGACAGGCATACGGTCTCCATGTCGAAATATCTGCATTAAAAACAGTTCAAACAATAAACCATATGGTACAAAACTTTGCCACACTGACTTACCACATGTGCAAACTTTAGCTCGCCTGGCAGCGTAGCTTCTGCTTCGTCGACAGTTTCGGCGCTAAGCGTATTTGCGAATCCAAAACAAGATATGGTAATTAAGCAGAGAAAGATGAATACCTTGACACAGAAGGTTTGGTAGTTCCCCATCTTCAAGCAAGCTATGTAAGGTCGTCTGTACGTATATATTGTAAAATGCTCAATGGGGTGTACATATGTTTGTAAGTGGTGTGTCATACCTTCAAAGACCCAACAATTCCGCTCTTATCGTGGGCTATCCACAACTTAACACAAATTTGATTTAAGCAAAATTTCCATTGTGTTACGATTGCTTTCGATATTTTATTTTGATATCTGGCAGCAGAATTATTATCGATATCGATATTTGAAAATTGAGGAAAAATTAAGGTGACCATACAAATAACAATTTGAAGTCGCAAATAAAAGAGGAATTCCTGACTGATTGGTTTTCATTTTATTTTAATGAAGTATTTGAAAATTAAAGCAAATGATCACAAATTGCAATGGAAAATAAAACTCAGTATTGTATGTTTACACCTTTGGCGTCATGTTTCTTACAACAATAATGTATAATTAAGATGATCAACATATTTTCTATATTGTAGTCACTATAATATCAAACATAAATCAAATTTAATCGCGATTTATAAAAAAAAGTCGTATATTCTATAAATAGAAAATTGTTATTAGTTTGTTGATAATATTTTGTATTCATATCGTAAGTTCGTTGGCCATAGGAAAGAACAATTTCCTATTACACTTTCATTTGTCAGATCTATTCAAGATTTCTATTGGGACATGGTTAAATATTGAAATATTCTTAATTTCAATTAACAAATATACTATTGATTGTTGGACTTAATGTTAATCGCGATTGGTACTTTATAAAACGATTTCAAACTTTATTCCTTAACTTAAGATCTCGCGCGCGCAATTATTGGAAAACAAAATTCGGCTATTATTTAAGTAACCCTCTGTTTGATTACATATGCGTCTAGGGTTCATGATAAAAGTTACATACACGAAATTGGCTGTACAATTCAAAATCTTCTATTCCCGCCCAGATTCGGCGCTGGTCTGGGTCCACTGAACCTATGTAAGAATCATTGTAGAATATTGATTTAATATATATATACATTTGAAAACGATAGGAACGTGATGAAAACGAATCTCAATTGTCAACTTACCGATTTCGGTTGGCAGGACCACCGCTGCTATGACTGCCCAAAGGCGGAAAGTCTGATTGATATGCATTGGGTGCATTGTGATCATTGTGACCATTAGCAGGTCCGTGTTTGTTGAAACTGCCACCGTGACTCTGCGACATACTACTGTTTGGTCCGTTGCCACCACTACGACGAGCATTAAATCCACCGCGTCCACCGAAACCGCCGCGGCTTGCATTAAATCCACCACGACCACCTTGCGGGCTGCCACAGTATATTCAATATTATTGTTAATAAATTGAGAGTTTGTATAATTATAGCTATGCTATCTAACCTGCTCATTCCAGGATTGTTGCGGTTGCGCTGAAACATTCCACTATCAGCATTGCTTCCACTTGGCACCATCGGTCCATTTCCAAAGCGACCTTGTTTTGCACCAAACGGTGGCATTTGCTGCTGTTGTTGATGCTCGACAGCAGGCAGGGCAAAACCGCGTCGGTCTTGGCCAATATTATTTGAAGAACCGCCTGCTCGTTGACTTCCCGCACCACCACCGCCGCCCATGTGACCAGAGTGGTAGTCATTGTGACCCATGTGGCCCCCGCCTTGGTTAAATTTGTTTTTAAAAGCCTGTGGAGGCCCATCAAAGCTTTGGTTTTGCTGTGCTGCTCCCTTACTGTACGGCGCATTGCGCTGTTGTCTGAAGTTGCCCTCATTTCTAATGGGTCCAAAGTGACTGTCGTTTGAGGATTGTGCCCGGCTTGTACCGCCACCGCTGCCACCTCCTCTGAAATTATTCCCACCCATATGACCACCACGATTAAAGTTGCCGCCGCCATGTCCTAACAATAAATTGTCAAATCGATCGAATGTAATAGTAGTTACTGAACTTACCTTGCATGGGCCGGCGAGTGCCAGCACCCCCTGCGCCAGCTGAGCCACCTCTTCTATCTTTCGGTCTGCCCGGCTCGACAACAATAGACTGTCCCTTGAACTCTACACCGTTTAAAGCAGCTATGGCTGCCTCGGCCATTTCAACGGTCTCCAGATGAACAAATCCGCAACGATTCATAATGTCGCATTCCACAACATTTCCATAATTTGTGAACAAATGCCGAAGCTCCTCGGGCTTGCAGCCAGGCGGCAGGCTGCCCACAAACACTTTGGCGGTCTGGAAAGAAGTGGGAACACATTAATATATGGCTGTGTCGGCTATGTTTTGAAAATGTCATCAACAATTTACGTACAGACATATAGGAAGACACTTTTCTCTATTTATTTTCGCGTTTTTCCTTATATTTTATTTTCTTCTTCTTGCCAGACAAAATCTTAACAGTAACATGCACTGTTAACTTAAGACGAGACCTAATAGTTTCTTGGAATAACGGCCATCACTTGTTTTATAGTTTTGTAAAATAAAAATAAAAGAGTGATTGCAATCAGTACATTATTGTGTAAAAAAAAAATTAAAGCAAATATATTTCACTGCTTCTGGGTAGTTTAAAAGAAATACTTTGAATAAAACTTAAATTTGAATTAGCAGCTGTTATTTTGATAACAGCGCATTAATTAAATGATAGATCGATATTTTATTTTAAGCGTTTTATTTAAAGAATATCTGTAAAATAATTACACTTCGAGATTCAGATATGCAGAAAATGCATTATCCTTTTAGGGGATAATCGATTCTTGTAATAAAAACAGTTTTTGGATTTATCGAAATATCGGCAAATGTCGATTTATCGAATAGACTATATTTGTTTACACATTTATTTATAAATATTTTCAAAGTAATGTGGGCGCCAAGCACTGAAGAAACATATTTTGCCAGCATGGACTACGCAAAAAACGTTGTGAACATTATGCCTAGTGTAGAAATGATGGTTACCTTTAGCGGAGACAGAGATATAATGCGCGCCAAGAAAGCTTGTTTACTGTACGCCGAGAAGATTGACTTTAAAGAATTGATTGTAAGTGACGCTTGTAAACTAAACATAGTACTAACCAATTTACTAATATATAATATTTTAATTACAGCAACTGCGTTTGGCCGAGAAATGCGACCAGCGACGCATGTATATAACTACCGTGGACAGCGCATCCTTCCATGAACTGAAACAGGATCAATGCCTGAACGTGACATTCGCGGGCTTCATGGAGAACGTGGTGCGAATGTTGAAGGACTGTCAAGCAGGCAAGCTAGAGCTGTGCCTCTCAGTCCGAGATAGTTCTGGAGCCTGCAGCGATAATTCTAATCAGCATCAAGGATACCATCTCCAATTCGTTGAAATTCGGTCTTTCAAGAATTTGGTGCATTTGTGCCTGCCCTGCCGTTCTGCACCGCTGAACACAGTCCTCTTTTATATTAATGCTATGCTGGATGCAGCGCATAAGAGAGCCTATCTGCAGGAACAGAACACCCAGCAGCTGCAAATGGAATTGAATTCGCAGAGGACGCATATAGATCAACTGGTGGCGGACAACAGCAAATTGCGTGAAGCGTTGGCGGAAAACACACGCCGCCTAGATGAGAAGCATTCGTTGGAGTTGCAGAAAATGCAGGATAAGCTGGACAAATTAAACGAACAACGGAGCAATGAACTGGAGCGCAGTCGTCGAACGATTGCCGGGCTTCAGACACAATTGGAAAGAGCTACGCTGGATAAGGCTGATTTGAAAAATATACAGGACCAAACTGAGAAACGCAATCAAAGCTTAAACGAAGAACTTAACTGCTGCAAGTCGCGCATGTGCACCTTAAAGGAACAGAACGATAAGCTGCAGGTCGAGATCACGGAGGCCAAGAAACAAGAACGCAAACTGGAATATAAAATTGAAGATTTAAGAAAGCACTCAACTGCGCTTCAGGAACATATACAGAGAGGAAACAAGGATAAAGTAATGTTACATTGATATATTGGAAATCCCAACCTTAATATTTAACTATTTATGTAGGCTAACATTGCAGCGGAACTAGAAGCCGAGAAGAAAATACTTCACACTAAACGCCAAGCTTTGGAAATGGCCTCTGACGAAATATCCAAAGCGAATCAAATTATACTCAAGCAAACCCAGGAGTTAGTTAGTCAGAAAAAGACCATTGCATGGCGCACCGAAGTGGCCTTACAGCAGGAGAAGGCCATTAAAGAGAAGGATAAACTGTTGTCTTTGCGTGAAGAAGAACTCAAGCATGCACGAGACACAATTCAGCAGCTGCGCGATGAAATACCACAACAATTGCAATCGATGCGCCACTTTGCGCAAGGTTTGGAGCAAAAATACACAAATCGTAAGTAATCATTAATAATTCAGACATTCATTAGTGCTGAATAATTTACTTACACAATAATCTAATTGAATTTCTTATACCAGAAATACTCACACTTAAGGAACATTTAGCAGAAGCCAACGGCAAGGAAAACCACGGCCGTAAATCAAATCGAAAATAGGCAGGCGAATACATTTCCATTTCCCAACGTGCATTTAGAATTTAGTTTAATTTATGTTTGTAAATTGCTTATTTTTTTAAATTGTTTAATAAATTTAATTGTATATTTTAGTTCTACAACTATTCCAAATCGTCATCGGTATTTTTGCCGCCTTGTACCTGCGCTGTGCCCACATTAACCGCCTGGCTAATATCTTCGAACTGATTCATTTTAAGCCTCTCGCGTATAAGTTCTGCAATGGCCTTCTGTGTACGCCGCTCTAGGCGTTCAAGCTTTTTACTGACGTCCCGCTTTAAGTCCCAATCCGGTTTGCGTGGGGCCAAGTTGGTAATATCAATCTCGTCAATGACCATTGGCTGTTGCAGCAAATTAAGCTGGGACTGAACGGCAGATTCAATATTTCCCGTAGGCTCTTG
This sequence comes from Hirtodrosophila alboralis, assembly GCA_035043045.1. NCBI lineage: Eukaryota > Metazoa > Arthropoda > Insecta > Diptera > Drosophilidae > Hirtodrosophila > Hirtodrosophila alboralis. The sequence goes on along the minus strand of JAWNNH010000402.1, from coordinate 1,018,222 downwards.
AGACAGGACCTCGCCAACTGTGCTTTCATTTTGCGGCTTATAGCTGCGAAAAACTGGTCTGCCAAAATAAGACCTTTAATATTAAAATGTACACAAACAAGTCGGTAATCCTTACCTTGGCAATTTTTCAGCTCCCTCCGTTACACCGGCACTCTTTGATTGTGCTTGTTCACGAAGCTTCTGCAAACGTTCCTTGCGCTTCAACGATTCCTCTGTGAGCTTTCCCAAATTATTATTGTCATTATTAGCCATTTATCTAAAGAATTTGCAAAAATAAAAATAAATGCAATTAACAATTCCGGTCGTGGAACTATGGTGCAAAGCTGCAATTAGTTTATATCGATATGAATGTCGTATCGATAGGACGATTTTAAAGTGAAGATTTTAATTAATAGCGATTACTTTTCTTGGGTCAATATTTAAAGTACTTGTATCGCAGTTTTTACAACAGAAAATAACTTATTTTTGCATTTTACTACACATTGTTAATGAATATCAAAGTCTTATTCATCGAAAAATATAAAAATATATCGCTAAGAAAACCATTCGATAGTCTGCATCGATATTTCGATAATCATGAATTAGATACATAAATACGTAAATACGAGGTTGGCAGCTCTTTGGAATTTTTGGAATAAGAGTGAGGGGAGGGAAAAAACAACGCAAATTTTTACTAAAAAAAAATACAAAAACATTTTTGTAAATTTGGCATTTATATTAATTGCTCAGCTATACACCAAACACCCGCTCTCCAGTACGGCAATCCAATTTGCCAGTGGCTTGGCCTCCCAAATAAAAACACAAACGAAGCGTATTTGCCCTCAATAATGTAGCAGCTGCTGCTGCAACTCTTTTGGAGCAACAAATTTGTCGAGCGTCGGTCGCTATAGGTAAATTGTTGGATCCGCTGCTGGATATTAAAAATCACTACGAACATGTGTATTTTTGTGTACTAAAACGCATTGGCGCGCGCTTTTATTATGTACCCTGCAAACATTTTGAAGTGTTTCCCTATTTGCATTGTCTGAACGCACCTTACAAGGGAGTTGTAATATTGTTAGCAGAAATTTAAAAAATTTAAAATAAGTAACTTTCAACATGTAAACGTGGTTAAAAAAGACACACAAAAAGAATACATTCAGATTAAAGATGCTAGGGCGATAAGCTATAGTACCGAAGTAAAATATTTGCAGGGTATGCAAGTGTGTTATATTTACATGATGTGCTAATTTTGAATTTCTCGATTAAAGGGAACCACCGTCGACAGCAATAGAACGGACGAACGACAACTAACTGCAAGAGAATCGAGCATAAACAGCGCCTCGTCGAGCTCATTGTTTTGCGACTGTGACTGTGACATCGTTTACCCGTTGCCCGGCACCAGGCACCAGCCAGCAAGCAAGCAGCTGTAGCTATAAATGGAGTGGACTAGAGAGAAGACATTGCTGCTGATCAGCGAGTATCGAGAGCGGCGCGGACTGTGGGATATGACATGCGATGAGTATCGCAAGAAGGATGTCAAACAGCGGCTATTAAACGAAGTTAGTGAGGTGCTCGGAGGTAACATACCAATTCCGGAGCTAGAAAAGAAGTTTCACACATTACGAACGCAGTACCATCGGGAAATAAGTCGCATGAAGCGCAAAGAACCCTACAATTCAAAGTGGTTCGGTTTTAAAAAGCTTCAATTTCTTAGTTCACCCTACGCGTGTCGCTCCACAAAAAGCCGTTTGAAAACGAACCTGCAATCTCCAGAGAACGCTTCAGTACAAAAATACGTTCTGGGTGAGGTGACTGCCAGTCCAGCAGAGAGCAATAATATGAACGAAGAATACCTAATCTCACCGGCATCGCGCAAAACTCACGCCAGCAGTCGAGCACAAGAGCTGGAGAAGTTAATAGAAGAGACCACCAAAGATACGGAGGATATTGATGACGATGATCAGGTCATGGAGGAGGATGTTGAGACAAAGCCCAAACTGAGCAAGGAGCTAAGTGGAACGTATGTACACATTAACGACGATGAGAACCAGACACTTGAGAGCCACACACACACTCACCACCATCAGCAGCAGCAACAGTCCCTGATTGAGCTCCACCACACTACAAACACTGTGGAGGCAGTCAGTTTTCAAGCCAACGAGAGTGGTGAGCTGCACTACCAATCGGCGTCAACGTCAGGCAATGCAGGCAGTGGCGGCAACGGCACCTCCGTGCATGTAAGACCCACGCGTATTATTAAAATTCAAAGACGCGACACGTCCAGCCAAGAGAATGGCTATTTTGAGGAGCATCCACCACCGCCAAAGAGGCTCTACTTCGATCCCAATGGCACGCACACCACCACCATTCTTTCCGCATCCCCGCTCGCAGCAGCCACACAAAATGGCACTGCCAGCAACATACTGACTACTACTACCGGTTCTGTAGCGAGCGTATCGGGTGGCACTCTGCGTCTGCCACGCGTTAACACCATAGTCAACACGTCGCTGTCACCGCCCAAGCCAGCCAGTTCGCCGATCCCGACTGCGTCTGTCGTCGCCAGTCCTCAACGCGATGAATTCTCCACATACGGCGAGTATGTGGCCAACGAAATGCGTGCCATCAACAACAGGGAGCAGCTCATCGCATTAAAGCACAAAATTAATACGGCAATTTTTGAGGCAAATATGGCGGAGCTGCAGAAATGAAATGGAAATTGAAATTGAAAATTATAAATGTTTATATTATAAAATTATAATGTTTTTAGCAAGAATTTAGCTTAAGTTTAAAGTTCTAACGTTTTTAATACACCCCAGTAATTGTAAAGCTTTTGTTTTAACCTGTGCTTAAATATGTACATTTACATAAATTCACAATATATGTATCTATCGATTTCATTAAATAAGCCAAATATAAAGTTTAGTAGCGTCCAAACATAAATGATTAAAGTATTTTTGTTAAAACAGATTCCGAACTCTGCAAGTTTATAAACAGTATCGGGATCGAAGTCTCTGTGTCAAGTTTTTAATATATACAGTATTAAAACTATAGAACCTAGCTTGGAAAACGAAAAAAGCTGTTTTGTTTCGGTTAATCAGAAAATTTAATAAGTTTACTTTTAAATTTAACTAACTTGCTTTTGATTTCATCAAATTCGAAACTGCCTACTCCAAAATGTTTCAGTTCTAAGTAGGCTTATAACAATTTGGCTTATAACATATAAGCAAGTTGGCTTACAACAATTATATATAATTATTAGCAGATAAAATCATTGTGTTTAGTTAGATTAAAATTTGTTAAAATGCCTATTAATCCAATTTGCGAAGTATTCACAGACCTTCCAGTCAAATTTGATATTGAAAAACTTATTGCTGGTTTTAAGCAAGAGGTTGAGGAAAAGGAAGTCGAAAATAATAAAAGTCCTCGCGATTTTCTCAACACTCCCGACAAGAACTGGACCATTTTGCCCATGTTTAAATATCACTTGGAGCATTTAAAGCCGCATCTATCTGTTCGCACTAATCCCTATATGCGGTGTCGCTATGAAAACTTTCTTAGCCATGTTCCAGATAAGTATGTAACTATTTCTCTATTCGGATCAAACATTAGCAAGTACATAATATCATTACTTAATCGGTTAATTTACTAATTCTTATTAAAACTTATTTAGTATGCCAAAGCCAAGAAGAAAGTCTCTAAATGGTCAATTTTATGGTGTGGACTTTAAATTGGCGCCTATTCCTGTGTCGGTAGATCCCCGCAGTTCCTTGCAACCACGATCCCGATCTTAGATGTCGTGGAGACGGAGATATATAGCAAATGTCCTGTGGTCGCTAATATGTTATGTATTAAGGCAGGCAATCCCGCACACAGAGTGGACTTGAGAGCAGCGGATCATTGCATATACATCCAATATAATCGATTATTATCTTATCTGTATATACTGGCTTAATGTACATTTAAAAAAAAATTTAAATTATATATTTAGCGCAAAAATTCAAATTTTGTTCTTCAATTATCGGCAATTATTGTTATCGAACAGGTACAGACGGGAAATCATCGACAGGAGATAGACAACCCTAGAAGTGCTAGTACGGGTATTTGGCAACACTGCTGGATCAATTGGGACGAAAAATGTTTACAAAATGCATTAATTGTTGTGGTTCAATAATAATTTATGTTTTATTCGCATGCCTTCTGGTCGAAAACTGTGGCAAGTATAAAAAATCGAGTGATAGATGTAAATGCGATTTAAATGAGCCCATTTTTGACCAACAGTTGCTCTGAAACGCACCCTGCGCCACTACGAAGTTTTCCACAGAGATGATGTTGTACATCGGATTGTCAAACGAGGCGTTAAACAAAGTAACAATCCATACAATATTATCAAGGAGCTGGAGTTCAAAACGCTTGGCAAGAACTTTCGAGTGATTCTTCATCCGCATCGCGATGTACTCCATAGCAAGTTTCGCGCTTATGCAGTGGACGCTGATGGGAATGAGACTGTGGTACATTTGGGTAAGCAGGAAAACGTTTAGATATACAGCTAGTATAAGGTTACATAATGTTCCCTACTTCAGACCATGACAACTTTTATACGGGTCGCGTCTTTGGTGAATTGGAGTCGTCGGTACGTGCACACATTGAGGATGGCACCTTGACAATGTCCATAGATCTACCACAAGAAACTTATCACATAGAGCCTTCCTGGCGCCATTTGCCCACAGCCAAGAAACACACAATGGTGGCCTACAAATCATCAGATGTCATACTCAATCATAACGAGCAAGCTGCTGTGCCCAAAACCTGTGGCTACATCAAAGAGGGTCTCGAGCTGGAGAGCAATGAGGACGAACCTTCTGAGCTATACGCTCGCGACAAGCGACAGGCTGATCAGTACGAGTATACGCCGACCAAAACGCGCTGCCCGCTGCTCCTGGTGGCCGATTATCGTTTCTTTCAGGAGATGGGCGGTGGCAACACAAAGACAACAATTAATTATTTGGTAAGTGACACATTGTAGTTTACTTTAAAAAATTGGTTTTGTCGTTTCCTGTTCATAATTATTTAAATTAAAAACTTTTTGGCTTGTATATAAAACAGTCCAAAAAAGTATTAATTTTATACAATTTTTAAATTAAATTAATTAAATGATTAAAATTGAGCAATTTTGAAAGAAATGTTGCATTAAATGCTGTAAAAGTATACAATCGTATAACGTAAATTTTAAAAATTTAATTATTAAATTTTATTGTGTCTTTATCGAATTTTTCATGCAGATAAGCCTAATAGATCGTGTACATAAGATCTATAATGATACGGTTTGGCAGGATCGCTCCGACCAGGAAGGCTTCAAAGGCATGGGATTTGTGATCAAGAAGATCGTCGTGCACTCGGAGCCAACTCGTCTGCGGGGCGGCGAAGCCCACTACAATATGATACGCGAAAAATGGGATGTGCGCAATCTGCTTGAGGTGAGGTGATTCAGATTCTTGAGGGTAGTTCGACATATGTATATATGGGGGAGATTTGTAAAGCTAATATCTTGATACTTCTAACAATAGAATAGTAATACAGCCGTTAACTGCTAATTGTTTCGTCTCTTGCTAATTTACCTGATTGATGTAGGTCTTTTCACGGGAATACAGCCATAAAGACTTTTGCTTAGCCCATCTCTTTACCGATCTCAAATTCGAAGGTGGCATTTTAGGCTTGGCTTACGTTGGTTCTCCACGCCGCAATTCTGTGGGTGGCATATGCACACCAGGTTGCTAATCTAAATCCAAAACATTTTATCATAATTATATTTTGGCTTACCTTTGTGTTTCCTTATCGTTGTTGTGTTGCAGTTCTTGTCTTTATTTTTTTTTTTAATTTTATCCTTTTGTATACACCAAGAGATCTAATATTGTCATGTGTTTTTTAATCTCAAGAATACTTCAAAAACGGCTACACGCTCTATTTGAACTCCGGTCTAAGCAGCTCTCGCAATCATTACGGCCAGCGTGTGATCACGCGCGAGGCAGACTTGGTAACTGCTCATGAATTTGGGCACAATTGGGGCTCCGAGCATGATCCAGATATACCCGAGTGTTCACCTAGCGCTTCACAAGGCGGCAGCTTTCTAATGTACACCTATTCCGTAAGCGGGTACGATGTAAACAACAAGGTAAGAAGATTCTCATCACTTGTTAATTACGCACATATCAATAGGTTTTTAAACATTTTAGAAATTTTCGCCCTGCTCTCTGCGCTCCATACGCAAAGTACTGCAAGCCAAGTCGGGCCGCTGCTTCTCAGAGCCAGAGGAGTCCTTTTGCGGCAATTTACGTGTAGAAGGTGATGAGCAGTGCGACGCCGGTTTGCTGGGCACCGAAGACAATGACTCCTGCTGCGACAAAAACTGTAAGCTGCGCCGCAACCAGGGCGCAATGTGCAGTGACAAGAACTCACCCTGCTGCCAGAACTGCCAATTTATGCCTGCGGCAATGAAGTGCCGTGAGGCTCAATACGCCACTTGTGAACAGGAGGCGCGCTGTACAGGCTCTCACGCCGAGTGCCCCAAATCGCCAGCGATGGCCGATGGCACCATCTGTCAGGAGCGTGGCCAATGTCGTAATGGAAAATGTGTGCCTTATTGCGAGACACAGGGCCTCCAGAGCTGCATGTGCGATATAATTGCGGATGCTTGCAAACGTTGCTGTCGCATGAGCATCAATGAGACTTGCTTTCCAGTCGAGCCGCCAGATGTTCTGCCCGATGGCACACCCTGCATAACGGGTTTCTGCAACAAGGTTTGTTAATGCTTCTCAATTTATGGCCTGTCTTTAAATAATTTATGCCTGTTTATACACAGGGCGTGTGCGAGAAGACTATACAGGATGTAGTTGAGCGTTTCTGGGACATTATTGAGGAGATAAATGTGGCCAAGACACTGCGCTTTCTCAAGGACAATATAGTCAGTAAGTAATCAATATCAATTTGATATAACGAACTAGAAAGGGCACTCAAATTAACAAAAGAATCAAAAGCAAAGAAAAACTGTATGATCCTAAACTGATCTACAATTATATTAATTAATTTTATTTATTTTTTCTTTTTACAGTGGCCGTTGTGATGGTCACCGCTGTCTTTTGGATACCTGTCAGTTGTGTTATCTCCTATTTCGATCGCAAAAAGCTGCGTCACGAAATAAAACAAATTGAATGGAGTCACAAATTAGATCTTATACATCCCAGTGATGACAGACGACGTGTTATACACATACGGTACGATGGTCAACTATTAATAACGATATAAATTATATATTATTGTATACTTGCAGCGTACCGCGCCAGAAGATCTCAGTGGCGCGAGCTTGCAACTAGCAAAGATCGGGATGGCAGCCATTGTTTTATCTTCCGTGAGCATTCTTCTCAAAACTGCCACAATTATTTTGTATTAAGCATAACACTTGAAATAGTACACAAGCATTATTAAATAAATAAAATTCCCTATAACATAGTTTAATTTGGCTATTAATATAGGAACAGAACAGAATTGACTTTTAGTCGTTTCTAAAAATAAAAAAATACGATAGTGCTTTACTGTTAGACTTAGTATTACAAATTTTTATTGGATTGTTTTGTTTATTCATACTTTAGCAAAAATATGTTTTGTTTCAAAGTTCTACTGTAGTTCATAATGTTAACAGTAATGATTGATTTTTTTTTCCTTTTTTATATTAGCTTACTGGTTGGTTTAAGTTTATTACTTCTTTTTATTGCTCTTTCCATTTGTCTGCGGCGAAACCTCGTCATCGAGCTCCAATTCGCTGTCATCTTCCTCGTCAGAATATTCCTCGTACATTTGACCATCGTCGTATTCACCCAAGTTTAACTCCGCCTTTACAGATTAAAAAATCAATGAGCATTTTACTTGAAATATTTTATAAATATTTCTGATTCAAGAGTTTTAAGTTACCTTGCCGTACACGTAGACCGGCCCCGTGCCTTGGACAAGTTTGAAAGTGACTGAACCATTGGGGAATTCAACATGTGGACGCAGACAGGGGGTTTCGCCGACCTTTAAAACAGCTATAGGAATCTTCACCGTCTTCTTTTCGCCGTCATCATTAACGCTCGTTTCAGCCTGCAAATGTGAGAGTAACTTTGTTATGCGATATGAAAGCAAGTAATAAATGACCCCTGCCCCTCTGGTTGTCTTTTCACTGCCACTACTAGGTATTCATAGTATTCGTCAGTGTTTCTCTCATACCTGAACGACATTGAATTCGCCCGACTTAGCCTCTGGTGCTAAGGAAATATGTGTAATGACCAGCTTGTGCGAGTGCACTATATATTCCTCTGGTATTTCCGGAACATCAAACTGTGCAATAGGGTCTTTTTCGCTTAGTGTAACACCTGAAAGGGGTAATTTATTAAGATTTCAATTTTTACTAATGCACACATATAGCTTGCCGGTGAAGCCGTAATGAGTATGGAATGAAAATACTACAATCTCCAACGGAACAATCATTAGATATTCGAACTGCTTACCATAGAATTGTGCGGATTCCATTTGTATAATTTTATAAACTCTGTTGTACAGTCAATTAAATAGTTAATGAAAATTTGTAATTTTCACACGTGCCCTGTACAATGGCGATAGCTGAAGAGACAAACGCGGCTGAAATGATGCTTGCCATTCATCGATGGTACCGATAGTTTGAAGCCGATATGTTGCGATAATGAAAATGCACTATTTTAATTTATGGAATATGTAAACAAAGAATATATCTGGACATTTAAATTGTATTTGTGGGAATTATTTATTAAATACATTTAAATCTTGAATTAAAAAATAAAAATTTTTAATTACTGTTTATCTGGTAACGCCAATACGAAATTGCTTGCCTAGTGTCATCACTATTTCGCGGTTGCATCCCTAGTTGGAAGCTACCATTTTGCAAAAGTTCTTGCTCAACACGTGCTCGGCGCTCGATTTTAAGTTAAAAAGAAATTTAATAATCACTATGGCAGAGGAATCATTCTATGGTAAATATCAAACATCATCGTAGCTATTGTATATTGCAATAGTTGGCAACAATTAGACACATTTGAAGTGTTCGGACTGCGTTGCCGGCTGCCGGCATTTTTATTCAAGGTTTCGACTGTTGTGTGTGTGTGTATGTGTGTTTGCTGATATACACATGTGTGTATCTATGCACATATACGTATAGTAGACTTTTTTGTTAATCCACAAGTAATACGTATCTTTTTTTTCAGGCGTCACCCTGACCGGCGAAAACAGCAGCGTCTCCTGGGACGTTGTTGCCGATGAGGATTATGCTCGCGGTCAGAAGCTCGTTATTAAACAGGTCCTGCTGGGCGCCGAAGCAAAGGATAATGAATTCAACGTGGTCGAGGTAAGTGCGCCAATGCGTGAGAAAGTGTCTGCCTATGTATGTATATGTGTGTGTGTGTGTGTGTGGGAGAGTGTCTGCTTGTGTGCGTCGCAACTCTTCATTGTTGCCAGGGCTTGGACCGGTTTGCCAATCTCCAAGCACGCGCAACATTTGTTGTGGGTTAGGGTAATTTATAATTTTGTCTGTATCTGCAGACTGCAGTGCGCGCCCTTTGTCTGTCTACTGCTGTTCTACGCATATGTATGACGTCACAAGAGCCCGAAAGCTGCTTTGAATATGATAAGCTTGTTATACCCTGTAAGCAAACTATGTAAAAGATGGGTATTATGAAACTAACTTTATAGTTGTATAGTCTATGTAAACAAAATTGCACGTGAAAAGACTTCCCCTCTGCTATTGTCGTTGTTCTCTTAGGCTAATTAATAATAAATTTCATAATTGCTTCACAGTAAAAATATACGAACATTGAGGAATCTGTGATTTTAATTTGCCTGCGTCCCGCCAATTGCGTGATCTGATAATTTAATTTCCCAAGTTAAATGTATAAACTCAGTTATATTAAAGGCCATACATTTTAACAGGGTATTTTCTAGTCGACATTCCTCACGCTTGACAAGAACACACTCTTTAACTGTACTAAAAAAAAACAGATTTTATTTTTTATTGACTTAAGTCGCTATTTGCTGTCATTTCGATTAAATCCGTCAAGTTTTTTGTGAACTTGAACATGCTGCGCGCCTTCTTTTGGAGTCGACAAACAACGCCTGCTGCCGCCAGGTTCCAGTTCCAGCATATGAGCTCACAGTGCAGCAACTTGAGATCTTCGCGCAGTGAAACTAAATTCTGTGTAGCGAGAAATGAGAATTGAGAGAAAGTCATATTATTTATCAGTTGGCGAATACTTGCCAGCGCTACTGTCGCATCAATTGAGTTGATCTCGGCGCCTTTAATGACCACCAGCGTGATGGCGCCCATCTGCTCCGTCACGTGGGCAACAGTTGTTGTTTTCAAATATTCGGCAGCCGTGTAATTTACATTGCCCTTCAGCTCGGCCAAGCACAACTCGAGTCCATCTTGCGGTTCCGGGAGCTAGCGGAATTCGTATCAGACAGGAAATCATATTTTAAAAAATTAGTAAAAACTATTTTGTAAAATTAATGTATAGCAAAGAATTTTTAAAATATTACAGAGTATATTAAAAATAACTCTAGATATAGGTCTATTGGTTTTCAATTTAATTTTGCAAATTTAAATCCACAAAAATTCTGTTGATTGCGAAAATGGGAGCACATTTTTAAGTGCTTTAAATCCGAATTCGGGAACATGGTTTCATGGTTTTAGTCATAGCTCACCTTTTGCATTTCGAGCTCAAACTGTGGCGTCATGCTCTTCTGCAGTATGAAGAGCGCATTGACCACAACGCCCACCAGCATCCCGTACTCCAGCGACCAGAATAGACAGCTTATCAGGGTGACCACAAAGGGCAGCATATCACGTTCTGTGTGTGGCAATAAAATGAATCTTTGGAACTAATAAATGAGCTTTATACACTTACTCTTGGCACGCCAGATCTCTGCTATGGTATCGTACTCTACCATAAAGATCATCGCTGCTATAATGATGGCTGCCAAGGTGGCCTTGGGTATGTAGGCAAATGTTGAGGTCAGAAAGGCGAGTGTCATCAGCACCAGGATGCCAGTGAAGGCACCGCCAAGCGGCGTCCTAACTCCGCTCGCATTATTCACCGCCGAGCGCGAAAAGGAGCCAGTTATGGGCATGGATGAGAAGAAGCTGCTGAACACATTACAGAATCCGAGTGCAATCATTTCTTGCGAGGCGTCCACAATCTTTCCCTTGGCTGCAAAATGAATTTCAATTACAATTAAAGCAAAGGGAATTTGTCATTGCTTACTCACAGAATGCCTTGGCAACCGCCACGCTCTCCAGTATGCTCAGCAGGGGTATGGACAATAGAGATCCGCCCAAGTGTGATAACATGCCACCAAAACTAACAGGCTGCTCCGACGCATCTTCGGTGTGGAACGGTGGTAGCCGAAAGGGCGGCAAACCAGCTGTGATTTCATCGCTAATTCGAAAGGGCATTTCATCCGAGCCCCGGCTCAGCAGATAGCACAACAAAATGCCCACAAATACGGCCAAAACATTGCGGCACAGTGACAGATATTTATTCAAGGTGCGACAGCCACAGCTTAGATCCTTGAGTTTCTATCGAAAAGAGAGTGAAAGCTTGATTATAGCTACAATTCGATTTCATTTAAAATAAATTGAATTTAATCTCAACTTACTCGCATGAGCAACAGCAGAATTAGTGTGCTGCATCCAAGAATTGCATCGTTACGGCGTGTCTGTTTAATATGACTGAAAAAGTTAATCCACGAGCTGAGAAACGCATTCGAATTGCTTTGAATGCCAAATAGATTATTGATCTGACTGCTGCCCACAGTCAGAGCAGCTGCCATGGTGAAACCCGTCGTCACCGGCACCGATATGAAACGCATTAGCACGCCGAGATTTAGCAATCCCAGCAGCAGTATAACACAGCCGGATAAGAAGCACAACAAGACTGCATAGTCTGGATTATTATCGACATGTGCGTATATCATCATAGCCATAATAGCCGTGGGTCCTGTAAGCAGTTAAACAAAGTTGAAGCTGGGAAACCATCGGTAGAGCCCTTTTTAAGCCTTTAATCAGCAACCGCAAAAAACGATTTTTTTTTTTTTTTTAATAAAAATTATGTTGTTGAAGCAATTTATGAAATAGAGGACAAAAGGAATTTTATCGAATTTTTTTTATATTGTTTTTTTAGTTGAGAAAATATCAAACGCCACATTTAGCTATAAAAATGCTATAGGAGAATTTTAATTTTAATTTTTTGATGAAAAACTCAAAAATAATCATTAAATTAAATTAATAATTTTTTTAAATAAACAAAATCGTTGCGGTCCTTTTAGAATTGATTTGTTTCCAGTCAGTCTAGTCGATTGGTAGATTGTCTACTCACCCACTGTGATGTCCTTGCAGGTGCCAAACAATATGTACATGAATCCGCCCATGAATGCTGAGTATAGACCGTATACAGGTGGGAGTCCGGCCATAGACCCATAAGCTATGCCCTGGGTTACGGCTGTGAGACCCACGGTCATGCCTGCCACAAAGTCGACAACTAGATATTTGGGTTTGTATTGGGGCAGCCAGGTGCACACGGGTAGCAATCGCTTGACCGTCCCGGTGCTGCAACATCCTCGAGCCTTGGCGCCCAGGGCGTCACAGACATTGGGGAGACGTTCACGGTAAAGTTCATCTGATGTCGGCAGACGAACGAATGGAAAATTACTTGATTTTGATTAGAATGAACAAAATAACAATTGTTCTCTTATCTATGTAGTTGACATTAATATATATTATAGTATGTTGCTTAAAACATATATTGTTTATCGCTTGACACTTGGATTGTTGGTATTATCTCAAGTGGCTCTAGAAATTGCTTTCAAAGTCTCGTGAAATTAATTGAAGATCTTATAACTTAGATAGGAGGAAATTATCTGAAGTAAATTTCCATTGAAAGTTCCCACTGAACATTGTACTTGGTATTTTTCCGGTTTTTGTTCAGGAATTGGATGATATTAGGATGTTTCATTGGAATGTTGAAGTTTCTATTTTCAATCGCACTTGTAAAAAGTTCATTTTGCTCTTATAGATTTTCAGGTAAACTGCCATTTATTGGGTACTTTAGGATTCACTATCTCAATTACTTGAACGCACCGTCATAGTCGCACATTTTAAGTACTGTAGAATAATTAAATAACTCGACTTATTTATTTAATTATTGTTATTGTTATAGTAGAGTTAACGTTAACTTGTTGAACGTGTTACACGCGCCTTGCACTTTCTGCAAATTGAAATTATTTAATGTAAAACTTCCGCCAGCGTAGGATTTAATCAGCCGCTTGATGTTGTCTCCGCGACTGCAGACCAACGAATGGTCCGAGTAGATATTGTTGGCGTCGTTCTTGGGTCGGTTTACTTTTGATTACTGTTTTAGATCAGATATTGTCTCTCTGTCCGTGTCCGTGTCCGTGTCGGGGGTTTAAGGCAGATGCCGCTGACAGCGCTGATTGATCGTATGAAAGTTCTAAAATGTTTAGAGATTACAATTTCCATTTCAAACCTTTATGAATTCAACGCGTCAGACAATTTCAGTCCTTAAATTATCTGACCAAAAGTTAAAACTTAATACGTCATTGAATTATCTTTTCATTAGCACGATTCTGAGGCCTATTTACTAATGACACAGTTATAGATCTGGAACAGACATTTCAACTGATTAATTGTTGCAATTATTGCTGTACCTTATAGAGAAGCAAAGAAAAGTTGTAAAATAATATATGTTGGTAGAAAATAATTTAGGAAGTACAAGTACATTACATCTATTTTAGTTTCTAATTAATTTCATGAATTAAGCGACAGGTAAAATCAATCATCAGCTTATCTTAGCCAACGTAACTACGTCATAGAATTATCTTTGGCTAATTTTTGCTAAACGTGAACACAGTTAATATCAATTCCGATTCACTCAGTTCAGAGTACATTTGTCTACTTGGTCAATATTTGGCATAATCGTTTTGATCTTATCATTATCTATAATCATTAACTTTTTTTCTTTTGCTTAACAGGTTACTACCCTGAAGGATTCAGTACAGATTCCCCTTGCTGTACTGAAGGCTGGAGAGACGCGTGCTGTGAATCCCGATGTGGAGTTTTACGAGTCCAAGGTGACGTTCAAGCTAATTAAGGGCAGCGGACCCGTTTACATTCACGGCCAGAACATTAAGGATGATGTCGAGGTGGTCGACATGGAAGAAGAGGACGATGAAGATGAAGGCGAGGATGATGAGATTGAGCACCCAAAGAAGCGCGCCAAAATTGAGCAGAATGCTGATGGCAAAAATGCCAAGAACCAGAAGAAGAAGTAAAGAAACGAAGTCTCTAAGCTATATCTGTAGATTTTAAAACTGTTTTAGGCCCTATAAACAATACAATTACAAACATACATACATACTTTACGCTGTAAACATGAAAATACATTTAGTTCCTTGCTCGGATCCTTAACAAATTCTATCAAATCAAGCATAATTATATTGTACTACTAAATCTTAAGCAATAAGCCAGTTAAATATGTAACTACATCCACATTATTGTATATACTTAGGTACTTACAATACAAGCAACAATTTTAACCCAACCAGGCTTTCTGTTCCCTATTTCATAATTTTAATATGAAAAAATAAATTGTCAGTCATCGGTATACAAAATATTATTATCCCGTTTTCTCTATTTTTATAAAGTAACCAAAAAAACAACTTGCGATTGACAGTTAATTATAAATTTTACAATTTATTAAACTGGCCTGCCAACTCGTCAATGAGATGCCGCCAACTAATTGACTTTGCATATCACAATTGCATTCAAGATGATAAATGGAATCACAACTGGACTTAATGGCATTTAGTTATTGTTTGGTTTTATTTAATCAGTTTTGGTAGTTAGATAGTTGTGTAAATAAGTAAGGAAACAGTTTCGGGAATGCATTTTAAAAATTATAAGGTTTTGACGCATGGAAATTGTTTCCTATTTTTTTTGTAAACATCAAATTGGTTTTTGCGGTTGGGTTATAGAACTCAGTTGGGAGATGGCATGACCTTCAGACGCTCACAGGCAGCTTTTTCTAGTGCCTCGCGGTGCTTGGGATCAGCTATCTGGATGAGCTCGTACATGCGCTGGCGCACATTCTTGCCAAACAGAGAAGCAATACCGTGCTCGGTGACAACGTAGTGAACGTGGGCACG
The DNA here is from genome assembly GCA_035043045.1 of Hirtodrosophila alboralis. Classification (NCBI taxonomy): domain Eukaryota; kingdom Metazoa; phylum Arthropoda; class Insecta; order Diptera; family Drosophilidae; genus Hirtodrosophila; species Hirtodrosophila alboralis. Next base: position 1,002,964 of record JAWNNH010000402.1, on the reverse strand, counting down.
TGAAGTGACGACACCGGCACCTGTAAATAGTGTAAATAGAAGCATTAAAATCCAACTTGATAAACATCTGATTTAACTTACCTGACTTCAGCATGGGCACTATCTTGCTTTCGCCTTTGTTGGTGACCGATGGCATGGCAATAATAGGCACGCCCAAGCCATCAGTACCCTCAGCAGCGCCGCGAATAAAGTCGACCTGACCGCCAAAGCCCGAATAGAACCGCGGACCAATGGAGTCTGAGCAGACTTGGCCAGTCAGATCCACCTCAATGCAGCTGTTGATGGCCGTCATGCGAGGCTGAAGTTTAATAACTCCCGTATTGTTCACGTAGTCAATGGCCAACATTTCTGTGAATACACAGAGTTCAAGTTAATACCCATTAATGATAGGGCGTATCCTTTGGGCTTACCAATGAAGGGATTGTCGTTAACAAAGTCGTATAGGGCCTGATCTCCAATGAGGAAGGAACCCACAATGCGGCCCTTATGCATTGTCTTTTTGCTGTTGGTAACGCACCCCTTTTTAACAAGTTCGACAACTCCATTGGCAAACATCTCCGAGTGTATGCCCAGATCCTTGTGATTGTGCAAAGCGTTTAGGACAGCGTCAGGAATGCTGCCAATGCCCATTTGCAGCGTTGCTCCGTCCTTTACTAGATTCTCGGCAATAAGTTTGCCGATCTTATTCTCCACATCTGAAATTTTGCCAGTTCCATGTTGAGGCAGTTTTTCGTTTATCTCAACGGCAAAATCGAAGTGCGACTTGTGGATAATAGAATCGCCAAAGGTGCGCGGCATATGAGGATTTATTTGAGCTGAGGGAAATCAAAAATATATAATTATCAAATAATACTTATTGAGTATACAGTGATCCACTTACCAACAATTTTCTTCGAGTTAAGAAGCCCAGCTCGGACACAGTCAACACTCGTGCCCAGGGAACAGAAGCCGTGATTGTCTGGTGGCGAGACATGAATCAAGGCCACATCAGGTTGGACAATCTTCTTATAGAAGAGTTGTGGAATTTCATGCAAAAATATGGGTACATTGTCTCCGCGTCCCTCCGCAACGGCCTTACGCACATTACCACCCATGAAAAATGAGTTCGACCGGAAGATACCCTCATATTCTGGCTTGCAGTACTCAGCGGGTCCTTCGGTGTGCATATGACAGACAGTTATGTTCTTCAGATTGTTGCACTTGCCATGCATCGTCATCGCATTCAGAAGCACATTCGGAGTGCCGGCGGCGCCCTGCGCAAAAACCGTGTCGCCTGAAATTCAAAAAAATAACATTAAAACCCATTTATTATTAAAATATAAGAATATAAGTATATTAATCAAGTCAACGAATAATAAATTGCTTTTGCCGTTTTTGTGTGATTTAAAAACCGCAAACTTTTATTATCGATATATTTACTCAAATTCACAGCCCCTCTGCGATATTTCATTTCATAGGAGGGCATATCGATATTTCTTCAACTTGATATCGATATGCCTGAGTTTATTTCGCATCACTAAAACAACAATTGCAGTTTATTGTGTACAATTGAAAAAAAAAAAGAAACAAGATGACTTTTGTCTTCGCAATCGCTGCCTTTGAGGCGCGAAGAAGGCAGAAGATCCTTGCACGTAGAAAGAATTTGCACTTAAGGGTAAACATGAGTGTTTTAGACATGCCAGAGACAGAGTGAGTTAAGAGCAAACACAAATTGTTTCCTAAATATGCATGTTTGTGTTTTTGCAGATTTCTACAAACATTTCGAATGGATAAGAATACATTTAAATTCATTCTGTCTCAGGTTGAGCCCAAGTTTCAAGTGTGTCACTTGTCGCATTCGCTGCAGCTGGCCGCAGTGCTCCGCTTCCTGGCCACTGGCTCCTACCAGTCGTCGGTAGCCAAGGACCACTATATTAATATTGGAAGGAGTACGTTCAGCAAAATATTGCACGACTTGATTCCCATAATGGAGAATGTGCTATGCAAGCAGGCAATCTATTTGAAATTGAACCAGGAGCAAGTAAAGCTATCCCAAGCCTACTTCCAGAGGAAATCCCAGCTGCCAAAAATTGTCGGATGCATAGCTCCAATGCATATTAAGATCTTTAAGCCCGTGCAAGACGAGCTATTATTTTATAATCGCAGAGGCTATTGTAGTCTGAATGCCATAATGGTGAGCATATATTTAAATCTATATTTTTATATTTTAACTCATTTAAAACTTTAGTTTGTGTTTGGTCGTTAATAATATTTGTATTTTTTTTTGTATTTATATTTATAGGTTTGCAACTACAAAATGGAAATCATGGCAATTAATATGGGACGTAATAGTTCGCTTCAGGACTCCCTTAATTGGAAATATAGTGCAATTCGTTCATATTTTGCACGCACCATAAATGGGAATATTCTTGTGGCGGGCTCTTCATTTGCCCTTGAAAGTTTTGTCCTCACTCCATATAGAAGTGCAGAGATCGGATCAATGCAACACAAGTTCAACAAGAGGCATGCCGCTGCCCTAAGCGTTGCAGAACGCACCATTAGCATGCTAAAGACCCGATTCCGATGCCTGCAGCGGTCTTTAAACTATGAGCCCAAATTTGCCAGCAGCATTGTTAAAGTTTGTTGTGCCTTACACAACATTTGCCGCAGGCGTAATACACCGATTGAGGTGGACTTGGATCAAGATGATTATTTTGATAGTGAATCAGACGACGAGGTCGAGGACCAGGAAGAAGGTATATCACTGAGAGATGAAATAGCTAAATCACTTCCTAGATAATAACTCTATTTAGATATAATTAAAATAAAATATATTTATCTGCGATAATTTCAATAAATTGTTATTTAAGTTTTAGAATTGACTAACTCTAGTAAATAGATCTAGATTGTTCTTTAATTTTATATATAGAAGGATAAATTCTCCTTCAACGCTCAAGTAGCTTTAATGCATTTAAAAGTGCATTTTCATTTTCTAATATGAAAACAAAGCACGTGCTGTCTTAATTTTAAATATATAATGCCAAAAAGACATTGTTTTGCCAACAAATTGCACATCACATGAAAAAGCGAAAATAATGTTTTACAGTAAATAAACGTTTATATATATTTATCTATCTACAAATTGGTATAAACAGCTGTGTTTATATATACTATACACGCCCTCTAGCTAATGAAAGTTCTCAAGTGCACGGGGGTGGGATGAATAGTATGCGCCTTGACACAAAATACTAACTATAGAAAAAAGATATTATTTTTTGTTTAAATAAATATTAACAACCTTTTTGCCCTATAAGCAATCTTGTTTAACAAATATACATACATATTAAAAATTACCTAGTTAATTAAATAATTAATTAATTACCTAGTTTGTTTATCAAGTAATATACAAATATCAATATAGTTTAAGAAATCTTTTTTTTTATAAATTAAAACATCAAATTTAAAACGATTTATTTTCTTGAATATCCAGAGTATTTTTTGCATTCTCTTATAATTTTTAATGAACAGACAAAAAAAAGTAATTAAAGTCCAATTAGATGTTTCTGTCTGAGAGTGCCTACTGTACTTGACAAGCCCATTTGATGCCGCTAACGAGACGAAAAAGCGTTCTTATAAATATATCTATATACAAACATATATGAACATATACATATATATACATATATCTGTGTTGTATGCCAATTTTCTATTTATATTGCAGTTCATCGATGCAATGGCGACAAGACTGCTATATTTTCTCATATTATTGCATATTCTATATATGTATGTATATTTGATTTATAGATTATATAGATTATAATATATATTCGCGGAATTACAATGTAATAAAACCCATTAATTTAAATAATCTATTAGTTAACATATTTACTACCATTTACTTTGTATTTTTATCTGTTCACTGAACAATATTATCTGATAACTACTGTATAACATATTAGAAATGTATGCAAATTCATATATAGTATATTATATTCATATATGTATGTTATCTGCCAGAACTTGATATAAAAAGTGAAACAAAAAAAGTTAAGAATTCGACTGGAAGATACTCTATTGCCGGATACTAAAGTAACAGAATATTATTTGAAAAATTATCAGAATATGAATTTGCAATAATATTTGTATAAAGTTAGTGAATATTAATATTTTTAATATTTGATTTTTTTATTCTTTACGTAGAATATATATTGTATTTTTAAGATCGTATACGCACAGTTGAGCGCAGTGTATATTAAAACGAAACTTTTTAAATAAAATGACGTATTTTATTTTTATTACGGCGCGTGATTGGGCTAAAATTAGAGCATCACAGAGGGGGTTGAATCTTATGAACTGTATATACTTCTGATTCTACTGTACTTTGGAATCAAAAACGAAGAAGAAGCTCTAAAAGTGCGACACAGGCATTAATAAAGATATAAACATAATATACATGTTTGTGGGTGGGGTGGAGAATCAAGTTTGATTTGCCAAATATCAAAACATTTTTGTCAAACAGATTTTTGGACTTTTGGGGCAACTTGTTAATTGAAATTAATTAAATCAAAGCTACAAATTAGCACTAACAATTTGCGTTGCCGAAATGTTATCAGAACTGTGCTGCCGCGCCCAATTATTGCGCCCAATAAAATGCTAATTTTAATAAAAGCACCTTCTACTAACATTACATAATATGTATAAATATATATGTACTTATGCACATCAGCAGTTTAATTCAACAATTATATTATAAAGATAAGTTTCCCTTATCAGCACAACTGGCAGCAGAGGCCGGTTCTATCGGCAGACCTGTTTGCCTGCCCCCGTGCCCCCTGCCCATATTTAAGCTGAGCTTTGCTCGAGCCTGCTGCAGAGCCAGTTGGACCGAGTACAAAGTACAAACTAGCCTCATACATGCATACACACACATGTATATTAATGGCCTCATTTTAGAATTGAATTTGTATGTATCTAAAACAATATCTACGATTTGTTAAAACTCTTAATCCAGCTGTTTAGCTAAAATAACACAAAAATCAACTTGATTGAAATTGAAACCTGCAACTAAGCAAAACATATACTTACATACATATGTGTGTGTAAGTAGACTATGTAGTCTATTCAAAGTGTTCGTTATATTTTTGATCGATCGTCAAGTTGTTTTTTTAACGAAAAAGGAAAAAGCGAACGACTAATGGGAACTATTTTCTTTGTTCATTTTAGTGAATCGTACAAATGAACTATGGTAAACGACATAATAGAACAAAACGTCGGATATACCCAAAACCAGGGTATATTGTATACGTGGGTGGAAGGGCATCGTAAATAATAGATAAGCCGATTGTCAATTTTCGTCTCTAATCACAGTCAATTGATTTCTACTGAGCACCCTGTAATTGGCCACTTGATTATTGCAAGTTTATGTACATGTGTCAATAGTTTTGAACTATAAACACGCACACGCAAACACATGCATTTAAATTTGCATGCTTGTTCAAGTGCCCCCCATCCCTCTTCCCTTTTGGGCATGCTGTAACCTCAACGTGGCCGCGTTTTTATTCTGTTTTTCTAAGCAGTTCATGGCGGGGAGGGCAGACTGGGCGCAGGCATGCAAGCATTACATAACACCGAAAATTGCAAGTATTCAGGAAAAGTATACTGCCACAGTCCCAGGTTCCGCCTTGACCATAATCTTTGGGCACCGCTAGCAACTTACCAGATTTAATGCAAGCGACAGCTTCCTCCGGCGAAACAATTGGCGGTTCGCGTGCAATCGGGTGGGACAACTCCTTGACATAGGTAAAATAATTGTTGTGGGTGGAGGCGGCATTCGCCGACGCAACGGTCAGGAATTTGTTGATTTGGGTGACCTTACGCGTCAGTTGTTTGCTCATGATTGCAATTCAGTCAAACACCAACACACACACTGGCAACAACAATAACAGTCAATGCAGGAACAGAGATTAATTGGCGATTACAAGTTGCGACTGTAGCTAACGAAGCGCTTGTTTATTATTTCCAATTCCTCTATGGTTCGTTCAGCTGTGGACTGTGCGTCTCTTCACTCCAGGGGTGTGTTTACAACTAGCGCGGAATAGAACTTTAAGCTTTACCACACTGCAAAAGCTTTTCGAAACGCCGACCACTCAACTGCAGCAGGTTAATTCAACTGTCGTTATTTTATACATGTTACGTACTTTGAATTTTGGTTGAAAAATATATATACAAAATATTTAATAATATTAAACTTTATCTAGTTTTGTTAAAGAACTTCCATATTATTTTTTTATTTTTGACATTTAGTGTTGTGAAATATGGGATAACGCAATGCTGTTTCTCAAAACTGAACTTATTCCTTGTGAATGGCTTCTTTTTGGCGCCATCCGAAATATTCAAATTATTCAACAAATTATTTAACTTATTCAACATAAATTGAAGCAGTACTGTATTTATATCTTTTGCTCAACAAAGTAATAAAAAGTTATATAATTATATAAATTTTAAATATGTGTATATTAATATTAAACGAAATTTAGCATATTTATTGAATGGCCGTTGGATGTTGATTTTATTCACGGAAAATCGAGATATATTTATAGAGGCTGGACTTTATATGGAAAAGAGCAAAAAAAATAAAAATACTTAGTCCAGAAATACAAGTTTGTATAGTCAGTGTTTTTAATAACTTTTGGTTAAAAAGAAATATTAATTTGTTAAGGATAGAGTTAAAAGAAGCGTCCGGAGAGACCTCAATCATATGATGTCTCCTTTAATATTGGAAGTCGAATGCGATTGTTAAAATCCCTCAGACCACAACACATACATTTTTTTGTAAATTATCAACTTTTATTAAATATTTTATTCAACAGATATTTTACTGCGCGCCGCGCACATCCGTCTGGTGAACATGGAGATGGGCAACTGATGAAGCGATGCCGATACAGTGAATCGAATATCGCGAATCGATAGACACTGAATTTGTTTCAAAAGGCATATCGACAAAAAGTTTACGCAAATCGATTTACGATATACGATATGTTAGCAATTTGACAAAGAATTCAGCTTATATTTAAAGCTGAGTGTGAGGAAGAAATTGGACATAAAATACAAGGCATAATTTATATTATAATTTTATTAAAGCTGCCACGAAAATATAAGAATTTAAATAAAAAAAAGGGAATAGATTATCAGCTCAGTTCACAGTGCTGTTAGGCGCTACAAACTTTGTCGTTTATCAACACCAACCGCACAGGCCGAAATTGTTATTAGATAGATTTTAGATTTTTGCTTTGAAGTAAGTAAATATTATACGTTTGTGCAATAAATAATGCATTTTCCCAAGCCGTTTTTTGTGATATAGTTTTGAAATAAGCAAATGTGCTTTGAAATGCAAATTAAACAACATTTTCTAGTGTTAATTTGCAGCTGAGTATTCAAAGCTTATGTGATGTAACACGACAAACTGCCAACAAAAATATTCGAGTGCAATTGTTTTGATTTAAATTGAAATTGATGAATTTTTATGTTTCTAGGATGACTGCCGTGTTTCGCGTCGGCCTTGTGCGGCTTGTAAGCCGCGGCGCCACTGCGCCTGCCACACTGTTGCAAGCTCAGACGAATGCACTGCCTGCTGCCTTTATGCAAAAGTGCAACATCTCCGGCAGAACGATGCGGGGCGGACCACGCGTGCCCAAGGTGCCTCCCTATCCATACAAGACCAAGAAGTATGGCATTATGAATTCATTATTTGACAAGACCTCCAAGCGCTTTGATGACAACTCCAAAGTTATTTGCGTTGAGGGTCCCATTGCGGCGGGCAAAACAAAGTTTGCCCAGGAGCTGGCCACGGAGCTCGATATGCAATATTTTCCGGCCGTCAATCTAGATATGATTTATATCAATCCATATGGCTTTGATATGAGGACCCTGGATCCAGAGTTGCCGCCAAGCTGTCGCAGCTATGACATTTGCAATTTCTGCATTGAACCTAATCACGACCTGGCCGCATTGTTCCAGATACGTATGTATATGCTGCGCTATTCGCAGTATATTGATGCACTGCAGCACATCCTTTCCACTGGCCAGGGCGTTGTACTGGAACGTAGTCCGTATTCTGACTTTGTCTTCATGGAAGCCATGTTCCGCCAAGGATATATTTCTCGCGGTGCACGTTCCGTCTACAATGATCTGCGCCAGAATACTCTTGGTGAGCTGCTAAAACCGCATTTGGTCATCTATCTGGATCTGCCCGTGAATGCTGTCCAGAAGCAACTCAAGGCGCGCAATATTGAGTATGAGGCCAAGTCCAAGGTGTTCAGCGAGGCGTATTTGTCCGATTTGGAGTCTTTGTACAAGCAGCAGTATCTCAAGGATATTTCAAATCATGCCGAACTTCTTATCTACGACTGGAGTGCCGGTGGCGAAACTGAAGTTGTGGTGGAGGATATCGAACGCCTTGATTTCGAACAGTTCGAGTCCGATCCGCACAACAAGAAGATGCTTGATTGGCGCTTCCATCTGGAAAACGATTGGTGCGAGGCGCGCATGAAGTTCTGCCATGAGAAGCCCGATCTGATGAACTACTTCAATGTGCCCCGATTCGACGTGCCCGAGCTGCTGCGCAGCGCCGACGATAGCAAAGTATGGCGCGATGTCTGGTTTAATGTGAGTCAACTCTTCAATAAAATATTTAATTTTCAATATACATTACTTCTTATTTTAAAGGCGCCCGGCATGAAGTACCGCCCCGGCTACAATTCTGATGTGGGCGACAGTGGCCTGTTGCTCAAGAATAAAATGGGCATCAACGAGGCCGTCTAAATGGCCAATTGAATGCATAAAATTCATCTGGAAGAATGTGTTAATTATGTAATAAAAACAATCTAGTAAAATAACTGCGATGTTTTCGTTTGCAATGTTTGGACTATTGTATAATCTCTTGAGATTCTAGTTCAAGGATATTACTAGCCTTAAACGTTGAGTATCTTCATGGTGCGCTGAGTTTTTGCTAAATATTACCAATAAAAAACAGGGTCCGTAAATAACGATTACTTTTATAAAACTTGGGCAATAATAAAACTCAATAATTAATCGCTATTAAACCTTCTACGCTTTTTTTATAGCGAAATGTGGTATAGTTAGTTTATATTCTCAATAAGGAAACCAAGCCAAACATAAAGAATTTATTTTTATAATTTTTTAAAAGTCTGAAATATTTTTTTTATTTGCAAATAAGGTTTTATATTCTTCTTGGTTCCTTTATTGAAAAGAACATAAACTTTCCACTTAAATATTGTATTTTTCTAAGCAGCTTTAGTTAACAAAAAAACAAACATTTGATTTTAATTCAAATTTGATTTATAAACGGAATTGAAAACACTTGGCTGAATGTTATACTTGTAGAATACGTAGTTTGTACAATAATGTCGCGCTGTTTTAAGTCGCGATCTATGGAACATTAACGTTTAAAATATGATTAGACTCTGCATATATTAATGTTAATCGCTGTCGTAATCGTTTTTGCCAGCGGCACCCACAGAGGTCAGTGGGCGTCGTGATTCTTCGTCGGAACCATAGACGACATCCTCATCAGAGTCGTCAATCATAGATATGGCCGGATTATCTTTGGTTACGGCCAATTCGGCCTGGGCAAAGCGACCATCGGGTGAATACACATACGCCATGGTGTACAAATAGAAATTCAATAGCCCATAAAAGCACATAAACTGTGCCGAGCTACGGTAGGTGGTATTCAGCGTGGCCACAAAGTTATCCTCCAGGATGCCAAAGCCAAAACGGCAAGTGGTAACCGTTATGGAAATGGACAGCACAAAGAGCATCAGTAGCGTTAGAAACTTTAACCGTATGTCTGTAAATTTAACTAATTAGATATAATTTAGTATGAATTTCAAGCAGTTTACCAAAGTATGGCATGGAACGCAGCTCCGTGTAGGCACGTAAGAGTAACAGGCCCAAGTAAAGCAAATACATGCAGCAGGCAATGTAGAAGAACATCTTGAGGCCCTGCAAGGGATATTTGTACAGATTTAATAAGAAATTTCTTACAATTTCAATTTAGCTTACATTATAGTTCTTGGTGTCTACAAAGTGACTGTATGTGGGATCTCGCAGCTCGTTGCATTTCTCCCAAGTGGCGAGAACAATTGCGCACAACCAAATGGGCAGCACCACAATAATCTTAACCAGATAGAAGCTCACAAAGCGACGCTCATTCTGACGCAGTCCATGATAGATGCAGAGCCAAAACATGAGTAAACCACAAAGAAATGTGGCCTGCAGTACGGCATCCAGCATACCAGGTAGCCAGGAGTTCATTAGAAATATCAACGGAAAGAAGGGATCTGTAAAAAGTTATAAATATATAATAGTATACTGTTTAATTTCAATTAAATATTTACTGTCATAGAGCAACAGCAGCGGCAGGAGCACAGATATCCATTTCTGCTCAATGGACCAATCGTAGACAGGATATTTGCGCAGAGTGTGCGCATACCAACACTGAAAAAAAGGATCAGTATAAATATATTTTATTTATATTAAATTCAATTTTTCTTTCAACTTACTATAACTATAAAAGTGAAGAGCAGAAAGATGAATCTAAACCATATCTCAATCTGTGTAAACTCTGGACTGTATGTCTTGAACTGGAAGAAATTGTTAATAATTAAATCCAAAGTTTTTAAATTAAATTCAACTCACATAGAACGTAATGGCTCTAATATTGTATTTCTGATGAAACGATTCTAGGCCAAGAAAACGCACAGTTATAATGTAATGGGCGTAGTCCAGGAAGCCCAAGTGCATCACTGTAAACTCCTCGCAATCGTTGCGAACACAGATTAAGTGCCTGGTGCGATTGTGAGCCGTGCCCGCGCCCAGGACACTCAAAGGCTTGTGCTGTTCATTAATGCCCTCGATGGAGACGCTGATCTGAAAGCTCTTATCGTAGCGCTCATCTGAAATAAAAAGTAATCTTTATAACTATTTAGGAGTAAGTGCAACACTCACCATCGTTGTTATCCGTGACTAGCTTGGCAATTAGCCACAATTGCTGGGAATAGGTTGTCATCAGTGGGGATTTCATGGCAAAGGGACCTGTGGCCAGAACCGTTTTGCTTTGGGCCAACGAGGTATTGGCCAGAATTTGTTGTGCCGTTAATGCGTCTGTGGTTGTAATTGGCGGACCCGTGAGCCCAATTATAATGCCCAGGCCAAAGCAGGTAAAGAAACCAAGAAATACCATAACAAACTCGCGCTTATGCATGGAATACATGCGCATATGAACGGATCTTTCGCAGCGATCATGGAAGAAAGCTGGGGAAATATATCTGTTGAATTCGCTGAATAAATCGCTAAACTGCGATAAGGAGTTTTTCAGGCGTAATAAAAGTCCGCCGGATGGTAGATGATAGGCGTAACCCAAGCCGGAGGTATCCGTGGGCGGCTTGGCCATGTTTGCTGCTGCTGTGGCGTTTTAATTGCAATTATTTGGCCTTGTCAAATTTATTTTCCTGTTTTTAAAGTTGCAGCATTATTTCAATGGCATTCAAACTGTCACTGTTAAGCTTTAGCACTGTTAAGTCCTCTATTGCGTTTAATAATTTTATACAGTTGTTTCTTTTGTTTTTAAACAATTTTTAGGCGCTGTTTGCTTGCTTTTGTGAAAAGTATTGATTTTGGCTAGCAATCGCATATGTTTTGCTGCCTGGGGGTGGGCTTTAGCTTTGATTGTAATGCCAACGCCATATTGCACAGTTTTGCGAGCACTGCGCATGCGCTCTGTTATCAGTTGCAAACAAAATGTAAACAAAAGTTGAGCGAGCGCTGGAAACGCGACTTTTATATTGTAATATTACTGAAAGATTTATGCAATTAAATAATTTATCGTTTTTAAAAACAAATTTAGTTACTTTTATCTAGTATTTGTTTATTTTAAGTGCGCGGAGGGGCTGCAAGATTGTAGAGCTATATTGTACAGTTTGGCAAGCACTGCGCATGCGCTCTGTTATCAGTTGAAAACAAAATGTAAAATGTAAACAAATTCAAATTATTGTTTTTTTGTTGTTTTACTCACTTAGTCATTTATACAATTGTTTTTAAAAAATTACAAATTCTAGTTCCATCAAAACGCTTAGTCCCAATACTTGATCTGACCATCCCAGCCGGCGGTAACCAGCTTGCTTGCCTCATGTGGATGCCACAGCGCACTGATGCAAACGCCCTCGTGCGCCTGCCACTTCTTATACATTTTCGTCGTCTTCCAGTCCCAAATATAACACTTGCCATCGCCATCTCCCGACACAAGGTAACTCATGTCCGGCGAAAAGTCCAGTTGGCACGCATAACCCGAGACCATGTGCCCGGTGAAGGTCTTCTTGCGATTCATTTTGAAACGATTCAGGGCGGAGAATATTACGATTTTGTTATCCAGCGATTGACATGCCATCCATTTGCCATTGGGCGCCAATGTGACCGCTGGCATTGAATGCATCGTCGGATCGGCAATGTATTTCATGTCCACGGGTATATCCCATTCCCAAATGCGCATCGATTTATCATCCGAGGTGGTCACAAATCTTCGATTATCATCCACAAATGTTATAGTACTAACAGAGCCCAAGTGACGATCGTATTCCTGCACAATATCTCCGCTGCGCGTGTCCCACTGTAAGAGATTTTATATTAATTAATAATATATAAATATATATCTCTATTCCATCTCCACTTACACAAATAATCTTTTTGTCGGAGGTGCCGGCCACAAAGAGATGCTGTTTGCTATTGTCCGGATGGAACTTAACGCAGAAGGGCATTTTGCGAGTGGTAAAACGGGAGACAACATCGCCAGTCTCCGCATCCCACAGTTTTATATAGCGATCATAGGAGGCTGAGAGAAAGTGTGTGCCCTTGTTGTTCCATGCAATATCCTTGATGGCCTGGCGATGGCCGGCAAAGGTACGTACGCAACGTCGATCTCCGTACACCTCCCACAATTTGACACGACAATCCATTGAGCCCGAGAGCAGCAAGTGCGCCGTCTTGGGAAACCAGCGTATGGATGAGATGCCCTTGTTGTGACCCGTCCAGGTGTGTATGTGTGCCTTGGGAAGAAAACATTTTGGCGGTGGCGCATTTGAGCGTAAATTTACGCCCAAATCGTGTGGAGCGTGCAGATAGGAGCGTCCCTGGTAATCGTAGGCATCCTTGACTGCAACAATAAATTAAATAAATATATATTTATATATTAATAACCAGGAGGCCAACTTACTATGCAGCGTCGATTTCTCCTCGAGGGGCTTGTCCTCGGGTATGCGTCCACGTTTGTGTCGCTTGGATAGCAACTCGTCCAGCTCGGCGCGTTCCTGTTCATTTGGCTTGGCAACAGTTACCTCGTTCTCGAACCTGCCCCAGGGACCCAGAAAACCCTCAACATCCTCCGGATTATCGTTTTTCTCTTGCTTACGCATTCGTTTCGTCTTAGGCGGCTCAAAGACCGTCTTGCCATTGTCATCGTATGCGGATTGCAAGTCACCCACATACGATTGCCCATCGGCAGCCTCGTCCACAGTGGGATCCAAGGCATAGCCATAGGTGTGGAATGTGCGTCGTTGATTCTCGAATTCGAATGCATTTAAATGCGCCTTTTCAACATAGCCGGCCAGCGTGTTGCGCGGAGCTCTTTGCTGCATGGTCATGTTCGGATGTTCCGGTCCTTGAACTGGCGCAAACATTTCCTCATAGCGTGGATTATAGGTGACTTCCTTGAGCGTTGGATCGAGTGTCCTTGACACCGCTACAGCACCCATTGGCACCACATCCGGCGCTGCACAAACTGCCAACGTTTTGGACAGCGAATGTGTTTTATCCAAAGGCTGCAAATGCGCGGGCAATTCTTTCTTTTTTTCATGTTTCTTATCCTTTGTTTGCTCGTTGTCCGACTCGCCAGAGTCGGAGGAGCTGCCGTAGGTTTGCAGTCCCAACATGCTCATCTATAGGCTGCGCACGAATTCTGTATATTTGTTTACAAAATGTTGCAAATATAAAACCACCAAAGTATACAATAAAAAAACCAAAACGTTTATAGAGATTTCCATCAAGCCATTTACTGTGTTCCTCGATTAGAGATGAGCGATAATTATGTAACTGTTAGTTGTATCAAGTATTTTTATGGTATATTTATACTGGTGCGTGCTCTTCTGGTATTTTTAACGATCGCTGACTGATAATTGTGTTTGTTAAATATATCTTAAACTTAGATCTTATTATTGAAATTGGTATGCAAATTATGAGGCTGCAAATTTTATATATTTCCAAAATACTTAATATCACAGTCAGTGTCAATTGTGCATCTCTAAATATATTTGAATTATCAAGCTATCGATTGTCCAATCGAATAGCCACCACAGCTGTGCAACTTTTGTTTATTTTGTGTGAATGACAAAATCGTTGTGGGCAACACGTGCGAAGTTGCGTTATTATAGAAATAATTGTTTTATATCTGTTTTAGAAACGTAATTGCTTAAAATGTCAATCAGGGAAAAGCTCTTAATGAAGAAAATCGTTAAGCGAGAGAAAATGAAGAAGGAGCTTTCGCAGAAGAAGGGAAAATCCAACAAGCCAGCGCCCGAACCGCCTGCCAAAAATCCAGGCAAGAACAAATCGAAAAATCAAAAGCCTCTAAAAAGAAGGCCTGCAGAAGATGAAGAAGGTATTAAAAATTAGCAAATACACATAGAATTCATAATAATACAATTTATTTTATGTTCAGATGATCTGGAAGATGATTTTCAGCAGCAACCTCAAATCAAAAACAAGAAGAAAAAGAAGCCACAAATTCAAGTCGCAAACTCAGACTCTGACTCGGACTCGGAGGATCAGGTTGTAGCTGAGAGCGACAGCGAGGAAGAGGACGACGACGACGACGAGGAAATAGACAGTGAAGGTAAGTTAATAATTTGTATTTAGGAGCATCTTCTCATTGTTAACTTAATGATGATTTAAAGGCGAATTTGAGTTGCACGAGAGCAACGCGTTAATGTTGATAAAGTGTAGGCATGAAATCTATATAATAAATCCCACTGAATATATAGTTTGCTTGCATTATGATATTTGCTAGGCAATTATGTTAATTATATTATATTTAATTGCAGCTGCAAACTCGCCAGAATCGGAAGACGATGATGATGATGAGCCCGTGCCGGCAAAGAAATCCAAGCCACAGACAAAAGCAACTGCAAAGACGCCCAAAACAAATGGCAAGACTTCAGATGATGTGGATGTGCCATTTTCGTTGGAATCTTCATTAGCCGCATTGGATCAACGTGATTCCGATGATCGGAACTTTGCTTCACTTAAGGGCGCCGTCTCAGAGGCCACATTGAATGCCATTAATGAGATGGGCTTTACCGAAATGACCGAAATTCAGGCCAAGTCATTGACACCGCTGCTCAAGGGTCGAGATCTGGTGGGTGCTGCCCAAACGGGCTCAGGAAAAACTCTTGCTTTTCTGATACCCGCCGTAGAGTTGATTAATAAGCTACGTTTTATGCCACGCAACGGCACAGGCGTGATTATCATATCGCCCACTCGCGAATTGTCTATGCAAACCTTTGGAGTGCTCAAGGAACTGATGGCGCATCATCCTCACACCTACGGCCTGGTCATGGGTGGTTCCAATCGTCAAGTGGAGAGCGAGAAGCTTGGCAAAGGCATCAACATTCTGGTTGCAACGCCAGGTCGTCTATTGGATCATTTGCAGAACTCGCCAGATTTCCTATATAAAAATTTGCAATGTTTGATTATTGATGAGGTGGATCGCATACTGGAGATTGGTTTTGAGGAGGAGCTAAAGCAAATCATCAATTTGTTGCCAAGTAAGTTGCTAATAAAACAGACTTGTAAAGAATTATGATTTTAATACTACTTTTTTGTTAGAACGCCGCCAGACTATGCTATTCTCTGCCACACAGACGGAACGCATCGATGCGCTTTCCAAGCTGGCCCTGAAGAAGGAGCCCATTTATGTGGGCGTGCATGATAACCAGGAGACGGCCACCGTTGAGGGCTTGGAGCAAGGCTATATTGTGTGCCCATCGGATAAACGTTTGCTGGTGCTCTTCACGTTCCTCAAAAAGAATCGCAAGAAGAAGGTCATGGTATTCTTCTCGTCTTGCATGTCGGTCAAGTATCATCATGAGCTCTTTAACTATATCGATCTACCGGTCACTTCTATACATGGCAAGCAAAAGCAAACGAAACGCACAACGACATTCTTTCAATTCTGCAATGCCGAGTCTGGCATCCTGCTCTGCACGGATGTGGCGGCAAGAGGCCTTGATATACCCCAGGTGGACTGGATTGTGCAATACGATCCGCCAGATGATCCACGCGAGTATATACATCGTGTGGGCCGTACGGCACGCGGCTCTGGTACATCGGGACATGCTCTGTTGATGCTGCGACCGGAGGAATTGGGCTTCTTGCGTTATCTTAAAGCAGCCAAGGTGCCGCTCAATGAGTTTGAGTTCTCCTGGCAAAAAGTAGCCGATATACAGTTGCAGGTACATTCATACTTACTTATGAGTTGGCCTTAATTAACGTTTATTCTGTTTCGCAGCTGGAGAAATTAATTGCAAAGAACTATTTCCTTAATCAGTCGGCTAAGGAGGCGTTCAAGTCATATGTGCGCGCCTATGATTCCCATCAGTTGAAGCAGATATTTAATGTGAACACACTCGACTTGCAGGCGGTATCCAAGAGCTTTGGCTTTCTGGTGCCGCCCGTGGTTGACCTCAAGGTGGGCGCTGCCAAGCGTGAGCGACCCGAGAAACGTGTGGGCGGCGGCGGCTTTGGCTATTACAAGCAAATGAACGATACCAACTCCAAGCAGCGTGTCTTTAAACAGGTCAATCGGGATCAGGCCAAGAAGTTTATGCGTTAGTTAAATAATTAGCATTTAAATATATATGAACCATGTACACCTATGTATATAATATACATATTGAATTGTAAATGTACATCAGTTTGTTCATTTCACAACCAAAAAAAACTTTACATAACCATTCCAACTCTTTGGCTGATCGACTCATCTCATAAGGCGTTGGGACGCCTACACGGATGTGAGTTTGCCATATTTGTGCGTTGTTTGTTTCAAATATTTATCGTCTCCGTTCAGCCGATTGACTTTTTTTTTTAAAAAAGTATTTAGCAAGTTGTGCCAAATATGGCAAATGTATATTTATATACATTTTATTTTTTGGCATCTTTTCATTAAATTGTTCCAGTTTATTGACGGTCAGACTATTTGGTCATAACGCTTAAATTGCAATCAACTGGTTGATTTGAAAGTTTGGATTTACTCGGGGAAGTCTTAGATGCTTAGAGAAGTACCTTTTAGTAAGGTTTCTATATAGTTTTATAGGACGTTCTTTAACTTTGTCTAAACTGAACCGATTTGTTTCTTAGGTAATATATTTGTCTGTAAATTAAACTTTTAAATATTATAGTTTTATCTGGCTCAGCTTAAGGCCAATAGATAAAGAAAGAAGTAAATATATTATTTTCAGATATAATTTTTAACTTAAAAATAAATTGGTCTTAAAAAGACATGAAAACTAATTTAGCTTTTAGAAAGTTGTGAGTTGTAAACCAACATTTATTTGTTTCAAACCAGGAACTTAATTAATTTGTTATAAGATTCAATAGTATACATCCTTAATGACAAATTTATTCAATTATTAAAACTTTGTGTTTGCTTTAGCTTCAGCTTGAGCTCAACTACAACTTTAATAGTTTAGCTAAATTTAATTGATGTTGCATGTGATTGTTAGTACTACAATTTGTAGATTTAATAAGAAAACAATACAATTGAGCAATATTCAGTGACTTATGGGCGCCCACTGATGCTGCTGCTTGTCAATTGAAATAACATTGAAGCTGTAAACAATTTTCTAATAAAACCCGTTTAACCCACGACACCCACTTCAGTCCACTCCACATAATATTAAGTACAGCATTTGCCAAGCCAGTTTTCGGTCCAAAGCGTTAAGAAAATAATGCGCAACCTAATGAAACCAGCCAGCCATGAATAGCAACAAATTAATAGTAGTATTTTTTTATTTTATTTTAGTGGGTGTGGGTGTGCAAAACGCCGAAAAACACACGAAACGCCCTCTGCCTGCCTATAGATACTTACATAGTTGTTGCATGCAACTAACTTGGCGCCGCACTTGTTCCAGCATCGCTAATCAACCCAACAAATGATTGTGAATGGACTGCAGTTTGTAATTCATTTGTTCATTCGTTCATTCATGCGAGTTTTGTATTCATGAGTATTCATGTGCTGTATAATTAGGTTGTGCATATGAAAACAAAGATTTTATGAATGAAAATTCGTGTTGTTCTAGACAATTAGGAAAAACTGCATGAAAACTCTTTTATACTCTTTCCAAAATATGTGCAATTTTATGGTAATTCAGTTTATTCAGTGCTATGAATCAAATATGATTTAAATGTAAATATAAGTATTTGTTAACCTAAATAAAAATATTGCATGTTTCTTCTAAATTTTAAGTTTTTTAAATTATGCTTTAAGTTTAATTTTTAAGAATTTTATTTTTTATTTGTTTAAAATTGAATTGAATAATGACCGGGATTTATGGTTTTATTACAACTAAATTAAATTTTAAACAATATTATTTTTTAATTGTTTTAAATTGAATTTAGTATTAATAAAACCATAAATACCGCGCTTTATGTCATTTATATACACATTTTAAAATATTTCCAAGACCTTGTGCTTGATTTAAGTACAATTTAATTAAAAATTCTTTATACTGAAAAGAAAAATGTTTCACTTGTTTTAAGAATTTTCGAGATTGGTTTAAATTTTTGGGATAATAATGTTGATCAAGACTATTATGTTACAAATTTCGTGAATAAATAATAATAACCTATGAGAGTGTTTTATATAATTAAATTTACATAATAAAACAAATGAAACCATTAAAACTTTTGATGCTATGCGTTTTAAACAAGAACTTCGCATTTAATTTTCTGGCAAATAAATATATATTCTGTTGAAAAATTGCCAAATTTATTTTGCTGCTCCTACAAACTGTAAGTAAACTAACTAGGAATGATATAAGTTTATTACATTTTTTCCATTAATTATTTTTCTTAACAAAATGTTATCTAATAAGCTCTGTTGGCATGTGGTAAATATTATCGATGCCTTAGTTTGAAAAACTTAAATAAAATCTCTAAATAACGAGCATATATATGCATATTGTTGTTTTGTTTTTAAGAGAACAACTTTTGTGTACCTGTGCCACACCGGCAGGTAGGTAGGTAGATGGCTATGTGGGTGTTTTAGCTGGTTTTATTTGGCTCATTCAAAAAAGCCGAGACGCCTACGCAACAGCTGCATGCGTAATGACAGCCACTGCAGGCTGTTTAATGGCTAACAAGTTGGCTTTTAACCAACATACTGACTGCCAACCCGGCCTGGTGCTAATTACAAGCGTGCAAAATTTGGCCAAAACTCACGTTGTCCGCTGCTTTTGTGTGTCAATTGCAAATTGGCCAAAAGCAAGTGCATAATTTGTCGGCTAACGTCAAAGCGTTTGCCATCAATTTCAAAAGCCCCCTCCAAAAAAATAAAAAGAAAAATTTGCATTCTGAATAGGCTACACTACATGGACATGGACATGGACACCAAGGATAGCTGACCAAAATTGAGTGTGAAATATTGCTCTAACAATGTATGCACAGTGTCTTGAATATTGGATAATACAAGTTCAAATTTGTTAAATAAAATTGCGCATAATATTAAGTTGCGAATAGAACATTATAATCGGACATGTTTCCATTTGTGATGCTAATAAAATGATTGAGAACTGTACGAGTTGGTTTGAATTCTAAGAAACGTTTGAATCATTTAGTTACTTACAAACTGAACTATGGAAATCTATATGCCTTCTTTTATTTTTGCCAAGAAATTCTAATTTCAATCTATAATTGATTAGAAAGATTAATCCATTGCATATACATTTTATTTATAGACAAACTTGCATCATAATTACTCATAAAATTTATGGAAATTTAAATCCGATTTAAAACAAAATTATTTATATATAAAAAATTAAATATATTTTTATTGGAAATTCCCACATTAAGGACTTTTAAACAGCTTTAATAATTTTTATATACATATTACCTATATATACATATAACCAGCCAAGACATTAAATGTAAGATTTTTTAAATATTAATTTAATAATTAATATACATAATTAAAAAATTATAAGAGTTGCAAGCCGTGATTTATAGTTTTATCGTTATTGAATGGGAAACATTGATATGAAACGTAATGATAAAAATCAGAAATCCTTGCAATTTATAAAAGTTAAGTAAATAATTGCCATTCGCTTTATTTGTAAACATTTATTATTGTTGAATACCCAATTGGCTGGAAGAATCAATGCTATCCATCTGTCAGATTTCCAATTACTCTTGCTGCACTGTATCCTGATGGTTATTCAATCAGTTGACTGGGTTATTGCCAACTTCCCAATATGTGTTAGACGGTGAATTCTGGGGATTTTCGGAAACAATTGAACTGCATTTTAGATGCAATTTTTGCTGAATGAAACGTTATAACTCACACGACTGAAAGCGAACTGCGTAGGCTCAAGAGTGAAAGGGGGATTGAAGTGGGAAGACGCCATTTTTATTTATAGAGTGTATGTGTGTGAGTGCGTGCGTGTGTGAAAATCATTCACAGTCATTTGACCAATTTTTCGAAATGTGGCTTTATGGACATTTTGAAGTCACATTTCAAAATTGAAAGTGCTACCAAAATGTCCCACATAGAAATAAAAAAGCCCTACAGCTTAAAGCAGCCTACGTATAAAATGATGTGTCTCTTTGTACGTTTAATAAACGAATTTATATCTAAGTATCTAAACACATATATAAAATGTGTAGGTGTCTACAGCGAAATAGGCTTTGGCGGCTGTAAATCGAAAAACCATAATAATACAATGTCTAAATCTTAACGCGCTCTGACACATTTATTCCAATAGTAATAAAATGTATAATGTGACTATATAATGCCGGCTCTAGCTTCTCTCCGTTGGCCCCGCCGGCCCACACACCCATGACCATGCCAAGGTGCAGACGACAAAGTTGTTGGTCAGGTCGGTGGGCGCCTGCTTTTCACTTGGTCTGATTGAAAACTTTCACGTCTCTTTTTAAGTGCATGCGGGTGCTGTAAGTGTAAAGCGGCCGCATGGTGTTGGCTTTTTGCGGAATACACGGAAGCCAGCAGGCACAACAAATACACACACACACACACACACACTCGTACATACATAAATACATCTGAAACGCATTTGCAATGGAAAGTAAAAGTTGTTGCTGTCCAGGGTCGCTTATATGGTGCGTTGCCATCGCCAATGCGAATGCCAATTTTCCCACATACATTTGTGTATTTTTGTGGCAAGTTTAACACCAACATTTGGTCTTTTGGTCGCCACAATTTTCATACAGTCAGTACGGGCGTAATTTGCATAGGCTTTTGGCCAAATGCCCACATATTTAAAGAAAAAAAAAAAAAAACAAAACTTTGTGTTTGGTTCTAATCGCATTCACATTGCCAGCTAACAATTTCCGTGCTTAATTAATGCCTGCGCGCTCAGCGTTCCATAATTCAAATTGACGCCAACGCGCCAAATGCTTTTAAACATACGAGTGCAAGTGAGATGGCAATTTTTGTTTTGATTGACAGACATAGCGCTGCCACCTGGCATGAGCTACAGCGTAAAAGTGCTTAATGCGTGTTTCTACAAATGTAAAGCCATCAAATTTACACTATTTTATGTTATTCAATTAATATGTTTATGTTTGCTTACTTATTTATACAAAAGTATTCATTTTAAGCCCAAATTCTTCATTAAGTCAAACAGCTGCACAACATTTACAATGTGGCAACGCTTGTGTAAGATCATGACTGCTGTTAAGTGTCTGTTATACTCAAAATGGCACGCTAGCTCTCTTCTTTTCCTCTTTTTTGTATGTTCGCTTTGCGATCAGTTTCTTTTTCTCTGTCTTTGCGTGCGGTTCAGTTGTAGAAATAGGAAGAATCGTTCAAGTAGAGGCGAGATCCGTGCGTTTTCCTTTTACCCGACTCGAATAAATTTTAAAAAATAAACAAAAAAGGAATTCTTATATAGTTACTAAATGCAGTGTGCAACAAATGCAAATGTATGCAACTTTTCAAATACTATTCATGTGAAACGAACTGAAGGCAACAACCCCACAAAACGAGCAACAACAACAGCAATAAATATCTATACATATATATATACATCAGCAGCAACAGCAAATGTGCATATTTTAAGCGAAATATTCAACGTTTACATTAAAATTCTAATGGTTTCTTATTCTATGTGGCACTGTGCAAATTAAATTTAACATTTCTGCAGTTGTGCTTTTATGATTTGCACATAATGTGTGCTGAAAATAAGAAATATTTCAATTTGCATATTAAAATTAATTTCTTTTATATTGTACTTCTTGGTGCTGCAGCAGCAGCCAGAGAGCGAACGAATCAAATGAGAAGCTATTTTGACATTCTGCTTTCATTCATCTCCGTTGTTGCTCACGATTACGCTCACAGACATGCACGCACACGCATACAAAATTAACTGTCTCTGTGTGCGTGTGTGTGTATGTATGTGATCGCAAAACGTAGACGGCGACTGCGCCGTCTTTCTGCTCTTCCTTCCTCTCAACGCTCAACGATCAGTGACAGCCGCCGCCACCGCTGCCGCCGCTGTTGTGTTGTGTTGAGGAATTTTTTTTCAGTCTTTATTTTCGACTTGCTCTCTCTCTTATTGCTGTTGTTGTTTTACTGTTTTCGTTCGTTATTTTTCTCAAACTTTTTTGGGTGGAGTTTGTTTTCAATCTGTTTCTGTTTGTTGCGTTCCCCGCTCACACACGTTTTATTTCGTTCACAACAACAAAAATTTTGTGTCTATTTTACAGTAACTACAAAAATACAATAAACGCTGTAAAAAAATAGCCTTTTGTTTAGCCATTGTGCAATATACATACATAAAAAAAAGTAAACTGAAAAAGTACAGAGAAACAGACGAAAAGTTAAATACGCATCATAAAAGAATCTCGGCAACAGTAAAAACAACAACAATATTGTGCAACAACGTAAACAATTGTAAAAAGCAAACACACACACTTACACCAATCCACACACATACATACAACAAAAAACAACAACAAAATGAGTGTATGTGAGAACAAGAACGTTGTGCAACAGCAATTGCAACAACAAGCCGCTGCTGCCGTTGCGGCTGCCGCAGCCGCTGCTGTTGTTCAACAACAGCAACAACAACAGCAGCAACAGCCCCCGCAAGTGGTGGTGCCACAGCCGCAGCACATGACGCCCCAACAACAACAACAGAGCACACAAAGCATTGCCGATTATTTGGCACAATTGCTAAAGGATCGCAAACAATTGGCCGCATTTCCAAATGTCTTCACGCATGTGGAGCGTTTGCTGGATGAAGGTAAGTCGCAAACTAACAGAACTATAACAGAAAATGTAAACATACATTACATAGTTAAATCTCACTCTCTCTCTTTTATACTGTTAAAAACTAGCGCCACTTTCAATTATGTCTGTCTCCACCCCCCTCAGCTACATAAGCGCAACTTAGTTATTCTCTTCTTGTGTGTTTGCTTTCTATATTTAAAGTCGCTGCTCTTCTGTATTCTGGCTGATCTTGAGTTCATTCCACCTTGCAGAGTTTGTTTGTTATTTTTAGTTACTTCCTTTTTGTGTGCCACTTCGTCGTCGTCGTTTCTCTCTCTCTGTCTCTCTTTAAAGAGCGCTCCACACTTGACTTTTGACGATTGTTGTTGTTGTTCTTGTTATGCTTGCATTGTCAATTCTTCTTTTGCATTGCCTTGCTTTTACCAACGGGACCCCCACACACGCACACACACACAAACACACACATATACGAAATGACATCTGTGAATGGTATAAAATGTTACAATTGTGTGCAAAATGAATTCTCAATGAGGCGCACCCTGTTTGCCCCGTTTGCCCTGTTTGCCTGTTGCCTGCCCACGCCAATGCCCTGGCCAAGAGTAAACACTCTAAAAGGAAATCAACAACAACAAAAATATAAAAGAGCCGAAAATCAACATAACGGAGGCGTGGCACAGGAGCACAGCGACAGCACACAGTGAGAAGTGCGCGACTTTCGACTACCTGGATCATGGTGTAATTAAATTAGGTGTTTATCAGTTACCAATTTCCGTTGAAATGTGAAAGAAATTTGTTGAATGTGTAATAAGTTTTACAAATTTCATTACGTTTTTCCAAATCATAATTTGTTTGAAAATATTTATTATTTTATTATAAATATAATACTACAATTTTACAATGAAAAAAAAAATGATAAATCAGAATTTGAATACACTTTCGAAGGACATTTCCTTTATACATGTCTGTAAATTTATCATCGCATAACAACTTGTAATAAAAAGTAAATTAAAAATAAAATCTTCATATAAGTTAAATATTTAAAAGAATAAATAGAAAATCAGCCGCGATTCAGCCTCCAGGAAATAATTTAAATAATACATTCGATCTACCAAAATTTCTACTTGGAAAATATTGAAAATCACACATAGTTTTTTTTTATTAATTAATTATTTAATTTCATTAGTTAATTATTTAACTTAATAAATAATGGTTAAGGGAATAATTGGAGAATTGGAGAACTATAAATTATAATAATAAATAAATACAGATAAATTTTTTTCAATACGAATTCATCTCTTATTCCTATTCAAAATATATATTTAAATTTAAGAGAACAGTTAAAGGACATTATAGAGCAATTTCAACAGCTGGTAACTGGCTGCACCTTTTATGATTACGCCATGACCTGGACGGTCAAATCTCGCAGCTCGTTTTTCGTTAGTCACAAATACAAATACAAATAAAAACACAAATACATATACAATCCTCAATTCGTTTTTGTTATTTGCTTAACATCTGTTGGCCATATGCATATGTACATAAGTATGTGTGTGTGTGTGTGCCGCTTGGTAATGACAAAATTATGTTGCACAGATACAGATACAGATACATACAGCGTAGATACATAGCTGCAAACTAGTTTTTTTTTTCATTTTTTGTTTTTGTAGTAAGTATTTGCCAAAAGCAAAGCGTTGACAATTTGTGTAAAACTCGTTCGACAAGAAAAAAAAAAATATTTTTTTTTTATGTTTATTTTACCTGTATGCCAAACACCACCCACCCGCAGACAAGCCACAACCCACCCGCTCTTATCAGCAACAGCAACTTGTGGGAGTTAGTTTAAGCTACTTGCAACGTGCAACTCGTGCCAGCCGGACTTGCAACTGGCAAACTCGGACCAGGCCTTTGGTTCGACTTTTCAACTTTTTTTTTTTTTTGCTAGAAGTTTACTTTTTATTTTATTTTTTTTTTATCTTTGCAACTTTCTCTTTTCAATTGCTGTCAACGTTGGGTTTTATTTTATTTTTTTATTTTATTTTTATTTTTTGGTTTTTCTTGTGACAGTTTTTGCCTTTGAGATGACATGCGGGCTGTAGAAAACTTTGCAATCGATTAAACCGATTCATAACTTTTTAAGTGACTTGTTTTGAACTATAAACAATTTGTGTAGTTTCCTATTCAATAGAATTTATGAGAATTTTAGTTTTCCTTTTTTTTATACCATAAAAGAGTCAAATTAAAATTAAATCAGTTTATACCAAAAAAATTTTGCTTATTCGTTTGAAGTCATTTATAAAAACATATTTATACAGTTTCTTAGATTTTTATAATTCACAGCAAACCAGATAATAATAATGGTCAAAATGATGAGTTAAACAATAAAATATTATATCGAATTAATAAGAAATAAACTTCATGCTAGTTGAAGAATAAATTAAAAAAAATAAAAAATTGAAAAAGAATTAGGAACAGCGAAATAAAAGCAGCTAAAGATTTTGTTATAATTTTAAATAATATCAATTCAAAGTAATAACAAAATCTTTTTCAGATTTTATGAAATGAAATAGCTTGTGATTTTAAATGGAATTAATTTATTTAATAACTTTAATATAATATTGCCTTATGCTTTCAAGGAAGGCAAATATAAAAACAGGACGCGATTATTATTTTAAAATAATTTAATTTTTTTACGCCTTAATCGAAATTGATTTTTGTGTTTAAGTTTAAAAAAAAATGCTGTAAATTAAATTATAATTATTTTCTCCAAGTGCAAGGGCATATTGAAATATAAAAATCAATTTTAAATAATTTATGAAAATTTAAAAATTCGTTTGTGAATAAAAAACTAAAAAAAATAAGAAAACAAAACAAATCTGAGAACCATATGGCAATATATTCAACTCATCTTTTGTTGCAACCTGTTGGGCGTACATTTATTTGAATTGCATTATTCTGTGTAGAATTGTAGTACTATTTTCGCCACATAAATATATATATAATTTTGGCTTTTTTTGTATTATTTAGAATTTTTGTATTTATTTATTTGCCGCTTGTTTTTATTGTCGTCGCTCGTCGTCGCTTTTGGCACTGCTGACATAAATTTCGCAGTTCATTTTGTTGTTTGGTTTTTGTTATTGTTGGGGCTAGTGACTCATGTTGAAAATATAAAAAGAAAGAAATAATAAAATTGAGCAGAGAAAAAGCCAAAAAGAAGCTAAACACTCTTCGCAGTAGCCGTGTGTTTATTGTATCTGTTAGATACATATGACAAATGCCGCCCGAGCACGTTTCTAGCGCTTTTATTTTGTATCTTGATATATGCCGAGCAATTTGCACAGTTGAAGTGTGCCTAGACTGTGGAAAGACGATGCTCGGATTACGTTTTATAATGCAGTCCAAGCATAACTGCACGTACTATCTATAAGATATATATAAATAAAAATATATATATTTAAATATAACTCGAGACTTATCTTCCGCATGACGTTCTACATTTAGTCAGGTAATTTTCTAGCTATTCTCAAGGTTTTTTTAAGGGAAAAAAAGGCAAAATTCTAATCAAATTATTAGTTTAATAAAGTTTGTATTTATCGCCCACGCATTGGCCAAAATAAACCAATCAGAAAAAAAAGATACTTTTTTTTTCTTCTTTTGTTTTGTGTATCTCTGGCACGCAACGCATTGGCCGCAATCCTATAGATACAAGATACAGATACACACACAAACTCTGTGTGTGTTATGCATTTAAAAAAAAGAAAAAAAAATCAAATTACGTTTCGGACTACACCCGCCGCTGCGCCAAATGTTTATACAGTTTGAGATATATATATATATCTCGCTCTATATATATGTGTAAGATTTATATATATATATACTTGGCATTTCTCTCAGTTTATATATACAAAAAAACGTTCTACGCTTCTTTTTTTTTATGAAAAAATTTTGAAATGTGTTTCCCGTCTAAATTTAGCTGATTGGAAAATGTTTTCTTACTGCTCTCTCTGCTTTGGAATTTTGAATTTGTGAGCATTTATTTTTTTGGGGCGTTGTTTCCATAGAGCATCCATTAACTTGGCTAAAAGGCGACTTAAATGCGAATCGAATGCTTCATCGAACGCTTCATCGATCGATCGCTTCATCGATCGCTAAGCAAACAAATTTAATTTAAAATTAAAAACAACAATCTTTTCAATTTCGAATTTCAATTTGATATTACTCAGTATTATTCAGAGAGAGACATTGTTTATATCGTGCTCATAAATTTGTTGACAATTGTTATGCGGAACGCGTGGGCACAGCTGGGCAAACCCGGCAAACCCGGCAAACCCGGCAAACCCTCTAATCAACCCTCGCACCCGTACCCGTACCCGCACTTTTATAGTCAACTCTACGTTCCATTGCGTTCATTTCAAATTCAATTAAAATCTTTTGTCATGGCTTCGTTTTGATTTTGTTGATGTTGATGTTGATGTTGATGTTTATGCGCTTTATGGGGCGCTACCAAAAAAAGAAAGAAGCAACCAAGCACAGCACAGCACGGAAGTTGACCATGGCCAGAAGCTGATTGCATTATTTTAGCCATTTGGCCATTTGAATTAAGCAATTGACGATCACAATTGCATTTGCCATGTTTCAATTTATTTGATGTGTTTGTTGAAAAGGGCATTGATCGACAATTGATCGATCCATCGATCCATCGATCCATCGATCGTTGACAGGCGAAAGTTGTTGCAAGCTAAACTAAACTCTGATTGGTTTTGCTTGGTTGATTAGTTAGTTCGAGTATATATGTTGGGTTGCTTGATTAGTTAGTTCGAGTAAATATATGTTGGGTTGCTTGATTAGTTAGTTCGAGTATATGTTGGGTTGCTTGGGTTGATTGCCTGGAAAGTGGGTGCAAAAAGTGCAGAGAAATCCAAAGTTTTGAGTTTTTTCAGTGATAGAAATATGAAAAAAAAAATTATTTGAATGAATGAATGATACATAAAAAATATTAAAAAAAAATATTAATTCATAACTTAAAAATTTAAAGCAGAAGCTAAACTTTTGGATGCTGGCGCCCTTTCTTTGTAGTTAATATAAAATTAAAAAAAAATTATTAAAATAAATAGAATAAATAAGTTCAATTTATTTTTTCATTAAATTTATTTTCTTTGTTTAAATGATTCATTTATAATGATTTATTTAATTTAATTAATTTTATTTTTTTTTTTTAAATTTTATTTATTTATTTTTTTAGTATATTATTTTAATATTTTTTTATTTGCGGTTTTAGCGTTTGCATTTAAACATTTATATTTAAATTCAGTTTAATAAATTTTGTTGTGTGTTCAACTGGATTATAGAGAAAACTTAGAAAATATATTTGAATAAATTTAAATAAACTTAAAAGTTTTGTTTAATATGTTAAATTTATTATATTAATTAAATTAATTACATTTTAAAATAAACTCCACCAAAAAAATTCCAATGTAACCCACAGAGAAGAAAATTGCTAAAAAAAATTGTTAGCAGCTTTTTCATAATTTTGCATAAATAATTTTAATTGAAAAAGTTAAATTAAAAAAATTAAAAAAATTCTTTTGGTATTTTGGTTGCTACAAAAGAATCAAATAAAACATCTAAATCAGCTTTTGGTTAACAAAATGTATTGAGTTTAAATTTAATTAACTCGCTCGTTTAATCAATGCCTCGAAAAAAAAAACAAAAAAATAAAAATAAAAAACAGTTAACATTAAACAGCTTTCAAAAGTCGCATTTCCTATGGTTACCTTTTGTTGTATTTAGAGTTTTTTAAGACTGCGGCATTAATTAGCAACTTTTATTTTTGTTTTTTTTTTGTTTCGCTTTTTAACCAAGCGTTGAGAATTCATAGAATTGCGCTCATCCTACAATGATATAGAGGCAAACATGAATTAAAACATGATATCTTCATTGAAGGCACAAATGACTCAGCAACGGCGGCACATGGCAATCCCAAAGATACATATGTATCTAAAGCCTTCAATTAGCATTTTCAAGTGCCTCACTTTACCCTTAAAACAAATGAGAATTGAGATTGCGTCATTTTGAGTTTTGCATGACATTTGATACACACACACACACACGCAGCCTGCAACAGTTTTCCAAAACAAATTTTTGACAAAAATAGCAAAAAAAAAGTAAAAATGTTGCGCGTAATTAAAATATATATATATATATATATTTTGGCATGCTCATGTTTCATCGTATGTATGCTTGCCCCTTCTGCTGCTGTGGCACGCGACTACCAGCAGCGGCAACGGCCATGTGGCATTAGACAATTGCTTTAATATGCCACCAGACAGCCGCCAGAATGCCTCACAAATTGAACAATTTGATAACAAAGCGCAATACTTGAGAGTGCGAGATGCAAAAGGCAATAAATTTACTTTGAAGTTCTGCCATATGGTCTTTATTTATGCTGCTTGGGATCAACTTTAACTTTAACTTCAATTTCAAACTGTTGTCTCTCTCTTTATATATATATATCTATATCTTTATATGGCACTTGAACATTGGCAAGTGAATCACTTTTATTGTGCAATCCAATCCAATGCAATGCAATGCAATGCTGTCGATATTTCGCTGCCTGATCAATTGAATTTTTCAATTAACTAAATGCGTGAGAGTTGAACAGAAAAAAGTAAAGATATTTTCCAAATGTCGAAGCTTTAATAGCCTCACTACAGTGTACAACAAATATTTTATTTTATTTTTTAAATTAGATATCTTCATAAACATAATATAAATGTAATTGGATTCAGCAAGCAAAGTACAGTCTAAACAAAAAAATAAATAAATAGAAAAACCTGTATAAATTTTTGTCAATATATCAATGATTGAATGTAAATATTTATAAATTGTTTTTGGGTTTCGATTTACATTACAAATTTCGTGGAAAAATTTATAATATTCATTGGTAAAGTAACAATAAATAATTATTATAAACCAAAGGCTGGCTGGCGTGTGAAATGCGGGCAGAGTAGCAGACAGACCAAAACAACCCTTCAAAAAGGCAGAACAATTGCAATTAAATAGCATAAATTAATAGATCATCATTATACCTATATATATATATTATTTCTGGCCATATAAACAAAGAGGGGCGTCCACTTGACGCGACTGCTCTTAAAAAGACGTCTGACAAAAAGAAGAAAAAACATTAACAAAAAAAGGAAAATCATTTAAATCTGTCACGAGTTGAAACAACACAGATACATATATAATATATATATATATACATATATACGTCATATATAGTGCTAGATTTGAGTTACTTTTTGGCATTGTTGTTGTTGCGTCATTTAATTGTTTTATGCATTAACAAGATCACTGTCATTAAGAACAATTAACAGCGATGTAACATACGATATCTAGAAATACGAGAAATTAAATAAAATTAGAAAAGCGAATACAGCATGATGATGATGTTGTTTTATTTTGGCCTAATAACACTGGCTAACAATATTTTGGTGTAAATTGAAATTGAAATTTTATTTAGATTTTATACTCATTTTGCAAAGCGATTATAATATTTGGTTGGAATAGTTTATGCTTATGTTTTCACAATAAAAAAGATGATTTAAAAAATATTTAAAACTATTAAAAGACAGTGGAAAATCTGTTTGACAATTAAAAGCTAATTTTCAACCGAAATTGAATATTTTATAGCAGAATTTTGTGCTTTACATATTATTCAATAATTAAAACAAATATCTGAGATAAAAAAAAATTTCATAAATTTTATATGGATTTCTTTACATGGATATATCTTCGAATTGTAACAAAAATCTTTCCTAAAATATGCATTCTTAAAACATTTAATTTGAAACGGAGTTTCTAAGATTTGCAATTCTTTTTTTAAGTAAAATATTTTTAAATTAAAAATATAGTTAAATATCAAAAAGTATCTAAAGGTGAGAGTGTGCAAGCTGCCAATTGAAACACTAGAAATAACTAATAAATGTTTGGTATATTATATTTTTATTTATTTTATTTTATTTAATTTTATTAATATTTTTTTTTATATATAAATTTGTCAACTTGTGTAAACAAACAAAACTCTTAGGCGCCTGCTCAAATGCGCTCCGCCTGCGTCTCTGTTTTGCCGTTTGTATCTTTGTATCTTTTGGCTGTCTGCAATTGAGAAATTCAGCAAACGACGCGTATTTTATTTGTGCAGCATGAATGAATGTTGTTGTTGTTGTAGTTGTTGTCGTTGTTGTTGTCGTTGTCACGTTGTATACAACGTATCTTTTTGTGTGTGTCTTGGCATTTTGGTGGTGTATCTTTTTCTTTTTCACTTTATTTTTTTGGGGTGCCAGCCGTTTTAGTTTTGCGCTATTTTCGCATAAATGCGTCAGCCAATTTCACGCACTTTCGTGTCGTTCAACTGTTTCAATTGAAAGTCTTTGGTTTATGCTAAAAAATTGCAATTGTCACGCCTCCAAGATACCTTAATTGTTGCATTTGCCATCAGCTGGTTCATTTAGTGTGTCTATGTGTGTCTGTTGCATGTTGCATGTTGTCGTTGTCTTTGTGTTTGTGTCTTTGCCTTTGCCTTGTTTATGTTCATTATGGCACTTTTTTGATATGACATATAAATTGAATGTCGTGCTGCCACGTTTTATTCATCTGCGTATTTGGGTTAAATGCCATTTTTTTTTATGGTCGATCCAAGTTTGTTTTTTAATGTTTCTTAAGTGCGTGGGTGGCAGATTGCCATATAAGAGTGGAAATGATTAGCGGATTGATTTTTTTATGTTTCTAACAGCGGCTGAGTTAAGCTTAAATTTTAACAGCTGCCGCAAGCTGTTATTAACAGTTGTGTGTTATGTTATTGGCATTTGCTGGGCTGGGAGAGCTGTTAAATTGGTTACAGATATTTAGAGATGTTTAACAGGCAAGGCAAACGATTAACAGTGCTAAGAATCTGTTAATAACATTATGTTAATAATATTTGTGTGTTATGCTATTTATTTATTTTAATTAATTTCAATCATATCGCGCTTAAAAATAATTATTTAATTTAAAAAACATAAATTAATTTTTATTGTTATTTATTTTTTATATTATTATATTTCTGATTTATTTTTAATTTTGTAAAAACACATTAGTAGGGAACATAATAAAAATTGACTAATTAACAGTCATAAAATATAAAAGCGAACTGTTATTAACATTTGCATGTAATGTTACAACATTTTAACAGCTATCGCAAGCTGTTAATAACATTTGGCAAGTTACAAAGTTGAATGCAGTAATAAATAACGCAATTTTTAATTAATTTTGAACATTACTATGTAATAAAAATTCAACAGCTGGATCAAACTGTTATTTCTATATATTTCTATATTATTTCTAATTGTTTATCATACAGTGAAATTGTAATTGCATTTCTGTAAATTTGAAATGCATTGGATGAACTCATCTCTCATTTAACACAAACATATATGACGTCAATTCCTTGTATTGATATTTGATCAGAAGGGAATAAATACTTAAATTTCACTTTATATGTTAGTTGATTCTATTTATAGATGTTGCATTCCAATTTCGCATTACTTTCAAACAGCCAAGTGTGTGCCCCCTCTCTCAAGGACATCCTGTGGCTTTTATCAGCC
Organism: Hirtodrosophila alboralis; assembly: GCA_035043045.1. Classification (NCBI taxonomy): domain Eukaryota; kingdom Metazoa; phylum Arthropoda; class Insecta; order Diptera; family Drosophilidae; genus Hirtodrosophila; species Hirtodrosophila alboralis. The sequence goes on along the minus strand of JAWNNH010000402.1, from coordinate 969,748 downwards.
TAAGGCGACAGTTGTGTGAATGTCCTTGGCGGAGACCATATAAATCGAGTGAAACCGAGTGCACTTGCATTTTCTAAATAGCCAGAGAGTCGGCTCAGACAGCTTTGGGCCAGGTAGACGTAGGTTTTTCCGGTTTTCCACGCACAAGCCCACACCAAAATACAAATTTCTTGTATTTTGTCATACAAAGCGACAGCTAAAATACAAATACAGCAAAAGATACAGATACACAAGGGGTAAGAGACATCAGTTGGCAGTTGTCGCTCTCTCTGCCGCCTTCTGACTAAAAATAAATAAAATACGTGGGCGCTCAAAGGTGTTAAGAACAAGTTGCACAAGGTAACAAAAAGAAAAAGAAAACCAGAAAAAAATACAATAATAAAAATAAAAACCTACAATGTTGAAATACCTATAATAAATACTAATAAAAAGGTACATACTATTTTGTGAGTCAAGTAAAAAAGTTGTCCATATATATAGTCGACTTGTAGATACCCAGTAATTTGAGTTTATTAATATTTTATATAAATTGTGAGTCTTGTACAATTTTCTTGTAATTATTTATATAAATAAAATTTATTTAAATTGCTAAAACTATTCTACTTTAAATAAAAATCGTTTTATCGATTAATCAATAAATATTGACTAAATAAAATTCAGTTGTCCCTCTAAGTAATCGAAATGATTATTCTTATTTTATTTAGAGAATTATTTTTATGTTTATCGATCTTCTTTAGATATTAAAGAACACAATTCGATATTTATGTTCCTTATTAATATTTATTAAATATAGTTAGATATTGAACGCACTTTTTGCTATGGAATGTGCATATATATTTTTATAATATTTTTATAATTGTCGAATTAAACAATTATTTATAAAAAATTTATTTAATAATAAATTATTAATTAATTAAATTATTTTGCAGTTATCGAACTATGTATGATTTATATTGATAAATATCAAACTTCGATCTAATTGATTGAAATGTTTATTTAAATTAAACTTAGCAACATTTCCAACACACTTATAACATACCCTCTCCTCATATATGCAACAGAGTATAACCAGCAAATAAAAGTAAGAAAAGGCGGCGCAATTCTTTGACTTTTGTTTCAAAACAAGTTGCTGGACACTTGAAATTTGGTCAAGCATATATTTATACATATTTATAATTATGCAGACATGTACATAAATAAATAAATAAATAAAATAAAATATAATCAGCAAGAAAAGATAGCAATGACAGTGGGACATCAGGTAGGTGGACAAGAGGTAGACAGTTAAGACGGACGGTCTCTGTAATAATTTATAGCAATGGCAAGAGAGCTCTTCATGTATTGTCTTTGGTTTTAATTTTGGCTTTGTTATTGTTGTGCGTGTGTCTGTATGTGTGTGTGTGTGGGGGCCCTCTGTGCGAGACGTGTGTCACGTTGCGTATGCGCGATAAACAACATTAATTATACGCCAAGTAAAAGGCAGCACAGCACGATCAAGTGACATGGCTGCGTATGTACTTACAAGTCTTGCATGGCCCATTTAAAGCGCTTAAAACGCCCACAGCTTATTTATATAAATACATACACACAAACACACACACACACATACACACTTACACATACAATAAAATAAATACTTATGTACTTGTATTAATGTAATAAGTATTATTTCAATATTTATATATATGCTGCAATTTGTACAATTATTAAATTAATATTATCACCATATATAGAGCGGCATTGCCTTGATGCTTTTTTTGCTAATTATACTAGTTGAAACATTTGTTGAATATATATATGGCAACATAAGGCAAATGCAACAACTTTCACTTATAATTATGGCTGCAAACCAAATAAAACAAAAAATAATAATAAATAAAATTTTAACAATGGTGCGGATTTGGGTTCCATCGAACCATTCTCAAAGTTGTAGGTGTCTAGGGTATTTTAAATTAAATAATTTGACAATTTTTTGCATTGATTCAGAGTGGAATTCAAAGTTCAAAATTCTTCGCTCTGCCTTTTCTGATCATAACAATTTATTTGAGGAACCAAAACAGTTCTGAGTAGTTCTAAAAATTATTATTAATTCTTATGATTTTTTGGTTAATTTGTCAGGAGATAAAAAAAAAACTCATCTCCTAATTATTATTAATAATTACATAATCATCTGAAATAAACAATTTTTTTTAATGACCAAAAATGCAAAAAATTCGAGAATTTTGGATTTTTGAGCCAAAAAGCAAATTTTTATTTTTATTTCTTTATTTAATTTAATTTATTTTTGATATTTATTTTGCTAATCATTAAAAATAATTATTCTCGATTAATATTTAACATTTATAAAAATCTATTTAAAAATCAAACTATTATTATTTTAATATTTTTTTTATTATAAAATCATTTAAATAATATACGTTTATTTTCAAATAATTTGTAGAATAAAAATAATTAATATATCTGAGTTATCGGTTTATAATTTAATTATAAAGAGCATTATAAAACCAACAAAATTTTATATTTCAGGTTTATAATTTTATTGGTTACAAATTTCATTCTTAGTTCATTTCAATTGCTTCAAAAATTGTTCTCAAGCAAAATTCGAATTCCTCAATATAGCACAAGCATATATTGGATTTCTTAATTTCCGCTAAAGCACAACGACGCATTATTCTCTAATTTAATAACAGATGTAAGTTTTCAAAAAATAAAAACCAAGAAAAGTATTTTTCTAAAATCAAAACAACGCTGATATTTTTCGAAAAATGTTCAATTTGATGGAATGCAGCTTGTTGTTGTTGAATTGAATGTTTACGTGTGGAACAAACTTTTGCAATTGCCATAATAATTTTTGAACTATTTCATATGTGTGTTCTACTCCAATAAAATAAATTTAGAAACCAGGTAAAGCCAAATCGAATCATATAGAAGATTTATCTGGTAAATAGGAACAAAACCAGAGGTCATGAACCCTGCGGTTTCTCTTCAGCCCCCCATCACCGTTTTGTATTCAATATAGTGCGTGATTTGTGAGATATTCTTTTGCTTTCCATGAATCTTTTCATGAATCTGTTGTTGTCTTTTGGCGTTGTTGTTGCTGTTGTTGTTGCTGTTGTGGTCGTCTGTTTATGTTCCACACACGTAGCAGTTGGGGCTCCGGAAAAGTCATTCGGTTACTCCAGAAATAAACAAGCCTTGGCAGCGTGGCAACAACATCATGGCCGAAACAACGAGACAAGAGTGCTTGGGGCTGGGGCTGGGGCTTGGGGCACGGACTCTGACAGAAAATTTATCTTTTGGATTTGTTTAAAAATAGCTGGTAGACACACAAAAAATCACAAAAAAATAATAATAATGCTACAACCTAATATTATAAACCCTCAAAATTTCTAAATGCTGCTGCAAGCTGCCTTTTATTTTTTTTTTTTTTGGGTGTTAACAGTTTAAAATGCTGGGCAAATAGCGCACGTGTTGATTGAGTTGTTCAGGTTTATGTGAGAGCCAAGAATCTTTTCAAGTTGCAACTTCAAAAGCTTTTCTTTGTAGCGAATTGAAATCTTTTTTTTTTGTAAAGAATATTCAAAGTATTATTGTTTTATTTAGAAGAGTTTATGTTTTAAGCACTTGAAGCCAAATAAAGTCGGGAAACAGGAAAAAAAAGAAAAAAAAAATAAAAACAAATAAAAACAATAAAAAATAATTAAAATATAAAAAAATAAAATAAAATATAAAAAAATAAAATAAAATATAAAAAAAATAAAATAAAATATAAAAAAAAATATAATAAAATATAAAAAAATTAAAGTAAAATATGGAAAAAAACAAAATAAAAACAAATTAAAATATAAAAAAAATGAATGAAAAATAAAGTTAAATGTAAAAAAAATAAAGTTAAAATAAATCAAAATACAAAAAATTAAAAAAATCAAAATATACAATATAAAGAAAAATATATATAAAAAATATATATATAAAAATATATATATATAAAAAATATATATATAAAAAATATATATATAAAAAATATATATATAAAAAAATAAAATAAAAATAAATTAAAATATAAAAAATAAGTTAATATATAAAAAAATAAATTAAAATATAAAAAAAAAAATTTAAATATAAAAAAATAAATTAAAATATAAAAAAATAAATTAAAATAAAAAAAAATAAATTAAAATAAAAATAAAATATAAATTAAAATATAAAAAAAAATATAAATTAAAATATAAAAAAAAAATTGAAATTAAATAACCAAAATTTAAATAGAATACAATTAATAATTAATAAACATAAATTTCGACTTTATTTTAAAAGTTCTAAACATTCTCTTTAATTTTTTTGTGAATGTTTATTTTTTATATATTATATTATATATTTTGATTGTAAGTTAATAAGACCGATGTGATGCATTTTAATGATACAAATAATATTTATTAAAAATTATTCCACAAACTGTTATGTAATGTATGTAGGCATTTTGTACCTCCTTCAGGGAGTCTGTAATTTTGTTGTATTTTTTTTGTGTAAGAAAACTAAAATCTATATTTATTAAGAATTTATGATGCTTATCTTGAAAATTATTATCGTTTATCTCGCTTCATGCTGTTTATCTGTTAAGTTGAAAGAAGTTTACAAAAGATTGCACCAGCTAAATTCTCTGCATCTTGGTTTTTACTTTGCCCAATTTAAAGTAGCCCCAACCATAAATTTCATTATTATAATAACAAAGAAAAAAATGAAAACAAATTATATGCATTATTAACTAACTAATCTTATCTACATTTTCTACCTATCTTGTTCGTTTCAGGTGAGTGTGTGCTTAACGGCTTATCAGTAATGCGATAACAACTACAAAAACAAAAAAAATAACAAAATGCCGTCGGCTCGGGACAGAGAATCAACCTGATTGGCTGAGTACACAAATTATCTATTAGCTATACTATATATGCTGTTAATTTATAATTGGTTTAAGCAGCCATTGCTATTGTATAAAGTGAGAAATGAACAGAACTGAACTGAACTGAACAGAGAGCCACAGCTCATCGATATATATTGTCTGGCGTTGAGTTTTATGAGCAGGGCTATAAAATTTAAAATATAAAAAAATATAAAATAAGCAAGCTTAATTGCTTTATCAAAATGGGCGCGCATGTAACGCCTGGACTACTGTATTTTTATTATTATTTATTTATTTATACCCTGAACTCATTAAATATGGACAAATTGGGATATATAAATGCAACTCGCAACTGTTAAAGTATTATAAAGTGTGAATTAATTTTTAGGACTGTCTTTAAGGCGATTAATATAATATTAAATCAAGTAGGGCCTTTAATGAATAGGTTTATTTTGATTTTAATTTTTATTGAAAATGGCTACACACAAAAAATTCCAAATGCTATGCAAAAGATGGGAACGGTCAGAAAATAGACATAATTTTAATTAACTTTTTTGTTAATTATTTTTAAAATATACGCCCTGAAAAAAGGAAAAAAAAATCTGTTAAATTCACACTGCAAATATATTCTAAATTGGTATCAGCAGTCAAAATATACTTGCTCTCCGATAAATCAAGAATATTTTAGGGAATGTAATTGTTAATACTTGACTCAAGTTTAAATTTTTAGTCTAGCTAAAAAAACACATTTTTTTTTGTTTTAAGAATAGAATTTTATTCATCTAGATAGTTTTCTTCGAGAATATATTTTTAAAAATTAAAAAATACGATTAATTAATAATTTAAAAATATTTTTAATATCAGTTAAAAAATTACACTTATTTTTGATGTGTAAAAGTTGAAAATTATGATAAAATAATAATTCAAAATTTTATTTTTTATCATTTAAATATTAACACTTATTTTTTATATCTAAAGAAAAAGTTGCAGCTTAACTTTTATTTTGAATATTAAAACAAAATTTGCAATATATTAAATAATTAGTTAGGGTAACTCATAGCCAAGCACACTCGGCTGATGCATATTTCTATTTAGTTGTTTCAAGTGACTAACTGGCTAACTGACTGATTGACTTACTGATCGATTGCATGACGGAGGGAGGGAGGGAGGCAGAAGGCAGCGGGGAGCCGCCTTAAGTTGAAAATTTATGCACTGTACTTGTCACAGAGCCGCCCGCCAGTTTGTTGCTTGTGGCTCAAAGGGGTCGGTACTGAAGGCGGGGCACTCAAGTGTTGATTACTGAAAAGGTTTTTCAATAGAGAACCCTTCTCCCTCCCTCCCTAGTACGTACTGCTTGAATCTTAATTAATTTTGAAATATTGATGAAAAACGCACAAGGCACAAGGCACATCGCCGCGTTTTGCTTTAATTTGGCTTGAGTTTTGGGGTGTGGCTTCCTGCTCCATGTTTTGGCTTTTTTTTAGTGGTTTTTTTGTTGTTGGTTGCTTTGACTCATTAGGAGCAGTTTGTTGCCTTTTTGTTTTTCCACAAATTTCACAAAATTTACGCATTTAATGCATGTTTAGTTAGCTTCGGGTTTTTCTTGCTTTACCTGGCGGCATTTTATGCGAAAATTGCGCACATGGGAACTGTTTGATTTGCGGCCAATTTTTGCTTGGCTCGATGCCTTGCGCCACTTTGACCAACATCCAACAACAACAATAACAACAACAATATATACAACAACAACATCGACAACAACAACAACTGTTTAACTGTATAAATCGATATTTGCAACGTTTTTTGGCAATGACAAGTTGCTGAGAAAAAAAAAAGTTTTTTTTTTTTATTTTTTTTGTTTTTGGAAAAATTGGCTTACAATTTACGAACTTGTTTGCAATTTTCGAACATGTTTCGTTTTGCTGTTTTGTTGCAATTTTTATAGCAAGTTTTTAGCTGTTTTTACCTAGAGAAAAACATCTTTTGAATTGCATTCGATTTTATCAGATCGTTTTGTATATTTTTTATACGTTTTAAAAGAGAAGATTTGGCTTATGAAAGTGTGTTTAATTTTGATAAATAAACAACAGCAATAGTTATAGCTAATTTCTGGTGATTATAAGATTATTTTTGAACTTTATTATTTAAGTTTTATTTATTTTATTATAGGAGAAAAAATTGTAAAGGAAGACAGCGTAAATATATCGATAACCATTTTATAAAATTATTCAAAAGAAGCTCATTAAATAATTTAATTATTTTGTAGTTTTTATTTTGAAGAATATTAAAAGTATTTAATGAATTTCAATTAATATAAATTCCCAGAGCTTACTTAATACACTTTATGTATTATTATTTCGGCTTATATATTTAAATATATTTTTTAAAAATATATTTTTAATTTTTGGAAATTTTTGTGTACTAATAATTATTTTCTGATTTGATATTTGATAATTTTATTCCCCAATAAAAACATTGAATATTTAATTATTTAAATAACATTACTTGTCAAATAAGCTTGTCACAATTTTAAACCAAATTGTTTTTTATCTTGAAATTTGACAAATATTCTCAAATTTCAAATATGAAAAAAAAACCGAAAATACCTTTTGAAGGTATTTTTGTAGTATGTTAAAAAATACCAAGGGTATGCAAGGCATTTCTAAAAATATATTTATTATATCTTATTGTTTGTTAATTGTTTGCATTGCTATTGTTGTTATTGTTGTTGTTTTTGGATAGTAATTTGTTGTTGTTTTTTATTGTTGTTGATGTTGAAACTTGTTATGCCACTAAAATTGAGACACCGCCAGCCCCCTTTCCCTCCAGATCCCAGTTGTTGGTTAATTGTAATCTCAAAGCTTAATGTCAAGTTGCAAGGCTGCGTTGCACACATATACACTTATTTGTGTGTGTGTGTGTGTTGCCACCCACATACGATTGTCACATGTCACATTAAAACTTCATTTGCATTTTTATTTGAAATTTTTGTTTCTATTAATGTTGTTTACTTCTTAGTTGTTTGAGTTAGCTTTGTGTTTGCCACATGTTGACAATAGCTTTCCATTTTGGCCATTGTTGAAACTGAAAGTTCAACAAATTCACGCCACGCCATGTTGACTGCCATTTCACTTCCTTTCCTTTCCTCAAGACAATTGAAAACCAACATTAAATTCAGTTAAGATTCATGACTCGCTCCGCTTCTTCTTTCTTTTAGTACTTATACTAACTCTCTTGTCAAAGGCATTCTGGCGTGTCCAACACCTTCACTTTATGCATTACGAGTCTGCGATCTGGATAGAGTATGTGAAAAACCTACATTGGTGTCATTGTTTCAACTCTTCAATTCAGAAATGAACAATATTTTGTTGTGCGTGTGAATGTGTTTGTTGTCACTGATGAATATCTTGTCACACTGTGACTGAATAAACAGAAATCCTATTATAAAAAAATATATATATAAATAGGCACAGATAGTAACAATCTCAATTCAGCTTAAAATATTAGCAGTCATGCGAAAAGCCCTCATATTAACAGCTGTTAATGTTAACAGTTCCACTTTTGATATTTACAGTCACAGTTTTGTTAAGAGTACAGACAATAACAGTAACAGACAATAACAGTAAAAGACAGTAACAGTAACAGACAATAACAGCTTCCAGAGCACAATGGGGAACTTCACCACTTTTCTGGAATATATAGATAATTCAATTTTTTTTTTGTGTGGTATAATATTCCTACACCCATAACTCAATCAAAATTCATCCGATATTTATTCGGAATGGCGTTTTAATCATGGTTTGCCCTCTAAATAGATTTCCTATTCAAATTTACAATTGTAATTTTTGATCACTTGGGGGAAAAGTTATCAATGTTTGAAGTTTTATTTTAACCAATAATAAATTTATTAACAGCAGCACGTTCTGTTAACTATACAGTGCGTGTAAATGTTACAATTTTTGTTATGAAACATTGATGTTGTTATTATGTGCTAACAGCAAAAGTTCGTTAATTTTAACAGCTCAAAAAAGGGGAATTTATATCGGAAATGTGGTCAAATTATCAAATATTGATATTTACAATCAAAGTCAGAGAAGTCAGACTATACATACACATACGACAGTCATATGCAGTCCTGTTAACTTACATTTACATTAACAGTGTAGCATCAATATTCACAGTCATATAACATATTTAGATAGCAAAGAACAGAAATCTGTTAAAATGACTTAAATGTTAATAAAATTTTAAAATTCGCTTCAATATAATAAGAAACTGTCACTAACTTTAGCAAACAATAGTCACAATTGTCATAATAATATTGTTAATGCTCATTTCTCATCAATTTGGATTTTTATTTATCTGCTTATAAAAGTGAGAGATGTTCTTTTGGGCTGTTTGCCAGAGTATTATGGTATTAGCTTTAATGCCCTTTGTTGGCTAAGTCATATGGCAAAAATAAAGCTGACGATGTTGCCAAGCAGCGAATAGCGGGTTTGTCTCATTAAAATTTTAATATTTCTCTTTTATTTTTTGCGGCTTATTAAATGACACCGGCTACTAAAAATGTACGCCAATAAAAAGTGTCAAGAACCGAAACGAAATTAGTCACGAATTCTTTTTTGGTTGTATTTGAATGAATGAATGTATAAATGTATTTGTTTGATTTAATCATTGCGATTTATAAGCTTAAATATGCTTCAATTTCACTTTTAATTGTATTTTATTTTAATGTTAAATGTCAAATTTAATTAGAGTTTCGCCTGCTTAGCATTTTATAATATTGCATTTAATTACTTCAATTTATTAGTTGATCTAAGTAAGAGTTTATTCTCTTCAGCTGTCAATGTTTATTTTAAAAATAAATTTATTAAATCATCAACTAGAATTGACACTGAGGTATTTATAATAAAACACATTATTTCATTAAAAACTTTGAATGCTGTCAAAATATTACTTATTATATTATTATTACCATATCAATAAAATCGTATTGCTCTTTTAATGAGGAAATTATACAAAAATCGCAAAATTGCATTGGCATGTCAATTCTATACATGTATGGAAAGCCAAAATTAAATTAATTGAAATTGCGGCGCATTTATCTGGCAATTTCAATATGTTTTGTTAGCTATTTAATACCCTGTACTTATAGAAATGCATTTTAAGTGTAGTTGTAAATATTAGAAGTGTACTTTTATGCAAATGTTTCGTTTTTTATACTTTAAATTGTAGAAGTTATCTTTTATTTCCTTTGGGCTTTAAAACGCTTTTAGGACTCTTTTTATAGTGCTGAAATAAAAGAAATAATTTAATGTGTTGTTGCTGATTTAAAGGCAAATACAGGGTAACTTTTAGGTTTAATTTGTTGCTGTTCTCAATGGTCGCGAGGAGGCAACAAATATTGTAAAATTGGCTTTGTTTAACTAACAATTTATAAATTATTCCTTGTTATTGTTAGCTTAATATGCACATTTTTTCGTATTTATTCAATTGTTTATGTTTGGCAGGTGAGAGAAGCCAGACAGCTGGCCAGGTGAATTTTCTTTCTTTTTTCTATTTTGTTTTAGTTTAGAATTCAACGTGTTGCAAAAATTCCTATTTCACATTGTGATAATAAACAAATTGCAATGGTGTTTATTTTTATTTTATTTTTGTAGTAGAAACACAGATGCATTTCATTTAGTTACAACATAAATGCTTAAAACAATTTCCTTTGATTTTGTATTTTGAATTTACTTTAGAATTTTACTGAGTTCAAGGTTTTGTTTGTAAGGATACAAGTCTCGATATAGAGTATCTGCTAGTCTGACACTCTTTGAATTGGTTCAGCATTATTTATTGTGATTTTTTTGATTTTGATTTCCATTTGCACATTTGACATATATTTATGTGGGTGCACAAATTTATATATTGTATTTTTATGCATATTTTATTTTTGTGAACATGTTGTCTATTTCAAATTGTTTTTTATTTTTATTATTTTTTCTTTGTAGTTTTTATGCTTGTCAACGTTTTGTTTTTTAACTGTGACACACATAAAAAATAAAATATAAATTATAAAAAATGGGTTAAACACAAAAGGCGCCTGCTCTTGCATAAATTGCATTTTTTTAAATTGAAATCAATAAAATAAAAAATTAAAAAATATATAAAATATTGCAATTGAGAATTCTTATGTCATTCTATGTTTTTAGTTTGTTTCCTAAATAATAAAAAATATATGTTTATAATATAATAAATAATATAAAATTGAATGAAAAAATGATCCCAAATTACTGTTTGCATATTTTAAATACAATGTTAAATGCATGTTTATTAAAATGTCAATCTAAATCATTTTCATAGAATGTGTAAAAATACATTTATTACTTTGTTTTTTTTTTGGGGCTACAAAAATTTGTTATAGCGTGTGAACTAACAAGATAATGACAAGCTAATTGCACGATATAAGAAATGTACAATCTTTAATTAAATACAAAAAAATAAAAATATAAAGTATTATTATTATTATTTTTATATTTTTATATTTTTGTCCGCACATTCATATCAGTGTTCTGTTTAACCGCAGCAAAATAAGTATGCAAAATTTAAAAATAATAATAAAAAAACAAATAAATAAAATTACTTGAATACACACACACGGGCATAAATATGCAAAATGTGTGTGCGTGTGTGAGTGTGTGTGTGTGTGGGTATTTATTTATATTTGTTGTGTGTGCCAAATGATTTTGTTTGGTATTCTCAAGGCCGGCCAAGGCATTTGTGGAGTTCATGATGCCCAAAGCCAAAATGTGGCTTGCAATTGCTTTAAGGCCTGTAGGAGAGCAGGAGGAGAGGGCTTAAAGCGGGGCTTAATTGCATTGGCTGGAACATGAAACAGGCAAAAAACATTCAAGCCAAGTTTTTAACACTTTTACGAGCGTTTGTCAATGCTGTGACAATTTGTTAAACTCGACTTTGTCAGTCTCACCCACACATTTGGCTTTTTGGCATTGTTAAGCCTGACAACACCCACACTAAAACTGAACTGAACTGAGCCAAGTTTGTGATCCAACGAGTCATCTAATTCGTGGCATGAATGGTTTGGCTTTCATAAATTAGCTGCCAGATACTCAGATACTTGAATACTTAGATACACTTGAAACAAAGTCGTGAGTGTGCCAATGCAAATTGCCCTGTCCCCAACCAAGACAATCAATCAGCTGACATTACTTAACGAATGAGCTTGATATTAATTTGGTTTAGGTGTCACCTGGCCTAGCTAACTACCTAACTACCTACCTACCTACCTACCTGATTGCCTACCTGGCGTATCTTATATATAAGATTGACAAGCTGGGATTAGATATTTGGCCTGAGCAAGGTTGTCTGCGGTTGGAAGTGTTGTGGAAATGGAAATGGAAGCAACAATCTTGTTTACAAACAATTAAGAATAATGCAACAACAATCAGGGAAAAAATATATATATTTATTTAAATAACAAATGTGGACCACACACATAGACAAAACTAATGATTAAAGTATTGTTGCCTGTTTTCATACCCTGGAGAATCATAGAATAGCAATAAAGTTGTGTTAATATATTTTTTACGAATATAAAAGATACATTTTTCAACTGATTTATTTCATTTATATAAATATTATTTTTACTTAAATATTGCTCTTGTAGATCTTTTTTAATTAGTTAAATTAATTTTATTTATATAAATGATTTGCACCATAATCGATTATTAAATATATCGATTTTTTAGATCCCATGTGGAGGTTTTAAAACCTTTATGAAAAAACTTTTATTTTCTGAATTTAATAAAAAAAAAAACTCTAAAATAATTGTTATTAATTGAGCTTTATTTTTGAGCAATAAAATTAAATGCCGCTTCCTTGATATTTTTTTTCTCAGTAAGAAAACCAAGAGGAATATTAAAATAATATTTTCCATTTAAAAATAAAATAAATTGCAGAAATATTTTCTTTATTTTTGATTATATATTTTTATGTTCGATTTGGCTTAAATATGGAAAATAAATATTTTCCTGTAATGTTTATATTAGTGTAGCATTCTTTGCCAAAAAAATGCTTCAAGTTTATGATTTTTTGAATTTAAAAAATTTAAATAATTGTAATTTATTTTTCTGCTTACTACTCAAACATTTTTTGTTGTCTGCAACATGGCTAAATATAATTGGTTTCCATCTAAGAATAAGCATATTATATTTGATATTAAAGTTGAAATTGAACTTTATGAACAACACCTTTGGCAAACGCCACATAAATAAATTATTAAAAGAGAAAAAAAGCAAACACGCTAATTTTCCACAGAAACAAAATGGAAAAGCTCTCGACTCATTAAAATATTGCACACATTTTAATTTGCTTGACAGCAAAAGTATAAAAATAAATAATAATAAAAAAAATAAAAAAAAAACAGAACACGCAGCAATTTTTTGCAACTGTTGACAAAAACAAGCAAAACAACACAGAAAAATGAAAAAAATTCAAAAAAATTGAAAAATATTAATAACAAGACATGGCTTGTTTGAGCTGTCCAAGTATATTAAGAGCTGGCCAAAGAACTCATTAAGAGAATCTCGAGTAAAAAGTAAAAACTGAAAAGTGAAATATTGAATGCAGCATGGAAATTGAAAATTGTCGCAATAAACAACAAGCGGCGTTGCCCTCATTTGTTTATATATATTCTAGACGAGGGTATCATAATTTCTTGTCATGAAATGTGTAACACACAAAGGCGTTTCGACGTATATATATTTTAAAATATTCATTTTCTAAATTTTCCTGATTAAATTACTAATTTATATGGCTGACATGAGCTAGATTGATTGCAAATTAAGTTTTTGTTTGAAATATTTGTATTTTTGCAAGAATTATTCTGTCAAACTTGAAGATGGGCAAGTTCTACTGTACACTTATTAAATTTAGGATCAATAATATTTATAAATGCCATAGAAATGTATTTATTTAATTATTTATTCATTTATTTATCTGTTTATTTAATGATAACAACGTTCATTTGTTCATTTAGTTCGTATGACAAATTTGCACTTTTGCCAGCCTGCCAGGCTCAAGTGAACACCCCAATTATGAAATCATTATTAAGTCTTCGGTCCAAAAAATGTTTTTATATGCAAAACAATTTTCTGTATTTTTTAACTAAACCAAAAATGTTGTTAAAATCAAAACGCTATAGTTTATTTCTGCCATAAAAACTATTGAAAATTAAATTCTTAAATTCTTTCTGTTTAATAGATGTTCAAAAGCAAATTAAGAGCAACTCGCCATGTTTTTCATTTATTTTTTTGTAATTTCTTGGGACACGCAACTGAAATTCTTGAGCTTTACGCTCTTCGCTTTTCATGTGCAATCAAATGAAATCTAAGCTTTAGATCTTTTGGGTTAAAGCATAAATGCAATCATGACAGCTGTCAATATTAATCGGTCAAATGTTAAACGGACTGACAGCCGGACAAAGGCAAAAACAACGTGACTGTTGAAGATTGCGGCGGATTAGATGAATAAGTCGAGCTAAATTTGTGTAAAATCAAATTACATTTGCATATGACGAAGCTCATAGATATATATATATATATATGCCTGAGGGGTCAGAATCATGCTATAGTAGAATCGAATTAGTCACTCGCAGCAAAGCGAATTGATAGCAGCATTTAGATAAATTACAATAATTAAGACAACCATATGCGCAGGCGGCTTAATTAATGACTATAAGGCTTTATCTTAATCTCTCTTATATATATATGTATCTACATATATGTAAATCTGTATCTATAACTATTTGCTTCATTCTCTTGGCTATAATTAAATATGTTGCCAACTGACCATTTAAGGGCATTGCCTGAGTTGGCGATCAGGTTGAGTCTTTATATTTTTTTGTATGTAGGTGTGCTTGGCAATCTAATAATTATCAATGAAAGATCTTTATTTCTTATATATATATATATATATATATATACACAAATATTCATTAACAAGTTCTCGGTCTTGTGCTTTTAAGGCAGTTTTTAAGTCGGTTTTTTTTTCTTCTTTTTTATATGTGAATTTATCGGTTCATTCATTCAAATGGCGCTCTCAGAAATGCAAGTCAAGTTTTAGTCATAATTTACATGGGTGTGAGTGTGTGTATCTATGTTAGATACAAATTCAAATAAACGTACTTCTAAATATGGCACACACAACTTCCAAATTTGGCGCCTTTGTGTAGGCAAAATGTTCAAGTATTATTATTATTCTGATGGGTTTTTTTTAAATATTTTATTTTATTATTTTCAAACCCCCACATGCGACTTTAAGTGGTCCTTACCCTATTAGTTGCTAAAACTACTTATTGTTTAGCTTGTCTTTTGACTGTTTTCTATGACAGGCTTTTTGCAACAATATTTTTTCTTTGTTTTCGATACTAAAATGTTACTAAAATAGATGGAATTTTGTATTTTCCGTGCGCCTGTTTGCTTGGGCTTTTTAACACTTTGGGAACCATAATTTGACGGCTTTATGATGCCCTTCTGGGAACTGAGAATCTTTTGTACACTGTCTACTCGCTCGACTGCCACATTTTGCAACATTTTCGCTTTTTGTTTTTTTTTTTATATTTAGATTTGTGTTTATTTTTGTAGTGCTCTGTGCTGCTGCACTTTATGAGCAGCAACGGACCGTCAATAAATTGTCAAATTTTATGCATTGCGATTTTAAATTTGGCAAGCATTTCACATTTGCTGACACACACACACACACACACACACAAGGGAAAATAGTAGAATAAAAAATAAAAATAAAAAAAGCCTATGGCAAGTGCTAAAATGTTGACAAAATTAGGTTTTTATGTTTACGATTAGAGATTGAGTTTAAGATAGAAAATTCGAATTTGTTTCCGTTTAGTTTTGGGCTTTTTCTAAATATTTAATAAAAGCAACAGTTGAATTTTTATATTTTTCTCAGTTTTTTATGCATTTGGCAAATTTAAAAAATATATAAAAAAAGTGATAAATGAAATGTTGAAATTTGAAATATTTCTTTAATAAGAATAACATTTAAATTGTGCTTAAATTTTAAACTCTTAAAAGCTGTACAATTTACCATGGAATAAAGAGAATATTAAAAACTCTACAGTACTTATAACTGGAAATTGCCTAGGAAAATATATATAAAAACTAAAACAATGTAAAAAATATATAAAAAATAATGTATATCAATATTTGATTGAAATATTTCGCAGAAGCAGTTATACTACTTTTAAATTCTGATTACAATTAATTAAATAAATAAAAATCAATATACCAACAATGATTTTATTTTTTTCCGACTAAATTATAATCAAATTCATAATTTTTCAACACAAAGTAACTTGTCTAAAAATTTATTTTCATTCATTTATCAATTTTTAACTGATGTATAAAATATCAAATTTATTTCTTAAATGCAAGTACTCGAATAATATATATATTTATATATTTTTAAAGAAAATATTAATGCTCGTTTGCTGCTTCTAGGAAACCTATTAAAGTTTTTTTAGAAATATAATTCTTTAAACAATAAATAAACAATAAATAAAGGAAACGATGCCATAATAAGAATTGCGTTTAATAATAATAATTTTGCTAGCCAAGCCAAGCCACAACTCATGCATCATATTGATGTCATACTTACCAAGTGCAGTGGCAAATTCTTAAGTCATTTTGTATGAGCACACGCCCACAGATATTTATCATACTATATATCACCTTTAGCAGCTCCTCTCCTCTCCCCCCCGTTGCCTACCCCTTTTAGCCAATCTGTTGACAAATTGTCGATGCAACGGCGCCATTGTATCGTAACATAGTATGAGGCAGCTAGATACAGACAGACAGACAGACAGACAGGCACATGCCAAAAGTAAACAATGCAACTGAGTTTATCCAAAAACTAAACAACAATATGTTGATCATATCAATTCTAAAGGCGATGTCAACTGGCACACCACACAGTTGGGGGTCTATACTAGTTGGCCTGGCCCAAAGACTCGAAATGTGTGAATTATGGGCTACAATGGGGCGTATGCGCAACTTGGCAATGCATTTTATATACTAACCCACACCTGACACCTCTCTCCTCTTTGCACTCTTCTCACGCCTCAGTTGAGTTTATAGTCATCGTAATTTTAATGGCAAATATATATATGCCATAATTTGTTTATATATAAACCAAATGATTTCATTTAATGGCAATATCGTTTGGCTGACTTTTGCATCTAATAAATTAACAACATTAATATAAAGTAAACATTCACACGCCATTTATTATTGGCATATATATGCTGTACATACATACATACATACATGTACATACATACATAAATAAACATGATGTACATTTGACTAAAAAAGACAAATTAAGTGTAATTTAATACGCGCATTTAACTAAATGACAAATTGCCATTTGCTGCGACCGAGGACGATTAGTGTAGTGTGGGGTCCATTAAAGTGTTTAAGTACCTTAAATTGACAGCAGCATCAGGAATATATATGTATATATATATATATAGATTATTGCAATTATATGAACGATCGGGAACAAAAAATAAAAAAGAAGAAAATTCGATTTAAAAAAAAAAAAAAATAAAATTCGATTTAAAAAAAAGAAAAAAAATTCGACTTAAAAAAAAAGAAAGAAAATTCGATTAAAAAATAAAGACGCATAAATATTTTGTTTATTTTTTTTTTTTTTTTTTTTTTGCAATAAATTGCTTAAAGTTTGGGAATACTTAAATCAAGCTAATTTATCTGGCTATAAATAATAAACGGTCTGGTTTAAGCATTTTATAGACTACAACTTTCTAAAATAAAATCAATTTATTTAATATATTAGATAACAGAAATTTATGGTATTTAAAAAGTTTATTAAAATGACTATACGAAGTCTTAAAAAATATTTTAAATTAATTTAAAACTATATTAAATTTAATGTAGATTTTGTGCTCAATTTAAAAATCAATTGAAAGTCATAAACCTTATGCTTCGCTTGAATTGTTCTTTAAGCAATAGTTTGCATATTAATTGCCAATCTTTAATATATTTTTTCTGTTTTTATTATTATTTCAGAAATTGCACGCGTACGCGCCTCCCTCTTCCAAATTAATGGCGTTAAGAAGGAACCCCTTACGTTGCCCGAGCCTGAGGGCGCTATGGTAACGCTGAATGAGAAGGTTTATGTGCCAGTGCGTGAGCATCCAGATGTAAGTACACAGAAATATATATATATAATAAAATACGATGATCTAATTTATGAATCGAAGCACATATGTAGAACTTCCGCTAATTAGAATTGACAGCATGCCTGGCTCAATGAGCCCCAATGAGCAACTGGTACACCGGAAATCGCTTTAAGGTGCGCCCTAGAAAAAAAAAAGCCAAAAGAATATGAAATGCTGCAACAAATGGGCGGTTAGGTAACACACACAGATACACACACACACGCTTAGATACACACCTCAGGCAGTTGATGGAATCAGTCGTCTGTTAAGTTGTCCAAGACATGGCAAATGCCTCAGCCCTGGGGCTCGCCTTACAGCTTGCCAAATGCAAAATGCGTTGCAGTTGCGCTACTCTCCCTACCTATATATATATATTAGATAAATGTACACTGAGAGAAAAATAACATGCCCAAAATGAAGAAAAATCTAACTACTTTTATTATATTTTGTTAATATTAATTATAAACAAAGTAAGAACGCTTGTCAGTATTAACTTAATATTTAAATTAAAAAAAAATATGTATATAAAAATGTTGCATACTTGTATGAGCTGTTTTTTGTACATTTTGTGCATTTGCCTGTAATTCTCAAACGATTTAAGCAGTCTATAGGCAGTATATAAGGCCTCTGCTCTTTTACTAAAATCAATTTTTTTTTTTAAGTGAATAATTCAAATAATTTTTAATTTTAAAGTCAAGTAATTGCAAATAATGATTTCAATAAATATCACAATGTTCTTACATTAAGATGGAATGTAGAGACCCCAAAACATTGATAAACAATTTTTAAATAATTATTCTCGAATTCAAATCGAATTATTATAAATTAATGCATACAAAATATTGTTTAAACAGACAAATATAATAAAAAAAATACTCTATTAAATATTACCAACTTTCTGGATACCAAAAAAAAGCGTACTTAACAGACTTTTGTCAAAAAATGTTAGAATGATTATTTATTTTTTCTCAGTGTATTTATATATCTTATATATGGGTTAGACAAAATCAGTGAAGCGTTTTAGGAAGTCGCTTGACGTCGTTTCATTTTGTTTGTAGGCGTTTTGTTTTGCCGCCATGGCAAATTAGAATTTGATTTAATTTTATGCAATTTCAAATGTTTCTTTTCTCTTGATTTTTTTTTATCTTTATTTTAGTTTTTTTTTTTTTTTTTTGGAAAATGTTTGGGCGTAGTTCGGTTTATTTATAGCTGACAGCATAATGATCCGAGAGCTGAGAACTGAGTTAAATTTATTTTATTGCTTGACACAATTAACATTCATGATTCTCTCTGCGTTTATTATGGATTGAGTGTTCCACTTACAGATGCATAAAATTAAAATGCATTTGTTCAACAGCTGTTAAAATATATATAGATTTTGCCAGGCAAATGGCGCCAATAATTTGCTTTAAAGAGATTTATATATAGTTATATATAGCTATAAACAGCCATAAAACATGGCGTTGTAAAGAAAACTTTTATTTAATTAAACTATTTCTGGTCTTGGTTTATAAAACTTTGCCAGTCTACTTTCAACGTCTACAAATATGCAAATTTCTTAGCCAGCCAACTAATCATAGCTGCTAATTAGCAAAGCATGCTTAAAACTTGTGGCTAATTCTAAATGAAGAAGAAAACATGGGCAAAAAGTTTGAGTGTTTACGCGATACCCTATAAATTTGAATTGTATTAATTG
The DNA here is from genome assembly GCA_035043045.1 of Hirtodrosophila alboralis. Classification (NCBI taxonomy): domain Eukaryota; kingdom Metazoa; phylum Arthropoda; class Insecta; order Diptera; family Drosophilidae; genus Hirtodrosophila; species Hirtodrosophila alboralis. The sequence continues at coordinate 949,891 of JAWNNH010000402.1, read as the reverse complement.
TTGAAATATTTAAAGAATTATTCAAGTTGTAGAGCTGGAAATATTATTTGTTTTTAATAGTAAAAACATTAATATTCTTGATGATAAAAATAAATAAAAATTGGCTGAATTGTGTATTTTGTTAAAATTACATTTATTTTAATGTTTTATAAGCTATAAAGCAAAATCAAATAAGTTAGCAGACGAAGCTTTTATTATAATACATTGAAAAAATTATTTATGAACTAAAAATTAACCAAAAATAAATGAAAATAAATTCATAGAAAATTAACCAAAAATAAATGAAAATAATTTAATAAAAAATTAATAAATTAATAAAAAATACATATTACTAAATTCATAAAAAATATAAATTATATTAAACTAATTTTTACGGAGAATTAAAGGGCTGTCAACCTGGTAAGGCTCTTGTAATTTCTCAGCTAATTACGTTCTGTCAACTTATTGAATTCATTTTTAAAAACCCCTAAAATGAATTTATTTTAATTTTATTATATTTTAACTAAATTCAATCGTGCCCTTTAGAATCATTATGAATTTGGAGGGTATTTTCGATTAAACCAAGCTGAAACATTTGTCATCAGCGTCATTTATTTAATTAATGACTACTGGACATTGCATAAGTCTTTTGAGTGCTGTGTCAGTAGTAGAAGCAACTAAACTAAACTGGCAAACATTAACATAAAGTTTGTTTTTATTGAGGCAAAAGAGCAAAGCGAATTGAATATGGAATGAGCCAAGTCATAAATTAAATTAACAAAAAAAAAGACAAACATAATTTAAAATAAATAGTTCAGTTCAGAACTGAGGAGGATGTTGTTTGAATGCTTTCCAAATGGAAATTGGCACAGCACATTTTAGATTTATGAGCACAGGGCATAGGTTTTATAGATTCTATATGTATCTACAATATTTTTTGATATTTCAGGTGTTTTATTTGACTATTTGGACTGTCTATTTATATATATTTATCGATGTGGTTTTACTTATTTCTTTTGGCTGGCTGTGCGGGCGTGTTTCAGCGTTGCGATAAATCATTTCATTTAATTGCAATATTTCTAGCTAGGAAAAAATCGTACTAAAAATTTCTGACATTTTTTTCGCGCCATATTATGACTAAAGCCAAATGGTTTCTCGAGCAAGATAAATTGCGTTTTTCAAACAAGAAAATGCAACAAGTTTGCACAATGTTTATTGTCTACATAGAGGGTATACATATATATATATGTACGATATATATACCTGTATATATGTTGCTACAGCCTCGTCATTGGCCATAAATTTCAAAGGCATTTGGTGGCAACTCTGACGCAGCAGCAACATTAGCCAAATGTTGCTCGATAAATAATAGCTGTATATATAATTTATACCATATTCAACAATGTAAATAATGATTTGTCAGCCGACTGACAAACTGACAAGCGGCAACAACCAACTCCATGTAAAATAGACAACAATTTGTCAACACTAAAGGCCAAAAGCAGACAGAGAGTAAAGCCAACAAATGCAGTCTTTGAATGTGTCCAAAACATAAATACAACTTAATTAAAGTAAAAATAAAAAAAGATAAACATTTGCAGACAGCCATTAAACAGTGTACAATTAATTAAACTAAGCAAACTATTAGCACACTTAGTTGTATTTTTCTGTCTCTTTCTATTATGCTTGTCTCTCAACGCATTGATCATACGCCCCATGGCGCAAGGGGCAAAGCTAAAGTCGAGTTATCGTTCAACTTATTTCTATATAGTTGCAGTTAAATGATAAAACTTAAATACACACACATAAATTGCCAAAGCAGCTGTTTAAATATTAGATAAACATGTCAAAAAATAAAATAAAATAAAAGTATAAATAGATGCTACTAGAGGTAGAAATGCATTCCAAACGCTCGTAAACTCATTTTCTAACTAGATAAACACTTTAGGTTAGTCACAGCTCAAGTTATGATGTGTAATGTTAAATAAATAAACGGATTAGTGTTTAACGAAGCTAGACAGACAGACAAGTTTATTGTTAAAACATATATATTTTTGCTTTAAATAAAAAACATTTAAGGGAAATTTGTAATTCTTTTATTTATTTTTAATTTTATTTTATTTCATTTAATTTTTTTTTTATTAATATTAAAATAATAAACTAATAGTTAATAAATAGTAATAAATAATAAAATGATAAAATAATAAAATAATAGTTAATAAATAATAATAAATAATAAAATAATAGTTAATAAATAATAATAAATAATAATAAATAATAAATTTAATAATTTCTGCAAATAGTCTAAATTAGAAAAATCAAAAAAATATCTATACTTAATTTCAATTAAATACTTTATTTGTTTATTTTTATTTCCTAGTGCTACAAAAAAACTTTAATTTTTGGAATTTATAATAAAATATTGTTGACAATGTTTTTTTACTTTAAATAATATTAACTATATTTTTATCAAACCAAATTCTTTTTTTTTTTTTTTTTTTTTGGAATTTAAAATAAAATATTGTTGGCAATATTTTTTTAACATTAAATAATTTTAATTATATTTTTTTTTTATTATTATTATTATGACTTTTCAAACCAAATTCTTTGCGAATTAGTGTTTAATTTTTTCCTATTAAATTACAATCTTCTTTTTTTTCAAATGTTGTTTTTTAATTGTTTTTATAGCAATTGCTTAAAGGAATAACATTTCCATTATTTTTCAAATATCAAAATAGCTAAAAATTGCAATTTCAAATAATCTGACCAACTCACATCTTGATGCTTCTAAAGGGAACTTGCAACAAAATTGAAGCTGCAAATAGCTAATGAATAATGTGTCTCAACTTCAAGACTTGTTTTAGAATAAACACAGCAATTGATCATCTTGACAGAATTCATAATTGTCTGTTAAGTTCAAGTATCAGTTTGTTGTGTTTTTTGCCTCTCTTAATGTGCATTACAATCAGCTGGAAATATTTATGCTAAATTGTTTTCAACTGAAACAACAATAAAAGCTCAGAGACAAAAAAAAAAAACTCATTTGTCTCAACATTTTGCACATTTTATGTATTTTCGTTTCGTCGTAAATAAAGTGGCAATTAATCTATAAAAAACAGAAAAATAAAGTGCAACAAATTACTCATGAGCATAAAATGCTAATTAAGTGCAACTAAATGCTCGTTTTGGCTTAAAGTTATTTAATAGTCACTAACTAAACGCATTAGACAAAAATTTGTGACAAAAACAAAAAACAAAACAAAAAATAGTAGGAAAAAATTAAAACTTAACTGGCTGACAGTTTATTTTTGTGTTACAAGTCAAACTTTGATTTATTTTTCCGCGTAATATAGACAAACTTTTCCACATAGTATATATATATACAAAACTATAAAGATTATATATATGTATATAGATTTTTAATCTATTTGATCTGCGCCGACTGTTGCTTAGTTTTGCATTTTTCTAGCTAATCGGCGGCTAATATGAAAAGATGTTTTTGCTGCTAAAAAGTATTTACAACATTTTTGCGCTCATTTGCCAGTTGAAAACTTAGATACAACTGCTAAGATAGAAATGACTATTAAGCATATTAAGATGAGTTACTATTTACTACATATATAAAATAAAAAATAAATCATTTTCCTTTATATATTTATTATAAAATTATAAAAGAAATATTTACTTTGGATTTTATTTTTCACATTTTATATTCCAAAAAGTTATTTTAAATTATTCACATATATTTAATACATTATTTACAATGCTCTAGCTAAAAAAATTCTTGGTAAAATGAATCGAGAATATATTAAAATTGTGTGCAATATTTTTTTTTATTTATGGCAATGATTTAAGTGAGATAATAAATGCTGTAAAATTTAGTAAATGCGCTAATTGAAGTTAAAGGTTGTAAAAGAAGAGTAAAATAAATATTAATATTAATTAAATAAAAAATTTAATAAAGAGAAACATCTTTTAGTAAAAAAATTAAACATAGTTGAAATTTGTTTTTCTTTAATAATTTAAAATTCTATTCAAATTTTAAGTTTTTTTTAGGCAAGTTTGTACTGTATATACATACTTACATATGCTACATATCTGCTCAAACAGGTTACCAAGGGTCAATAAGCAGCTTTTGGCCAAATTGTCCATTAATTTGAGCTTCTTTTCATTTCCATGTTCATTTCCTAAAATGAATTGAAATTTTTTTTTATGTTGCATTTTGTTGCCTTTTTTAGGCTTTTGTTGCCCTCGCCGATTGTCGATTGCTGATTCCTGATTTGCTGGGCTTATCAATTATTTTGTACCTTTTTATATGACATATATGTGTATTTATTTATATACATATACATATACGCATATACTCTCTGTGTGTGTTGTCTGAGTGCACACTCTTATCGCCAGAAACAATCTGTAATACCTTATAAGGCAGCCCCCAAAACATGTACAATTTTACAGCATTTTCTCAATATATATATATATATATATATATATACAGTTAGTTCATTTAGCTGCTACACTTTATTTGCAGCTTTGCACTCCCCTCGGGTCTTTTGTTCAAGTGCTGTCAGTAAAGATACAACAACAACAAAAATAATGAATATAACAACCAAATTGTTTACTTTCAATATTGTTGCTGTCTTTTATGGCACGCGTTCCACTTGAGTCGCATAATTGCTGCTGCAGCTCCCTTTTCTTATTGATTTCCAATAAAGCCTCAATAAAATGAAATAATTTATAATTTATTTGATTACTCGCTCTTTGTTTGGCATTATTAAATATTTGATAGAGCATCTTAAATGTGCTGTAAACCTTCTATAGAGAGAGCTGACTGACGCTCTTAACTTTACCCTGTAAATTTTCATTAAAGAAAGATATTAAAGAGTATCAGGAAAATGCTTTAAAAACCCTGACGAAGTCATCTTTGATTATTCTATTAATGTATATATATTCTTGAGCAAAAATGTATATCAAAGTCATTCGAGTTAGATATTAAATGTTGTTCTATATATTAAATAAAATAAATATAAAATAAATATTGCATTCAGGTTTTTATATAGTATGCGGAGACACCCAAAACTCAATAAAACTGATTGGGAATTATAAAGAAGAAGTCAATTAATTCTTTGGTACATTTTTCATAGTTTTCTGTAAATAAATATCAAAATTATTAAGCAAAGAAATACATATTTATATTAAGCAAATCATCAACAGAATTGCACTGCTTTGTTGCACTGCAGCTGCACTGCTTGCTGGCTACTGGGTATTTCACAGTCTCCACTCCTTCTTCTTTGCCGTTTTTTCATTGAAAACTTTTTGCTTAAAAGACCCACAAATGCCTAAAGTAATTATTATTTTATAAAGTTGCGCTTTGGCCAATGTTTAAACAATGCAAATTGTATGTGTACCAAGATTATAAAACAATTATAGAGCGTCAAATAGCAGCAACAGTAAACTCTTAAATATGGCTTTTAAAAAGTTTTAATTAAAATTTGTGAGCTCTGGCGTCTAACTGCATTTGTGCATCTGCCGCAATTTTCAATTGATTTGATCTCAACAAACGATTGCAACAGTTGCAACAGATGCGGGCTACACAGAAACCCAAACAGATAAAGATAGAGATACATTCCTGCTGCTTGGACTCACATCATCATCATCATCATCATCACTGTAGTTGCTGTAACAACACATCACATCATCAGTTTTGAATAGATTTTTCGCTGTGGAAAAATTAAAAATCTAATGTGGCGATATATCTGGTGGGTGGTCGAACATTATTTTGGCTGCCTTTGGGCTACCGGCGAACTAGTTTGCCAAGTCATTTACGAGTATACTTATTTATAACTCTGGCTAAATTGTTTTCATATCGCCATGAACTGAGTCTAATAAATCTACAATTTTATCGTCTAATTTACGAGCAGCGAGCTACGCTTGGGGCGTGGTCAGTATGAAACATATGATAATTGGCAGCCTCATCAATTACACAGCTTGTGGTCAGAGCCCCATTACAATGCCATCAAATGTTGAGTTGTTGTCAATCGTTGAGAAAAACTATCGATATTTTCGATAGGCGTGAATAAATAAAACAGCATTTTTTGAGCTTGAAAATTTATGTGAAAAATTATTGCAGGAATATTTTATTTCATTCTGGGTTGTTTCTAGTGCGTTTCCGATGAAGTTATTTGGAATGAAATTTTAGAGGTGTTCTGTATATCGAAAAATGTTTAAAAATTCGACTTTATTCGGGAAAAAAGGTTGCACGTATTTTTTAAATACTTGGAATGAAATTTAAAAGGTGTTCTGTATATCGGGAAATGGTAAAAAAATTTGATTCGTTTGCAATTATTTTTCCCGATAGTTGGAACACAAAATCTAAAATCATTCGAAAAAAAAAAAATGGATTAAATTCTTTCGACAATATTGAGTTTTTACAAATTTTGCTTAAATAATTGATTACGCTATTTGATTTGTTTCAAATCAAACCAAATAGTGCTTACCGAATTGAAATATAGTGATGGCAAATTAGAAATATATGTAATGACGATATCACTATCGATTGTTTTAATCGCTGATAATTTCCGATAAACAAACGATTTTTTTTTTCAATTGCACCATTATCGAATGGAATAAAATGAAATAAATATAATATTTTCGTAATTTTTGGGTTGATCTAAAATATCAGGCTAGTTTTAATTGAAGTATCGTTAGATACCTTATTGAAGGTATTTTTTTTTTCTTTCCATTTTTAATATTAGTTTCGATTAGTTAGCTGGTGACATCAATAAATGTAGACAATTAGGTGTTGATCTGAGTTTTTAGAAGATAGTTTGTAAACTTTATTCCAAACTGTTGATTGTATTTAAAATTCCTTTGACTGACGCCGCCAGTTGACGCGGCTTTGACTGCTGTTGCAGTTGGCAGTTGGCAAAATATATATATAGGAAAATCAGTTTTTTAGCAGTATCTTGGCTGATTGGTTTATCGTGGCAAATTCAGGCGTGTCGCCTTAGGTCATATTACGTTTATTGTCGGACTGTGCACTCGCATTGTGATTTTTATTTAGCGCGCACTGTGACTTGGTGGGGGGGCGAAGGGAGTCTATAATAATTTTGACTTTGAAAGAATGTGATTATTGTGCATTGAATGGATTTTGTTGGTTCATGAGTCAACCATCTGGTTGGTATTAATGTGTTTTAAATTTTGATGAAATCAACTTTGGCATTAAGTCTTAAAAAAAAGTTAATTTTTCGTTATATATTAACTATGATTAGCAAATTGTGGCTCATTTCCTGTGATTTCTTGTACATTTAATTTCAGTTCAACTTTGTTGGTCGCATTTTGGGACCACGCGGCATGACAGCCAAACAATTAGAACAAGAGACTGGTTGCAAGATCATGGTACGCGGCAAGGGCTCCATGCGGGACAAGAAGAAGGTAAGTTGTATTTTTGAATAAATATCTAAAATAAATTAAATATAAATCAAATTCGTTGCCATAGCAATGCTGTAAAATTCATCATTCCAATGCAATGCAGTGCATAGTTTGCATGCCAAGCTACAAAACCACAAAAATTAAATGCAACCAAAAAATATTACACATTACTTATATACAATACATTTGTCTGCATATCATATACATACTTATATATATATTTTTATTCCACAACACACTTTAAAATTTAAATCACAAGAATATATTAAATATCTGTTTGAATTGTTCAGCAGCATTAAATTTCGGTTGACAGTCGCTTTTCGTGCCAAAATGAAAATTATGGTCAATTAAAAGTCGAGATAAATTTAAATTCATATTTTCTCCCTCCGATGGATTTAAGAGAAACTTCATACTCGCATAACTGGATGGAAATTCATCAGATTTTCAGTCGAAATGTATTTTTGATTATTATTTGACCTTTAAATTGAATTCCTTGAATTCCCATTCAAATCGGAAATTGAAATTTTTTGACGCATCTGAGATTTTTTCTGACATTATTTCTATATTAAAAGAGATTCTTGGAGACTTTAAACAACTATATCTTGATCTTACTAAATTCGATTTTCATTCGGAATGGATTTTTCATTTCGGGTTTTCCGCTAAGATTGATTTCTTATTTAAAACTGAAAATAATTTTTTCTGACCCATCTAACGTTTTTTCTGAACTGAGATTTCTATTGCTTGATCAGATTCCTAAGTAAAATAAAACAAAATTTAATTAGAGGACACAACTTTATAATTTTCAACAAATTTTGGAATTTTCGTCATGACAAATATAGCTCATAAATCTATTTTTTTATACCCTTGCAAAAGGGTATTATAATTTTGTCTTGAAATGTGTCTGTCTATCGGTTTCTATGTTTATTTTTTGGCTTTATCTTTGAGCTATCTTGATGAAACTCCCCACAGATGAAGCCTGATAATGTATTTAGTTTTTATGTCAAAATCAGCCCGATCGGACCACTATATCACATAGCTGCCATAGGAACAATCGAAGACACCTCATTTTCCTGAAATGTGTTTGTATAAAAAAAATCGATGTTTATTTACGATTTGTACAATCTCACCAAGTTTGAAGAAAATCGGACTACTATATCTTATAGCTGCCATAGAAACAATTGGCTCAAAAATGAGTTATTCTATGCAAAAGTATTTAAAATCTTTTTAGAAGACCATTGTAAAGGTATATAGCTTCGGTGTGCCGAAAATAGCAGTTTCTTTCTTTTTTGTGATTTTTTTTTTTGTGACTTTTAATGGGACTACAGAAATGATAAATCTTGTATATATTTGAAAGTAAATATACGCCAAAATCTTGTCACTCCAACACGCTCGTGATGATTTAATTTCCTTTGGCGTGCGGTAAACAAAAACCCAGAGCTGAAACGATTAAATATAGTATAATATAGTATATAAATATATATATATTCGTATTCCTAAATGTAGAGCGCATTTCAAGCAGCATCAGACGTTGACAAGACATATTAAAAGTGTTCGCCTTTATAACGTTGCAATATTTTGATAATTTAGTTGCTATACAAAGAGGCGACACCCACGACAACGACACTCAGGTATAAAGTCAGACAATAATACTATGGGTGAGTCACTTTATGAGACATTTCTCGAAAATGTGTATAAGATAAAATAGAGAAGAAAAAAAACCCTATAAAAGCCATTGCTAAAATTCATGCAACAGGAAAATTGTTGCTTGACAGTTTTTAATGTGGCAAGTCTTTGGGGGAATTAGCCATGTTGTCTGTCTGTCTGTCTGGACTATGACGAGGAGGAGGCAACTTCAAAGTCAGCTAAACTGACAGCTCTTTGCCACTTTGAGCTTAATTGATTTGAAATTTAAGGAAATTATATTTCAGCATGACATATACTATATAACTATATATATTTATTTAATTTTTGTGGGTCAAAAGTTAATGCTGCCCCCGCATACACTTATAAAAAACCTTGGGTATTAAGTACATATTTGCAAATATCTCGAGCGTGGCACTTTTGGCATTTGGCGTGGCCAATAAGTAACAAATTGTACCAAATTCTTTAGAATTTCATAAATTACAAAAATGCATTTTTGTATTTTCGCCTAACGCCCACACATTTAATTGCCAGCTAAAAACACACACACACACACACACACACACACACTCGAGGAATTGTCGTCTTTCAACATTCATTTCAAAGCATTTTTCTATTTTTTTTTATTGCCCTAATATTAAAAGAGAAACTTAGGGCATAGAGGGAAGGAGGGAGGCCCTCTGTGTGTGTGCACTAATTTTTTTTTTATTTTTTATTGCCTTGCATTGTTTGTTATTACACGCATCACAAATAAAATGTTGCAGTTTGTGCTTGTACAGCTGAACATATAAATATATAAAGGGAAAATTTCTTTACTCTAGAAACATGGTATCATCATGCTCTTAAGTTTATTTTCATCTATGCGCTTGACTAGTCGAAAGATGTGTGAATCATATTTAGAATTAATACAACTTGAATTTAATTATATTTTCTAAGTAATTCAATCGCAAAAAAATCAATAAAAATTACTTATAATTTGAATTTGATTTTTCCCATTTTGAAAATGTATTTTTAAAAGTAATTTTGAGCTTTTTCAGTGATGGCTATAGAGCTTAAAACTTTGCTTATGAATAACTAGAGAATAATAGCAAATTTGAAATATTAATTTTAAAACGAAAGCACAGCTAAAAATATTATATATTTTATATATTTATAATTAAGTTGAACACTTCAAAATATTTCAAAAAAAAAGTCAGAATTAAACTCGATTATAAACATCAGAACATCATAACTAGAGAATAATAGCAAATTTGTAAAAGTACTATAATAATAAATATTAAAATATATTTATAAATTTACGATTAAGTTATACACATCAAAATATTTCCAAAACGCCAAAATTAAACTCCAACATAATCATGTCTTTAGTATATTTTAATTTTTATGCACTTTTCTGTATATACAAACTGTTCTTTATATTATTCAGTTTTTCAATATTTAAATATATATCTTGTATATACACCAAAGTGCACTGTTTCATATGCAATGTAAATATATTTTCTGGTTTATGATTTCATGGAAAATAATTGTAATATATACATAGACTATTTTGTGATTCACAGTAAATAATTGCCAGCTGCAAATTGTATACTACAATTTGTGTGTGCACTTTTATTAAAAACATTTTTTAATTTTTTTTAATTTTGCCTAACATATTCAAAAAACAAGTATTTCAGCTCTATCGTCATATTTATATTTTCTAAATAAAATTGTTTTTTAAAAACTCTTTTTCTTTGTTATTAACAGGAGGATGCCAATCGTGGCAAACCAAATTGGGAGCATTTGTCCGATGATCTGCATGTCCTGATTACTGTCGAGGATACGGAGAATCGCGCCAAAGTCAAGCTGGCTCAGGCTGTTGCCGAAGTGCAGAAGTTGCTTGTGCCGGTAAGTCAATATTTAGGCAATAAATTTGATGATAATTATAAGTAGCCCAGTGTATGCGTACCTTATCTATTTAAAAAATAAAAAAACAATAATAATAAAAAATGCAAACAGTACAAAAGAACACATAAACACACAAATATAAAACTCATTATGCTTACACACAGCGTAAATCAGTTAATGGAACGTGTTAAATGTGCAAGAAAATTAAATTTTTTAATGAAAATTTGCCCTTTATTCCAATTAATCCTTGACTATGTATTGTGTGCGAACTGAAATGCGTTTGCTGTATCTATCAATCTGTATAATATATAATTAAAAATATCTCATTGCTAAAATTTGTTAACCAATATATTAATAATGATTTTTTTTATATATTATTTTTCATTTCTTTTACCAATCTAATAACCGCTTTAATGTATTTTGTTTAATACATTGAAAATCTACTTTACTACTACACACACACACACCACACACACACACACATATACACACCTATACATACGCGTACTATGTACTAACAGCAAGCCGAAGGCGAAGATGAACTTAAGAAACGTCAACTTATGGAATTAGCCATTATAAACGGCACTTATAGGGACACAACAGCCAAATCTGTATCAGGTACGTCAATCAAGCTCTCTCTACTTAATATTAAACATAACAAAAATAATACAGAAACAAAAAAGAAATATTTGTCTAAACCAACAGCCTAATCCCCAAGTATTGACTAAAAATCACCCAGAGCAAAATATGACAGCAGAAAATGCAATAAAAATAAAATAATATATCCAATTGGAGTTTCTAATATTATCTAACCAATAATGATATATAATGAAATGTGTTTTTCCTTTGAATTTACATGGGTTTTTCTATATGGACAGCATTCTCATGCGTTGGTTCTCCTTCTGCTTCTGTTCTGTATCCCGCAGTGTGCGAAGAGGACTGGCGCCGCCTGGTTGCTGCATCGGATAATCGCCTGCTGCAGTCCACATTGCCCGGACTGACCACACAGATACGTACACCCGCCAATGCACCATTGGGCGCCCCATTGATACTTAATCCACGGATGACCGTGCCCACAACGGCGGCCAGCATATTGTCCGCCCAGGCAGCGCCCACGGCTGCCTTCGATCAGACCGCACATGGCATGATCTTTGCCCCATATGGAGACTATGCGAACTATGCGGCACTAACAGGCAATCCTCTGCTGACGGAATATGCAGATCATAGCGGTGGGTTGTTTGCTAGATAAACTACTTATTATACACACACACAATCTATATAACTATAACGACAATTTATGATTTTCAATCAGCTAAAAAATATTCTATTTATATTCATATTTATATATCTATACTATAATATATTATATGCGCCATAACTGTTGACACACACACAAACATACACGCACACATCAATATCGTATCACGCCAAAAAAAAGTCAAAAAAAAACCCAAATTAAATTAAATTCACATCTAATAAGCCAGTTTTTGAGGCGATTTATCGATCAGTTGTTTTATAGTTAGCCATATTAATAATATTATTATCGTGCCACAAACTGCGAGCAATAACACATAATACATTACTTCAACATTTGTTAGACGATGCGTGTAAACACGAAAAAATCTAGCGTGAAATTTTTTGTGAAATTGCATTAAAATTGAAAAAAATCTTTAGAAATGTATCGTCTAACAAGCATTTTACTTACACTCAGCACACTTACTACATAAATACATTTAGATTTTATATTTTTAACTTGGTCTGTTAACATTTTATAAAGTAATTTATTTTATAAAGAAACAAAAGTTAACAGACAAAAGTTTAACCTTATTATTTTTATTTTAGCAGCTTTTTTTTTTTTAGTCGTATTAACCAAGTGCAATATTTAAAATGAGAGCAGAGCAGAAACTTTTGAATTATTTAATGTTTTATTTAAATTCCATGCTTATTAACTATTAGTATTTACAAAGCGCATTTATTGAAATACTCTTGGCAGAGATTTTATAGAATTATTACAAAAACTTCTTCAACAATGTATTAGATTCCTTTCATAAAACTTTTATAAGAATTTCAACTAGAAAAGTCCATAAAGCTGTTCGCTTGTCCGTTTCTTCTAAAACAGCAGCTCCTAATCACCAAAAGTCCTCAGAAAGTCCATCCCGTTTATATTAAACATTTTTTCTAAAAGATATTAAACAAAAAAATATTATTAACTTGACAAATCTGCAAGGGTATTAAATCGTCGGCATATGCCGTAGATTGGCGCCTAAAATGTTGTTTTAATTTCAGCAGTGCCGTAAAGTATGCTATAAAATAAATGTTGATAATTTACACACGCTTTTAACCCTTGGCAATGCTAGCGTCTATTTTGCATGACGACGACGCTTCACACAGCTAACAAAATGTTTTTATTTAATTTAATTTTTTTTGTTTTTCATTTAACTATTGTATATTTTCTGAAATTTTTTGACAACAACAATTTTTATCTGAATTCCTGTTATAAACAAATATTTACAGTTGGTCGATTTATGCATGCCGGCTCCGTCTTTTGAACTTTTTTTGTTTGAGTGCACACCAAGAATTTATTGAAGTCTATAAATTGTTAGTTTTAGTTCCAGTTAGCAGAACAAACATTATTATACATAGAAACATAAATAAATATATATACTTGTATTGTATATATATTTATTTAACGGCACAACAACAAGAACAACAACAAATACTCAAATATAAAACTGCAACAAATGAAAAAGAAAAAAAAAACAAAAATACATAAGTTAATATTGTTTATTGCTCGTCAAAGTTTTTGTTAGTTCATAGGTCGCAAACATTTCTAAAAATATTAAAAATAAAATAAAAAACTGACAAATTGGCGACTGGGAAATATAAGTGATTTTTATGCGCTTGAACACAAATTTGTTTAAAATTTTATTCTTTTATTTTCTTGTTTATTTTTTTATTTAATTGAAATGATGTTCGAATTTTGAAATACGTTTTTACAACATGAGTATATTCTAGTTGACAACAACAATACAGCAAAAGCAACAATGACAGATGAGATGTTGTTTGTTGTTTGGGGAACAATGAGTATTCTATCTACTTACATACATATATACATATATATATTACTTAAAACCTTCAACTAAGTTGCTGAGTTATCTAGCTTAATACACATACATACACACATACTTAGTTAGCGTATTTACTTTGTCTATGTTTTCTAGTTTTCTATATATTTACATACTATATGTAGTATGCCTAGGTTTTAAATTACTTTTGTTATTTAAATATTATATTTTATTGCGGTGTAGGTTAATGGCTATTGTCATTTTAATATATTCCTGCAGGAAATACATTATATTTTATTCAGAAAGAGAAAAAATTGAATTAAAATCTGTTCGTCTGTTTTTTTTTTTTTCCCTAGAAAAAATATTCTTCTTTGAAGTTATCTTAATTAAAAATTGGTTTATATGCTTTTCAAGTTCTTCCAAAAGCAACTGCACTTTTATCTTTGATAATTTGCGAGTTTTGTGTTTTCGTCGACCGCACGACTGCGTCTCTTTTCGTCGACCGAATCGATTCAAATGCATATTTAAGAATTTATATATGCACTTACCTTAGAATAAAATGCATATAGACATCAAATCTGTCCAAATTTGAATATAAATATAATTTTAAATTTTTTTTCTACTCATTTTTGGAAATATCTCAAAAAAAAAACCATCAAATAAAACCTTTTAATTAATTATAATAATTTTCTTAGTATTTTCTGCCAGGGTATATTTAAACTTCGGTCAATTTCGAAGTTAGATTTACTTTTGTGAGTTGTTTTTTTAATATATTGTATATTCAATTTAAGTGCAATATTTAGCTAGTAGCTAATTAGTTTTGTGTAGCAATTAAACGCAGTATTTATGCACAAATGTACCTTACGACAAGTTCAAGTTTTTTACATTTGATTTCCGTACCGTTTGATTTTTTTCCAGCCAGTGCCATTTTTTTTAATAGAGCCGCCTCACATTTTTTCTAGCATTTTAATGAAAGTATATATACAATATTTATTTATATAGCTTAAATGGAGCCTTGAATCGTATTGGTGCTTAAAAAAACAAAAAAACAAAAACAATTTGTAGTTATATAAGTTAGTTGAGATTCAGTAGGCAGCCGTCCAACAATTAATTCGCACAACTAGTCAGCCAGAAACGAGCATCAAATGTTTGACAGACAGCTGGAAGAATGCTAAAGAACTACATACTTACTACACATAAAGTTTATATAATTTAAATATATGTATTAGGCTAGTTTGGGCTGCTTAAAAATCACTTATATTGTCAGTCAAACAATAAAAAAAACAATAAACAAACAATAAGCGTTTTTATATGTTATACAAACATATATACGACTCATTCCAAAGAAACAGAATTTAAATGTAAATCAAAATAATAAATAAAGTCTTTTTTTGTTTAATATTAAAACAACAATTGGTAATTAGATAAATATATAAAATACAGAGTGTTTAACAGTGTTCAACAGCAGCAAAACAAAACAAAAAAAAAGAAAAATGAAAAGAAAAGTAAAAACATATTTATGTTTAATATTTTCTTTCAATTAGCTATTAAGTTTGGTATATTATATGATTGCCTATATTATAAATACCCCTATATATATAATATTATATATCTCTATATATCTACATGTATCGTATCGTATATTTTAGTAGGCGCCCTTAAGCAGCAACGTCGTTTGGCGGCTAACAGAGAACACCCCTATCAGCGTGCAACGGTCGGAGTGCCAGCCAAGCCGGCGGGTTTCATTGAGATACAGTAAAAGCACAATAAAAAGAACAACCACAAGCAAATAAACAGCAGCAACAGCAACAACAACATTAATAATAAATAATAACAGACAGCAGCAGTTGATTTGAATTTTGTTTAAAGAAAACATACAAAACATAAATTTTTGTTGTATTTAACAAAATTTACATTTTATTTTAAATTTTTTTTAAAAATCTTGTTAAAAGTATTAACGACGTTTATTGTCGTTAAACTTGGTTTGCTATTATGGAAGCAAACCCCCCCACCATTACCTTATTAGAAGGGGCATTATATTCAAATTAGTTCAATTATGCTAGAAATTTTGTATTTATTTTGTTTTTTCTTTTAAAATTTAAATATTTTTTATTTTTTTTTAAATTCAAAAATGTATTTGCTGCTCTCTCTGTGTGTGTTCAATGAAACCCAGCCAGTCCAGTTGGCCAGGCCGGTCTGTGCAGCTCCGTAACTCAGTTAAACTCTCAGTCCAATAATTAAATCAAATCAAATCACAGGTTAGTTGTGTTTCTACTCATCTATAAATTTGTTTATCAATCTTATATATATTTATATAATTTTTATTTAAATTGTGTTTCCATTGAACTGCACTTTGCTGCAATTTATTTTGATTTATTTTCCATTAAATAAAACATAAAATGAAAACACAGACAGACACATGCTGAAATAATTAGTGCAATAGATTTGAACAGCCGCTTGAAGCTGCTGAAAAGTTGTTTTTTTTTTAATTAAATATATTTATATATAAATATATATTTTTGTTAGTTTATTTTATTTCTTTGTTGACGACGTTGACTTGTGCCTTTGATGTTTTACAAAAACAATATAAGAATACAACAAAAAATTACAAAAAAATTACAAAAAAAATTACAAAAAAAATGGGTAAGAAATTCGTACATCAATTTCTACTACAAAAGCAATTTAGTAATTTTTGTATTACTTTTTCTTAAGCCATATATTTATTATTATTATTATTATTATTATAAAATATGAATTTTATATGTGTATTTAGTTCTAAGGACCTGTTAGTCTGTAATGTTTACCTTGTATATCACTTTAAATATGTATGTTGCAATTGAACCGAAAAGTGTACCAGAATAAAGATCAATGAATTTTGTTGAAGTGCAAACCAAACGCAGTAAACAACAAACCAACAAACAACAACAAAAAACAACATACCAAGTCTTATAATTTCAACATGTAAGAATTCGAAATGGATTTGCATTTTCTCTGCATTTCCCCAACAACTTTTTTCAGTCGTTTAATCCTAACGCTTTCTGAACTTAACCAAAAAAAATAAATTAAAAAATAATAAAAAAAAATATTCTTTCCTCACACATAACTCATTGATCACCTTAGAGAAAGATTTATTAAAAAAAGAAAACACTTAACTTTTGTTTGCAACTGTAGTTCTTAAGTACTTAACTTTATATATAAGATCTCTGTGTACGCACACACACACATACACACACACTCGTAGCCAGCGTGGGGGCCCTGATGTACTACCACTACTACTACCAAATACCAATTCCAATACCAACAATCGTACTACTCCATAATACTCTGGGGCGTAAAACTCTATGCTTAAAGTCTGTCTTATCTAGCACCCTTATAATCGTGCATAATACATACACTAAAGAGCTGGAAAAACAAAACGATAACTATCGATAATCGATAAGTAACTAATTTTAAAAAATTATTAAACATTTTGTATATTTTTAATATTGTCTTTAACACACTTAAACTTATCAATAATAGAAAATAAAATTATCGATAGTATCATTGTTTTTTTATCCGCTCTAAATACACTCGTATCAATTAATTTATTAATAATTATTAATTATAATTAATAGCAATGTCGAGTACAAAAAAGTCTGTTCTGTAACAATCAATTCAGCAACTAGAGCTGCAAAAATATCGATAACATCATAAAATTATAATAAAGATTGATAACATCATAAAATTATAATAAAGGAAATATAAAATATTTAAAACCAGTTAAATCTTAAAAAATTAATTTAGTTTTCTATAAATATATTTTTCTTCAATTATATTACTTTAATTTTTCAATTATACAATTATAAATTCCACTTTACTATCGAAATGCTATCGATATTTACTAAAGACCAAAAATATCGATTTATTGATTGTTTTGCCGCTCTAACACCAACCAAAAACCAAAAAACAAAAATAAATAAAAATAAAATCCATCTACTACCACATAAATTACATTATTAATTACAAACAACATAATAATAATAATAATAAATATCTTGATGTGTATTTAACAGACTTTGCTCTATAAGCTTTATTGGTTCTGGTTTCAGTAATACTACATACTATGTTTAATATCTCTTTAGTCTAGTAAGATAAAAATACTTTATACTTGTGTAACGTTTTTTATATAAAATTGCATATGCATTTGCTTTAAATTCCTGACTCAAATATACTCTACACACACACCCACAATACACACATACAATTACTAAATCGATTCTAATGCCATGCCGAAGAATGTCTGATAATTATATTAAAAAAAATAAAACAACAATTTAATAACTCGTGTTATGCACAAAGAAATTCCCTTTAGCTAATGCAAAAAAACAAAAATAAATATTTTATGTAAAAAATATAAAGAAAAAAATGTAATAATAATCAATGTAAATAACGCTTTACCTTGGCATTATCGAAAAGTTATTATTATTATTATTTGATATAATTGACAGCCAATGCACTTGCAATTTTATTTTTTATATATTTTCTCTAATCTCTAAATTTTTTTATACTCTATATAGCATATGTATAAAAAGCCATAAAACAAAAAAAAAATATCAAATGATATGTGATGTAATATTATTGCTAATTTTAACTAACCAAAGGCCAAGTTAACTAAAACAAAGAAAATAAAATTAAAAAAACAAAAACACAAAAAAAAAAACAACAAAACGAGTAAATAATTTAAAATTTTTACATTGTTTTGTAAATGATATTCAATGAATTCCTGAAACTATTTGAATAACCACAATAAATGTTTCATTAATAACGTATTAAAAACCAAGTTTGAGCATATACAAAACTATAATAAACATTTAATAATAATAGATTTTGCACTAAATAGGATTCTTATAACGTATGTGTTTGTTTTATTTTTTGAACCCGCCTTTTATTTTCATTTTATATTTTAATTTCCTGTTTTCAAATTCTTTCAAAATAGTTTTTGTATATACGAAAAAGAAAAGTTACTAAATCTTGGCCTGCATGTTGTGTGCCCTATAATTAATTATTTAAATAATATTTATTGTTTCACATTGATGCTAGCTTTCATTTAGTAACTTTTTGCGCTCATTATATGCATATTGAAACTTAAATGTTTTTTTTTTTAAATGAAACCTATTAAATATATATATAAAATATATTAACTAATCGCTAACCATTTTAATAACTCGATTTCCATTTCTACGACTCTTTTTTTTATTTACATGCTAACCAAAAATATTAAAACCATTAAAAAAAAAAAAATACATTTCAAAAAAATAAAAACGAAAAAAATCTTCATCAATTTGACAACGTCTGGTTAGATGAGCTCAACATAGAGACGCAATCTGGATGCAGCAGCATATATTGCAGTAGCAGCAACAAAAACAACAATAATAATAATTTAAACAATAATAATAATAACAACAAAATAAACAGACAGAACAACCGCAGCAATTTGGCAGCCGAGCAGAGCATTGTGTGCCATGTTAAATGGAATGTAAAATTCTAACAGCAAGTAAATCAACAAAACAACATTGTATCTGACAAACACACACACACACCACACACACCTGTTGCTTGCCCCTGCAACACTTGCAACAGCCTGCAACAACAACAATTTTGAATTTTGTGGCCATTTGAAAACAAAACAATTACAATATAACAAATCAAATATATACGATAGTGTTTTGCCATTTTTTACAATATTGACAACAATTTTGTAATATATAAAATATTTTATTTTACAAAATATTGTCACAATTGAAACGGCAAAACATTTATCCTGTTTTAGTGTCTAGTTTAAATTGAAACATTAAATTAAACACGCATACAATAATTATTATTCACATTAATTTTAAATTAGTTGTTAGTCAAAAGTTCAGCGAACAAAAATTACTTAAACAATTTTAATGGCATGATTATCATTATTTTTTTTGTACACATAACAATTGTGTACAACTTAAGCCATTATTATTATATTAAAAAACAAATTTAAAATTAAAAACAAATTGAATTTCATCTTTACGGAATCTCATCAAGAAACTGAAAATGCAGTTTTTAATCATCATTAAATCTTTTCTCCAATGCGAAGAAGAATCTTTTTTGTAGTTCGTAAGTCAAGAAAAACAATTGTTTTATCTGTGTTTAATATTATAAAACATTTAATTAAAAATGCACGCACATCCACTCATTAGGCAGCATTTGATTGTTGTATGCTCTGCTAATGTTTAAGGATAATATCAGCATATATTATATATTTTTGTTAAACTGACGCAAATTCTTGTTAATAAAGTATTTCGATTATCATTATTTAATACTTATATAAACAAAAACACGCAGATAGATATAGATATATATATCTATCAATATTAAGTTAACATTTTGATTATCATCCAAAATGCACGTAACAGCCATATTTAGTTAATGAAATGTAACGAATATCACGCATTAATAATGTACAAGTTAAACATAAATAATTTTAATAATTAATGTTAAATATTGAGCTCAAGCACAATGTATTATACACAAAACCATAATAATATTAATAAAACAAACAAAAAAAAGAAGAAAATTCAAAAAAAAAAAAGAAAGCTAAAGATTTGTCTATAACAAAATTTGAAAAAAAAACTAAAAGAAATTCTTTAATTTAAAATCAATGCTAGAAGTTATCGAAACCGAAGATTGTGTCAAATATTCAATACATTACATTAGCAGCTATATCCATCATGATGAAGGGGAAAAATAAACTTGCATTTAAATTATGGTACAAAAGAAAAACAACTGCATTATTTTAAATTAAAGAATTCTCTCTTCTTGTTTTTTTAAAACTGCAGCTAAATAAATTAAAATGAATGAATTAATATTATGCTAAACCGATTGAAACAAATATGTAATTAGTGTGCCTTTGAAACATTGTATCTAAATAGAAATATAAATGTTAAATTAATTTTTATAACGGCACCAATCAAAACAACAAAATGGCAGAACAAAAAGCTTAAGAAACTAAGCGCTAAGGCAGCAGCAGCCATTACATTATGAAATTATAATACAAAAAAAAGAACATACTCATACAAAACAAAAACAAAAAAAACAATTAATTAAATGTTGATAATACATTTTAAAACATATTAATTATTTATGCTTAGTAACGGCAATCGTGCAATCTTAGCAATGAGCATCAAATCCTTTGGTGTGCTGCCTATAAAAATCATTTTCGATAATACTTATTGGTTTCGTGAATAATATTTAAAAATATATAAATAATAATATTAATTGAGTGCATATTAATTAGCTTAAGCACATGGCAAATTAAATGTTGTATGTTTATGAAAACATTAATTTCAAAACAATATTCATTCATTAAATATATATACACATACATATATACAAAAATACACATATGTTCAAAAAAAAAAAAACAAAACAAACAATTTATATACGCAAATGTAACAAAATCAAATTAAATTATGTACAAGTTTTTGCATAAAATAAATGTTTATAAAAAAATCAAAAAAAAATTCCAAAGCTGTATTTTTATTTTTAATTAACTTTTGTTGAAAATTAAGCTTATCAAATCTGAAAACTGTATAAAGCCATGATGAAATGCGAGTATCAAGTAATTTTTTAATCAATATTACTGAGAATTGAAGTGCACTCTATCTACATACATATATATGCATTCACACAGTTAATAATTGAGCATGTACGATGTAGGTACAGACTTTGAAATATAAGTAAACCGCAATTAGCACACAATAGCCAAAATTTCAAATTTCAAATTTCATTCTGGACATGGTTTGTTTTTGTTTGTAATTGGGCAAAAATCGAAAGTCAAGAGAATGTTGCATGCCACACACGCACTTTGTAACCATAGACACACTCGAATTCCAGGTAAAAATTAAAAAACCAGACTTGCCCCCAGAGTTGTGG
This sequence comes from Hirtodrosophila alboralis, assembly GCA_035043045.1. Taxonomy (NCBI): domain Eukaryota; kingdom Metazoa; phylum Arthropoda; class Insecta; order Diptera; family Drosophilidae; genus Hirtodrosophila; species Hirtodrosophila alboralis. Next base: position 927,941 of record JAWNNH010000402.1, on the reverse strand, counting down.
CTTTTAATTGGGTTTTTTTTCATTTAGTGTCTTAATCGAGTGTATGAATCGATTTTTAGGATTTCTATATAAGCCAATCGATGCTACGATTTACCTCTAAGAATTAAATATATCAGAAGGTAAGTACAAGATAAATTGCTAAGAAGTAATTTATTTTTTATGTTTTTTAATTATATTAAGGTAGTTAGAATATAATAACGAATAAGGAAATAAAGTGCCAGCAACAAGAGTCGTCGATTGAAGAAATATATTACAACGTATTTTTATATTTTCCTGATCTAAAATAATGCTTTAATTGAATTTATGGATTTATTTTAAACTGCTTATAATACTGTTTTATTCTATCATATTTTATTTTTATATTTTTCTGATCTAAAATACAGTTTTAATTAAATTTATAAAAATATTTTAAACTGCCCATAGCATTGTTTTATTTTTTAATTTTTTTAAATTTGCATTTTCTTATCAAATTTTATTATATTTATTTATTTATTTTTATATTTTCCTGATCTAAAATAATTTTTATTTTTTTTTTTTTTTTTTTTTTCTAGATCTAAAATAATGTTTTAAATAAATTTATGGAAATATTTTAAATTGCCCATAGGACTGTTTTTTTTTTTTAATTTTTTATATTTATATTTTCCTATCATATTTTATTTTAATAATCGATAGCAACAATAATGAGTATTGTATATTAAAAATCAAACTTGTAAGCTATGTTCACTTCTGTGTTTTTTTTCCATGTTATCCATGTTGCTGGAACATGATAGAACAAGCACATACATGTGTATCCTGAAAATTAAATTGATGTGAATTTTTCCATGTTGTATGAACAATAGAAAATACCCAAAAGTGCCGCCTACGTAAGCGTCATAAGCAACTGAAAGATTTTTAGTTGTATTTAATAAATGCGAGGGCTGTTCATAACTTGTATTAAATTTAATAGTATAAAAGTACACACTATAAAGTTAAATAATGATTTATCTATATATTCATCTGAAAAGTCAACAAGCACGAATTTTATATAACAATAAAAGTAAATTACCATAGACAGAACAAACAATGGCCAAAAATCGGACATAAATGAGAGAGATGCGAGCATTAATTTATGCAAGCAGACTTTGTCACTTATCAAGGACGCCTACAGGTATCCTTTTGTATTGTAAACAAACCTTGAAGCACGTGCAACTGGTGTCAAGGCGCATGCGCTATACACAAGGATGCTTAACAGCGCCGTAACAGCGAGTTAACAGCGCGCTGTTAGCCAGCATTAAATGAAGCCAGAACTCGGCACAGCCGGCTCAGTCAGCTCAGTTCATTGGCAGCAGGTGACAAGGACTAACAGACAGTCGGGTATTCCAGTTAAGGATAAAGCTTGAACGTTTCAGATTCGTAGCAACAAGTGTATCCAAGTCGAGTTGTAATAATTATTATTATTATGTGTGCGAAACAAACATTTGTGTTCTTCTGGAGCTGCTGCTGTATGCTGGCGATGGTTGCCATGGCAGAGTCGAGAAATGATAGCCATCAGCAGCCACCGCCACCTTTGGCTCATGTCGAGAAATGTGGCAGCACTCAGAAGATGGTGGATGAGTGCTTCAAGGATCTGCCACCACATTTAATGGAGTTTTTGCAGAGCACTAAGATGGTAATAAGCAAACGGGAGATCATAGCCAAGTGCAAGTAAGTCGAAAGTGTTTGAAAGTGCTTTCAAATGCGCCAACTAAAGCACTTGGACTCTGCATAAATTACACAAATATGAAAAGGAAAATATTATACGACTGTGCAAAGAACATCAAGCGTCAATCGAAAGTGAAATACATAAATGATTACCCTTCACTTGCCAAGGCTAACAGCTAACGGCTAACGGCTAACGGCTAACGTCAGTCATCCTCAGAGTCGATGATTAATTAATTTTTTGTGTTACCTTTCTGCAGGGTTTACAGCCATAAAAGACTGAAAATTAATTGCCAGGATTGAAGGGGTTCTGTGTGCTTTTTAATTTTAATTTTGATTTTGATTTAAAGTGAAAACTCTAATACGCCATTAAAGCACAAACTCTTTAATTTTGGACATAATCAAATAATACATTTGCAAGTGTCGAACTGCGATTTGTTTTTCGTGGAAATATGAATTTATCAACATCCTTTAATTACTTGTGCAAATGCCGATGTGAAATTTGATGAGCAATTAAAATCAATGTACAACAAAATGTTGCCAAAGTTCGTGTTAACTAATGCATAAATAAATGAAATTTAATTCAATTGAAATCACAAACCAAACAATACTTTAAACACAATGTAAATAAGTTGTGTTTATTTACAACTTAGCGAATTTAATTTGCAACAATAAGCACATCTATTTAATGAAATATTATAATTTAATTATAGTGTTTTTAATCGCGGAATGAAATGCTTTGATGCCTATTCAGCGCGTTGTCTACAGAATCGAAAACTTGGATTATTTAAAAGTAATGTCTATGCAGCTCGAAAGTTTTTCAACAAATTTTGTTCGGACGAGGACTTTCAGCGTGGTAAGCCAGAAATATGTCAAAATCATAAACATAAAAATATTCAATTATAAAAATTAGCACACAATTTTACACACAAAAGAAAAATCTGAACGCACAGAAAAGATAAAAAACTAAATGGCTTTTAAATTAATTGTTTTTATGACAGCTTGCTTTAGATATTAATTGCTTAGTTTGGATGATCTTTAAATTCGGACATATTATCAATTTTATTTATTTATTTTATTTAAATATATATATTTATGACAGCTTAAAAACTTAACTTAAAAATTGAGAGGCAGCAACAGCATTTTTATATTTTGACAGACATATAATCAATTATTAAACTTGTTGATATTAAAGCTAAATTTAAAGTTGACTTTAAAACTGAGAGACAACAACATTTTTTGCAGTTTCAAGTTAAGAGTTTAACAATTTCAGGGCAAGTTTCCATTTGATTTTTGCTTGATGATAGGCAGAAACAGAGTTGAACAATTTTTCAAAATACATTTCATGCTCAAAAATGTAGCTTATAAATCAACTAGCCAAGGACTTTGCAATGATTTAAAATACTATTCTTTATTTATTGATATCGAGTCCGTTAGTTAAATATTTTTTAAATATTATTATTTAATATCTCCTTCGTGCGCACGTTTCTAAATTCCGGGTTTTTTTTTTAAATGTTAGACTTGTCCAATTCATATCAAATTTTGTTAATATGTGTATATATATTTCTTTAATATTTAAAAATATTGTTTTTTATAAAAATTGGTAAAGAAATGCTTTAGACTCGGCCCAGTCCGGCCAGACATCGAGTAGAACAGTTTAATACGAAATTTAAAAAAATAGTAATTAAGAATTTTGCACAAAAACAAAAAATGATTTTTATATAAAATTTAATTTTTGGTATATCGATATGCAAAAATAAATTATCCGTATAAATATAGCATCATTTTTGCAGTAGTTATTAATTAAATGCCGCTAAAAAAGCCGTTTCTCCCACTGTGCGTGCATTTTTTTTGTTTGTTTGCAAATAGTTTTATTTACAATCTATCAATAAATATTAAATAAATTTTATCAGTTTTGTATTCTATTATTTTTAATGCCACTGTATAAAGTATATATTAATTTATGTTACTCCAAAGCAAGAGAGAGTGTTGTATTCGAGTAGACCCAACTAGGGTTTCCTAAATAAATATTAAATTAAATAATTTGGAAGTTTATGTTAATATTTATCAGTAAAAATTGCGTATATTTAATATGCACTATTTTATAGGTTTTTTTTTGGCTTATTTTTAATGGGTATAAATGAAAATCAAAAATAATTTACATTTGCAATCAAAGAATACGTTTCACACAAATACATATATAAATATTTAACATACATTTAAATTTTCTGTTAATTGGCTAATTAAGGATTTATCATATATACAGATTACCTGCGCCACAAGGATTGCTTCACATATATTCAGGAGGACTGGATGAGCTGTACGACAGACTTTGAAAATATACTCACAGATGATTTACATGATAATACTCGCAATATAACTGATAAATTTATGGAATTCTGTTGGTAAGCATCTGTTGGATATAAATTGCCAGGACAGTAATTAATTGTGTCCCGAAATAAATAAATTGCAGTGCACGTTACGCATACGAGAATTGTATCTACAATAGTGCAAGATACAAATGCTACAAACATTCGGCTGAATTCGCACGTGAAACCGCCAAAATGCTGTCGGATGAGAAACATTTCAGCAACTGTCGTCACCTGGAGGACATTTGTGCCCATTCGGTGCGCATTCGGTGCGCTGGGTGGCTGTGGCTGGGGAGCAGTCTGTATCCTTTGGCCCTGATGCTGGGGCAACGCTTCCTGCGATATATTCTCCGACCGTAAATTGGCCACAACACTGTCTGTGTGTGCGTGTGTGTATTTGTGTTGTGTTGTGGTGTATGTTGTTCAATTGAAAATGCATAGCATTGTGAGGGTGAGGGAGGGTATTGTGTGTGATTCTTCTGGGTGGGTAAATGGGTCGGACAGCGGCACTTGTTAGACTTTAAGCTGAATAATACCTATCGCATGTCTGTCTGTATGTTTGTAAACGTTTTTTGTGTATTTAATAAAATTTTGACTTCAGTTGTGCAATGTCTACAGAAGCAAACAAAACGTTTATGCCAAATCTACTTACACTCTTAGCATTTATTCGATGTTCAACAGCTGCATGCAACACATGGCGTATGTGTAATATGCTAAACAGTCTGGCAAATGTTTATTGAAAAGGCAAAAGCAAAAGCACTCTCCCACAAGTTAAGGACTTTAGTCTCAAAGATGTCTTGCCGGGATAAGGTAAATCGGTCACGCACGTGTTCAGTTCTTAGTTTTTCAGGTATTTATCTTATATATATATATATTTATTTAACTTATATGTCTGTACATCTTTATTGCAAATGTTTGTCTTTACTTTTGACAAGCCATTTGAAGTCAGTCAGCAAAAGTTTTGAAAATAACATAAAACAGTTTGTCTAGCAACTCTCTCGACAGAAAAAAAACGAAATAAAAAGAAAAACTTTAACAAAACGGAATGCGGCATATGGCAAACTTATTACTGTTCGTCTAAAGTTACTGAACTTTCCTCAGTTAGTAAGTATGTGTATATATATATACTTATATGTACGCAATATGATTTTTTTGCCGCATTGTTCCTTTCAATATGGATCGATATTAATTTCGCAACGTTTTGCCTGTAATGTAAGTTAACGCTAATAGCAAGTGCATAGTTGCGAGTTCCGAGTTCCTAGTTCCTAGTTGCGAGTTGCGATAACAAAGGCCGCACTTGTGCCCATGTCCTTTTATGCTATTTGAGCATAGTTTAATAGGGAAATGCAGAAAAAAAATAAATAAAAAATTGCTTAGTTTCTTGTAGCCTTTAATTAAAGTTGTTGCTTTGTTTGCAATTTGTTCTTTGAGTTACTAAGATTGCTAACTAAATGCTGCATTGTTAGCTAATAAACAAGATTCTTAAAGTTTAAATAAGAGTTATGAGTTCAAAAATGTTAAAAGAAGTTAAAGAAAATAATTATCTAGATGAATGATGATGAATAAAATATTTATAAATTTCAATTTTTATTTAGAATGTTAAAAATTAAAGTTATTTTATTTAATTTTTTTGTATGAAAATAGAAAAATAACTTATAATTTCAACCTATAAAATAAAATTTGACAAAAAATTTTTATTATACAATTTTAAAAATAATTGCTCTTTTATGATTTTTATATTGATTATAAAAACTTAAATTTTATTATTATATCATTATTTTATTTTATGGGTAAAAAATTTAAAGTTGTTGCCAATTTTAATGAACAAATTTAATAAATAATTTATTATTCATAATTTTTACTTCAAATGTTGAAATAAAAGTTATTTTTCATAAATTTTTATATAAAAATAAAATAAAAAACATTTTATTTCAACTTTTAAAATAAAAGTTAGCAAATAATTTTTATTTAAAAATGTGAAAAATACTTGCTCTTGTTTTATAATATTTATATTGATTATAAATTTTTAAAATTTCATAATTCTTATATCATTACTTCATATTTCATATATCATTATTTTATTCTATTGGTAAGAATAAGAGTTTTTGCCAATTTTAATAAAAACATTTAATAAACATTTGATCTCTCATAATTTTTATAATTAAAATAATATAAGAGTTTCAAGTATCATAAATTTGGAAAAATCGCTTAGAAAACAGGAATATTCGTACATAAATTTAACCAACATTTCTTTTTTAAATTTTGCTAATATATATTTGAATTTTAGATAGCAAGTTTTTCAAGTGATCAACTCTCTATACAAAGAAATTTTTTAAATTTTGGCAATACTTCGTCTTTTAATTTATTTCAGATTTTAACATAGGTATAATAATATTTATTTAAGATACTTTCAAACAATTCGAACGATTTGGTAACTTGGGAAGCAAAGCTGAAAGAATAAAGAGGGATTATTTGCAACTAATTAATTAAGTTCGACAACATTCAATTTGGCATCAGTAGGTATCAATCGATATCGAATTAAATGGCTTAAATGCCATATTCGCGTAAAGCTTATTTAATTTAAAGGACACTTTGACTGCCTGTCATTTGCATGCTTAGCATGGCAAACAATATATACAAAATAAGGACACAGGATGAGGAGCACGTGTATGTTACAAATGGCTAAGGGGAACGCACAAATGAGAAAGTTCTGTAGAAATCAAAGCTAAAAATAAATTAACTGCGTCAGCTACAAAATGTTAAATGTAGTTTTATCTAACAGGTGCTTAAAATATTTATTTTATAATCACAATGGCTTAAATGTTGCATTTTACGTGTAATAAATTATGTGCAATTTAAAAATCTGCACAGATTATTTACTTTACTGTAATGGACAGTTAATTCATTTAAATATTTAAAATCGAAACTTGTTGCTGTCCATTTGGCATAAATCTGACATTTAATCTGTTCAAAAAGCATTGCATACTCGCAGGCGACTCTAAAAGCATTGCATACTCGCAGGCGACTCTAAAAATTTGCATTTATATAGGAGTTTGTTAATCCTCAGGACTATTGAAGTGCTTTGTTTATTTTTGTTGCTTTTATTCAACTGAAGTAAGTATATATTGATGAATGCAGTAAGAGGGAATAAAAATATTCATAGATAATTGTAAATTTAATTATTTTCAGTGAATTTCTATATATATATATCTCAGCTAAGCTCAGAGATTCAATTACTACAACTATAAAAAATATATTTAATATTCTTTGCACCCAACTGAAACTTTATAACTTTGATTATAATCATTAGATGAGTGACCTGCAAATTGTCTCAAATTACAATTTTTAATTATAAGTAGTTATTAATTGGTTTTAAATAAAGGTCATGAACTTTTGGTACAAGTTTACAAGCTAAACAATCAAGACAAGAAGAATTTACCGAGGTCAATTTGGTTATGCGATTGCTTTAAAATTTTGCAAATCAGGCTTTGGAGATTCTTGGAAAGGATTGTAAATAAACTTGTGTTTCATAGTCGGACACACTCCTTGGGAAACAGAGTATAATATAAAATATTTTAAGTCAATTTTACAGATTTTACAAAGAGCCTAAGATGCTTACGAAACTGACATTTATATTTAATTAAAAATCAAAATGTTAAGAGCCATCAAATCGATTCAAAGTATAAAATCTTCATATGTTTTACTGGCTGGTAAATATATTGCACAATATTCTTAAGAGCAGAAGCCTTTTTAATATTCCAACTAGCTCAACAAAATGTTATTACTTCCAATGAAAAACTGTCAACATTTCAGTTTGTAACAAAATATAAAACTAATTATAAAATTCTTTGAATCGTAATGCTACAAAAATATTATAAATTAGTTTATACTTATGTGAAAACGTGCACATTAAATGCATTCCAAAATGCTTCAAATATTTCATAAATTCCCAAAGCAATAATGGCAGGTGTAGAAATATAAATCACTTTTGGAAATAAATAAAATAAAAAATTGCAAGCTGCGACCGTTAAGAAATTGTTTTGATTTCACATTGAACGCAATGTCCGGAATGCAAAGCTTGAAAATAAAAATAAAAATAAATAATAAATGAACTATTGAATATTAGGGTTATCGAAATAGGTTCAAGATTTACGATAATGGTTTTTAAAGCTTAACTAATGAGGGAAATTTAATACTTTCATTTAACCCCAATGCAATTCTATAAAAAAATTAATTCACAAAGCTCTCTGTGGTCTAGAAAGCTACCTAGGTAGTATTAGAGGGTATTTAGTTTGAGTTTTTATAAACATTGTTTCAGTACGTAATTATTTGTGACGTCAAGGCAATAAATGTGTGGGATTGTTTAGAGTTATGTAAAACGATATAAACAAACCTGAAGCGCAGTTAAATAATGTGTTAAGTGCCAGTTAATATTATTTTTTCTATTGTTTACCATTTGTGGTCAGATTTGCATATACAGTTAATATGTTTGGTTTGCAAAAACGTATTTTAATTTTAGTTTTCACTGCAATTTTTTTCAAGTGTTTATCACAATCAGTTTGAACAATCTCATGCACTATAATTTATAATTTATACAACTAAGCTGATTTTAACCGCTTATAATTTGCGTCAGACCATCATCGTAGTCTCCACCGTAGCTGCGACCGCCACCCCCTCGGCCACCACCACCCCCGGCATAACGACCGCCGCCTCCACTGTATCCATTGGGTGAGAAATTTCCTGAATATACCGGACGTCCGCCACCTCCGCCGCCTGCTCCGCCAGGATAGTAGCCACCACCGCCCCCGCCTCTGCCACCGCCAGTTTGTATGCCCGGCCCCTGGCCGCCCGGAGGATTACCTGAAAGTGCCATTAGCTATTTATTAATATCTTGAATTCGCTGTTATTTTCATTCTCAAATGCCTTACAGTCGTAACATCCACCGCCAATATAAACAGCCGCCTCCGCCACGGCAAATACGCTCAGAACGCAAACCGCAAAAACCGTAAAAAAATTTCGCATTTTTTTTTTTTTACTTTTGATTGTTGTTGTTGGTTTGCCAAGGTGTCAAACGAGTCTGACTGAATGGCGCAGCTAGCGGCTACTTATATACGCCAATACGTTGTGTGATTTTTTTTGTATACCCTGTACTTAAACTAAATGGGTAAAAAGGGTATACAGATTGCCAGAAATATGTAGGGGTCAATGGAGTATTTAAATATACAATTATAATTAAATATACAAGAATAATTGTGTTATTATTAAGTTAACAAAAAAAAAAAAATGTAATATTATTTTCAAAATTTTTCTTAAGTTTTTAACAGCTTAAATATAATACAAATTTAAAAATTCAAATATGACTATATTATGGCAAGTATATCAAGCAAAGGAGTGCAAAATAAAGCAGCACAGTAAGCAGTGCACTGCTTGAAAGTATCTAACTGAAAATCGTAAACTTTTATGTACTTTCGACCCAGACACATGGTATCAAATAGTCAACCTACCCACACTCAACTCAACTTCGATTATTCCAACTTGTTTATATTTTGCAATTCAATGATCATCTTATCTCTACTATATACTTAAATATATATAGTATAGATGATGTGTATAAAACGAGCTTAGAGGAGAGAAATATTAATCAAAGTGGGGAAATGCCCAGTGCTAATCGTAAACATGAAATGGTTTGAGACAAATACAATAACAATTACAATTCTATATACAGCTGGATTGCTATTGATATATACACTACACTACACCGAATGGATGGGATGACTTGCGACTGATGAAATATATATGCTGACAGTCACGACTTTTGGCTACAAAAAAAATAAGACATTTCGATTTAAGTACATTGTTGTGGGAAATGACAGCTTAGCTGGAAATTTAAGCATTCATGTTAATAATATGTTAATAATCTTAATTAATTTTTAAGTTGCATTTAAAAGCGTATTTCTTTATATGTATTTGTGGGCGTGTCTCGCAAATATTGTCGTAAATCTATTTGTTGTGCTCTTTTGGGAAATTTTGCAGCTATCAATTTGGTTTTTCCCCAATGGTTCTATAATACAATTCGTATATTGACAAACAGAAAGAGTTTGCTAAGTATTATATAGAAGATGTGCTTATAAAAAAACAATTTAGCTGAAAATAATAAAAGCTACAGAGATTTTTTAAGTAGTAAAAAGAAGAGTTTATTATGAAGTTTATGATTTCTACGTTTTACGAGTTGTTTATAATTGAAATGCCAAAAGTTATAGAATAACAAAGCTCAGAGTTATGAGCCTGTCAATTTATTTGTGTCAGTTGATAAATGATGATATGGCATTTATATACTTTTTTTACACTCTTTTTTATACAATTTATTCATACAATATTTACAATCAAGAAGCAATTTAAAAAGGATTAATTTGAGATTATTATCAAGTGCAATTTTAATCAGATATCGCTAGTCTTATAATTTTTGAATATAAAAAATATAATTTACGGAATATTTATTAATTTTTTTTTTTTTTTAATTTTGCTAAAATCTCTTCTATGTGAGGCAATAAATTGAATTTAAATTTTTTGTTAAATATCATGAAAAAAATATATTTTTTTCAACTCTTAATAAAAATTTGTATTTAAAATTATTTGCCATTTTTTGTCTAATTTTAAAATTCATAAAAAAAGAGTTAGTTAATGATTTTTTAATAAAAATTTAATTTTATTTATAATTTTATTTTTTTAATCGAAAAATACACAAAAATTTTTTAAAAATTTAAAAAATTAAAAATGAAAGCTTATTCTGCATTTTCAATTAGAATATCTAAGATTTCCTTTCAACAAGATAATTTTAAGCATAACTAAACTTTTTATTTATGGTTTTTTTGAATTTCATCATAGCGTATCTCGTAGTCGATGCTTTAGAATTAAACTAAAATTGATTATTGTTTTATTGAACCGTTACCGATAACATTTAGCACACACATATAATGCAAATAATTTAGCGAATTACATGGTATATAAGAAGTATATAGACGGCATTAAATGAACAGTTCGATGCAGCCAAGATGAAGTACTTGACGTGTATTATGTTATTGTTGGGACTGCTGCTGCCAGCTTTAATCAGCGGTAAGCATTTGAGCCCCGATTAATGTTGATTAGTGTTAATTGCCACTCTGGCGTATGCTTGATTTATAGCCTTTCCCAGCACTGTGGTGGTGAATGGCCGTTGTCTGACTTGTAAGTTATAGTTTTAGTTGCATTATAAAGTTCACACTTAAAGCATTTCTCGATTGCTTGAAAAAAGGTCCCAATCCAGATGGAGAGCCTGTTTATATAGATGGCCAGGAATATCGCAGCTTCTCATCGCCAGACAACCCCAACAGCAATGTGATTCTCAGTCGTCCGGGTCACAGCAATGGACGTAGTACCATAATACGGCGGAATGGTAACACTATAGTCAATGGCCGCTGTGACATATGCAATGTGGATGTTTAACAATTTGTAATATATTCAGTAAAGTGTTTTTTTTTGCTCTTACGCAATTGCAGCTGCATGTCTGTACTTTTGTTTGTTTTTTTTAAAGCTAAAGTTTCCCTTTGAAATTTCACTTCTGTCAGATTGGCAGTAAATAAGGCCATTAAAATATAAATACATACAAGTTTCTATTTCCATGACAATCAATTCGCATATTTGTCCAACTGCACACACCTGTCTATACCCATTTGTTTGACAGGACCCCCAAATTGAATTTTAAACTGATACCAAAGTCTGATTCAAGGAATTCTATTGAGGTTGCTTTTCACAATTCACAATTGAATCTGTTTGTGCCTTTGTGTGTATGTGTGGAAAATCTATAGACAATTTTTTGTCACAGCAAGCAGCCAAATAAATAATACAAATAACAGAACAGCATAATATAAAAAAAATAATAACAATGAAGGGGAACACTTGAAGTGTGGCCAACTATTTATGTTGAATTATGCATGATGTATTTGTCATAAATATTACATGAGTATAAAAACATAAATAAACAGCTATATATCATTAGAATTTCGATGGTAAATATATATTAATTTCGGTGATATATATATATGTAGCCTTGATAGGAAACTTTTAAAGAAAATAAGAAAAATCAAATCCAGATGAACCATGAATTCTTCAACGCATGGCAAATATCGTAACCGAATTAAAGATTTCCTAAAAAGTGTATTTATTAATTATGTAGGGCAAAATGGTTCTTTTCTTTATTTTCTACATAATTTTAGCAAATATAAAATATTACAAATATATACAATATTTATGTTGATTTTATTGGATTGGATTTTTTTAATGGTAAACAACTTAGTTAAAAGCAAAGCCCTCAACATATCTATTATAAATTGACTATATATGATTAATTGCTGAATTTATTTCTACCAGACTTCATTTACAATAATTTAATCAGCTTTATTAGCTGCAGAGCATTAGCAACATTGCGTATGCTTGATAATTATTTTTTGATGTCCGAAATTGTAAGTAAGTGTAATTCCAGGTTTATAAAATTCTCTAAATTTTAAAAAATATATGATTTCCCAAAAGAAAATTTAAATAAAATTAAATAACAAGACATTTCGCTAAAATATCGGTTACGTTGTAAAAAAGTTTTCAAAGCTGAAAATTCAGAAATTGCATTTATTATTGCTTAAGGTAAAATTTTCGCAATTTTTGGCATAATTCCAAAAAAAAATATAAATAGTCTAGCACAGTGAAAGTTTTCAAGGCAGACTGCTTAGATATAATATAAAATCAAAGTAACTATTAAATGCAAGCCTTGTTTTGACGTTAAAGTCTATGAAAAATTTTAAACAAGTTTGTATGCAGATATTAAATTTCCAACAAGAAGTAAAGTGCATGATTAAATTAAAGTTATTTAAAAATGAAAAAACTGAAGAGAGCTTGCAACTTGAGTTGCAACAATTGTAATATATCAAAGAATTTAGTTTCAGAATTTAATTTTGTATTAGATTTAAAATATTTGTTGATTTCATTACTTATTATTGATAATATCACATGACTGAATGGCAAAAAAAAATGAAAAAAAAAAATAATAAATTTTCTAATTTGATTTGTTTTCATTTGCTTGATTTCGTTGAACACAGCTTGAGTTTAATTTTATTTTTATTTGAAGCACACTTTTCTATTGTTAAACCTAATTTGTCTGGCACTTAAAGTACAGTAAGGCAACGATTTATTGGGCGGGGCGTGGGCTTAGATTTTTCTTTGTGCCAAATACGGAGACAGAATTTTTGCTTTGAATCAATGTTTATCTCAATACTGAAAGCACAAACTGATTTATTATCGGAATTTCTTGTTACATTACATTACAAGTATGTATTTATTTGAATTTATTAACGTATCTTTGATTGCGGTTAATACGGTCACGTATTTGATATTGTACTCCTGCTGTGAACTCAATTTCATTTAAAACCAAAAACATTGCCGGAAATGTATTTGGAATGTTTAATTTATAGAGAGACATTGAATGATTTTAAGCTTGTATTTTTATTTCTATTTCTATTCTACAAGATTTAATTGAATGCCAATGTATTTTGATTTTTGCATTTTCTGAGAAATTTAAATGTGACAGTGGATATATGAAATTATAATGAATGAGCTTGCACATGTAAAAGTTATTTGAAAATTCATGGCAAATTGCTAAGTCGATTCTGTTGGATGGAGAGCAAAGCTGATATATGAGTATTCAAAAGTTTCCATGAAGCAATAAATATAGAGATTGAAAATCACAATTATGCCACAAATGTGTGGCAAACAAAATATTCGCACAGTTATTTATATGTAATTCTGAAAGCAATCATTTCTGTCGCTCGACCATAAGGTTTTTAATTAAAATTTGAAAATTTCTAATAATTATCATTGCAAATATATCGATGTCAGTGTATTTTACCTTGATATGAAACAAATGTGTTTGTCGAGTTTTTATTTTGTAAAATTTGTATTTTTTTTTATATTTTGATGTATTTACATTAAATCTTAGTTCAGTTATCCATTTGAAATTTAATTAAATGCCTGTGAGTATAGAATGTGGTTTGTTTAAGACAGAATCTTGCTTTTTCTGTGCAAATGATACTCGGGTAGATATAAAAGCACCTGATGGCTAAATTTCTTGAAGTAATTAAATATTTTCACAATGTTCATGTCTACAGATTGATTTTATATTATTACATAAATTCTTACACATACAATACAACTTAAAGTACAACTAATACCCCGGAACAAAAGCCAAAAACTTTAACAAAAGAAAATAAATAAAAAATTGTTTTCAAATAAGCCCAAAGCGTTTGACAGCAAATTAATTTTTTATCAACTCAAATTTATTTGAGATTTGTGCTTTTATTTTTGACAATTGTTTTGATGGCATTTTAGGATCAAACCTGCTTGAATAAGCACGAGAACATTTCCTTTGTTGTAAAAATAAATCTTAGAAAAAGTATTACACACGTGTCAATTTATTAAAGGCTTAAGGTAACTCAAACTATTAAACTACAAAGGTTGGCAAACATATATATTAATATTTGACATTATGCCCTGTGCTCAAAGCGTAGAGGGGTATATTATGAACCCACAAATTCTATACACATATTTAATATAGCCTATTGAGAATTTCTTTGTAAGTTGAAACCAACGCAAACAAACCGAAAAAAAAGGATAAGGAGTAATTCGCAGTCGTTCTTAGTTGTTTTTGGCTTACAAACACAAGAATTTCATATATTTTTATCCAGAAAAACAGTTTTCGCTTTCATTCTGTATTTCCCAAAAGATTTTGCACTCTGAGTCATATTATTTTTCCCTTTTTTTTATTTTGGGTCCACAAGCGACAAGTGGCTTGGCTTGTATTTGATAAGTCTGGAATGGGCACTCGACTCGACTCGACTCGACTCGACAACTTGCATTGCTTTTCAGAAAATATTAAACGATTTTCAGCAGCCTTAAATCAACAACCTCTGGCAAAGTTTGGTAGAAATAACAGGGATTTCTGGAATGAACATATTTTACTTATTTTACTTTACTCAGGTTGAAGGTACATCGATTTTTATATTGGACATCAACGAATTGTTTTTATTTGTTTACTCAATCGTATCATGATTTAATTGAATTCACTTTTACCTGCCTTTAATTAAAGAAGGTTAATGACACAATATTTTCCAGTCAATTAAGTACAAGTATGCATTTAATATTAATTACAGCCTTTTGTAGATTTTTAGTATACAAAAAAAAAGGCCTAAACAAAGTTGGGGAATACCATAAAAATGGAAAAGGTTTAAAATAATAAATTTGGTGTTCTTTATTTACTTTCTTTGTTGCTCAACGTAATTATTTATTAATTTTCAATTCATATTTGATTTAATAAAATTATAAAGCTAAGTAGAAAAAAGAGTATAAAGAGGAAAGAATATTGTGATACTTGAATCTTTTAAAAAATTTATTAAATTCTAAATTGAAAGCAGAATAGTAGCCTATTGTTTAGCCTGTGATATTCACTTAAAGCAAATAATTAATTTGTAATTAAAATATACAATATTGATCATAGTTTTGTACACTCTGTTTTTTGAATATTTATTTCTTACTTTTGCATAAGTAAACTGTTGTTGATTAAAGCTGTTCACACCAAGTATTTAACTTTTGCCATTCGAGTCAATTGCTTTGATCAATTAATTATATTAGCTATTGAGCTAAATAATTAAGAAGTTAAGTGCTGCTTTATTATGCAAAAAACCATCAATCTATGTATTTATGTCAAGTGCAGCTTATTAAGCCAAACACACACTCAACTACAAGTTAAAGTAAAATAGTTTGTAAATATATTATATACATGCTTTTATATAATTTTCATTTGTGAGCTAATGAGATTATTAGACAATGTTGCATATTATATTTTTATTATTTTTTTTTTTTTTTTACTTTTTTCAATTTTAATTAGTTTTGTTTGTCAATCAAGCTGCCCTAGTTAAAATAATGGCCACGTTTCTGTTTTGCATATGTTTTTGTCCAGGTAATAAGCAAAATGGCAGGATGCCAGGATAGTAGCATGACAGGACATACGGTTGGCAATTGCGAGTCCTTTTTCCAAGGTCGTTCAATGCGCTTGCCAAAGTTAATGATTAAAAGACCAAAGTATATGTGTGTGTGTGTGTGTTTTATGATGCCAAGGTGTGTTCTACACCAGACAGAGAACTTTAAGTGCCCAGGACTCTATTATCCTTATTTTTTTTCGTCTACTTTAGCTAGAAATTCATAAATCATTTGGTGGGAATTTTTTGTGGCAACCTCATTTATATTGCAATTAAAAGCTGTAGGACAGCCAACATTAGGATTTGCTGTTTCAGCACATTATTTCACATACTTAATTTGTAATGTTTCAAATCCAATGTTGTGTGTATATTTCACTGTCATTGACAAATTTTAACACACTTTTCAGCTGTGTTCAATCAATAGTAACTAACTTTTAATTAAACATTGTTTTGCGTTGTCCTAAATCCTGGAAAAATTAATTTTTGGATTATCCATATAATCACTGAATAGGAACAATTCATTTTGATGCCTTTGAGCAGATATAATAATCTGATTTATTTATTATTATTATTTAGTTTTCTATTTTATTATAACACAATTAAATTGCTGTGATTTATTATGACATATTGTATAGTTGATAGTTGTATAGCCTTTTATATACGTTAAAGTTTAGATTTATTGAAATACGTCATATTTTTCCTTTTGTAATACATTATACAATATTTACCCTTTGATTTCAGATTGAAAAGCTTTTGATTCATTTATTTTCTTGCTTATAAAAACGTGTAGAGTATAATTAAAAGTATAGTTCTTAGAATGTCTATTTGACTACAAATAATTACGTTTAATTTATAATTAATTAAAATTTTTTTAATGAAGCTGAAATATACTTGAAGCAAATTTTATATTTTTATTCCCATGCTCAATCTTTTGCCAGTTCATTCTAATATTTACCTTCAGCTGGAATACTTAAAATTTTTATTCGCTTCAGCTAATGGAACATATGGCATAATAAAGATTAAGTCTTTGATTGTGTATGTACATATATATATATATATATATTTTTATTTTTTTGACATTTGTCTGCCAGACTTAGAAATTAAAATGTCACGCATAATGCTTTATTTTACATTACCCAAAACGCTAATCACGTTAATGTGCGATAAACAAGAGGACTATTACACTAGTCAACAAATTGAAGATTTAGATAATTTAATGAATAAAATAAAATTCAACAAGTTTACTAAAGTTCAGACAAACTTAGCGAAGATTTAATTTACTTAAAATGAGTATTAGCATTTCTGAAATAATCTAAAATAATCTGCCAAAATAATAAATTATATTATTGATTTTTTATATGAATGTCATTTTTTTTTAAGAATTTTTTAGTTCAGTTTCCAAGTTTTCAAAACACAACTTGTCAATTTTGACGCATTTTAAGAAATTTTATTAAAGTGTTAGCATTTTTGCCAAAAAACAATTCAACTTAAACAAAAGATAATATGCGAATTTTACACTTTCCGATTAATTAAAAACGCGATATTATGCAGGTTTAATAAAACTTAACTCTTAGTGTTCGCAATATGTTTCATGGTAAACGCTTAATGCATTATAATTATGCAGTAAAGAATTTAATTAAATTTCCAACAGAAAAGCTATTTTTATAAAATTCCAATTATAAAAAGGTTTTTTATTAATTTTAATTCTTTAGTACAGTGTTTATGTGCTAGAGTTGAATTTAATTTGTTGCCTTAAAACATTGCAATGCACTTTAAATAATTCTTAATAAAAGTGAGCATATATATATACATATTTCTAATGCAGTAAACGAGCACTAAATAAAATACATACATGTATGCACATACATACATACTATTTATATACGCATGGCAGCATCGAACGGGGTTTATAATCAATGAACAACATGCAATCAAAATATGAGTATGAATTAAAACCGCCCCTATTCATTGAAAGGGTGTTCTTATTCATATATGTATGTATTATATACCCCGCCTTTGACTCAAGCATTAAATAGTATTAAAGTTTTGTCAGGCATATGAAAAACTCATGGCACTATTTACTTATATCAGCTTTCGGACATAAAAGTTATAATTTCAAATAAATCGAGCCTGGAAAAAATAATCAAGATGAATACATACAATTTTTAAATATTCTAATTCTATTAAAATTTATTAAATAATAAAAATTATGAAGTTATAATTGAATTTTTATTTATTTTTATTATTTATATTTTATTTTTAACTTTAAAATTAAAGTTGGTTGAATATTAAGAGTTATTTTATATTATTTAAATAATAATTTAAATTTAATTATTTTTCGAAATGAATTATAACATCTTAGATTTTTTAATGCAATTAAAATTAATTGAAAAATAAATTTATGAAATTATTATTTGTTATTTTATTATATTTTATTTTTATTTTCTATTTTCAATTTTAAAATAAAAGTTGGTTAAAAATTTATGAGCTATTTTATATTATTAAAATAAAAATTGAGATCTACTTATTTTTCGGTAAAATATATAAGTTTTTGCCAACTTTTAATGAATAAAATTAAATAGTAATTCATAATTTATAATTTTTATATATTTAAATTAATTCAATTGCGATTCGTGATTTAGACTAACTGTTGCTAAAATGTTGTTGTTTAGTGTTATTTAACGCCTACAGGATGGCCAAATGCTATATATGAACTGAAACTGGTTTTTACCACAGTCAAGTGGCACATAAGGCAACTGGCCTGTGCATGTGTGTGTATGCGTATGCGTATGTATTTATATACGTGTGGGCCAAGATTTTTATTGCCTGAATAATAAGCACATTGTGGGCTATGAAACAGACGCTCCGCACGCAAGTTCTTTTTATTTATATAAATACATTTTTATAGCCATAAAACAAACAGAGATACATATACGTTTGCAATATGTTTATTAAGTTTAGAATACGCTGCAATTTATTTAGCATATGTGAAGTGCATAAAAAATGAAATGTCTGCAGTCGTTGTCCATGGCACAGTATATTAATGGAATTAGTGTAAAGAAAAGAGCATCCCGACGCCTGAAGGATGAGGATGGAGGATGTGCAGGCAATGAGAGCGCACTCAAGCCAACATCCAGTAATCATTAATGAAATTTGCATACTGCTCTGTCTTAGTAATTATAGAGTACCACAGAGTGTAGTATTTCCCAGTGTATGTATATTGGTAGGCACTGTCAACAATGAGTAATGAAATTTCACTTTGATTTGCTGGCCTAGCTGACACTGAAGTTAGTTGCCTTGAATTTCGGTAGAAATAATTTCCACAATTTTCAATGAACAGGAATTATTTATTTAAGACGGATGTTGCCGAAAGTAAACAATCGCAATTGGACAATTTCTTTGTATTTCTTGGAATGTGAATGCCAGTTTTTGGTTACAATTTTAGGAATTCATTTTCGGCCAACAGGCGCTTTAGAAAGAATTCTAAAAATATATATAGTGGGTCAGTACAGCTAAATTAAAAGTAACAGGAAAACATATATATTAAATATTAAATGCATTGGCTGGTCAAGTCAATTCATAATTTGTACAATTATTTTATTAAAGCGTATTAATATTAAGTATACGTATTTCATGCTGTCGACCCTTTTACTTTTCATAGCCGTTTGGGGTCAATAAAATAAAATGAATAATTTTGCAGATATTAATACTCAAATCTCTTCTGATGTGACCTTTGTTTGCTGTCACAACAAGATATTGCTTAAATCATTTCTGGCTGCCTCTTGATATCAAATATAAAAAATACGACCCAAATCGATTAACTCCCTCAAAGGATGCCTTGGGTCCAATACTCCCACACTCGCAGGCAATTGAACGTTTGGACATAATTTCCATAACATACATTTCGGTGCATTAAAGCTTATTTATAATTTTACACTGAGGAAAAAATATAGTTTCATAATAAGGAAGAGTAAATCTTCTTTTATTCTATGTTGCTCTTAATGAATCTTTGTTAAAAAAGAATGCTGGTTCTCGAGAATATTTGATTTTATGCATATTTATTTATTTTCCCTCTTTATTCACAGAAATTGATTTTATTTATTTTATCATTTAATTCTACTGTTATACCAAAAAATATAAATATTATTCTGATTATTTAATATATTCATAATATTAATTTTAAAACCCCACTGAAAGGTTTTTCCACATTAACATTTTTTTAAATCCTTTATATCTTAATAACAGAAAAATAAATAAATCCGTTTTTGGAACATTATCAACAAGTGGTGATGGTTTGGTTAAATTTAAAATGAATATTTTTCTCAGTGCAGCGCTGCTCAGAGTTCAATCTTATGGATTTACATAAAGCCAGACGGCGTTCAAGCGTTAATTTCTGATTTCAGACTTAATCCTCACACATAATTAGCTAGTTAACCATAATTAAGCCTTAGCTCGTTAGGTCCTGTGAAATGTGTGTGTTCACATGAGAAACTTGATAAGCACCTAGGCTATAAACATTAACGCCATTAGATGTGGTCAACACTTGTATATAAACATTTTTTTGCGAGGCTAAACCAGCTAAATATTAGAGCGTTGACTCTCAAGTGTTTTTTTTTTGGTCGATGTGTTAGCAAAATTTGTTCAAGGACTTGAATGTTTGCATAGTTTTATCAGAAAAACTTTCAACAGCCCTGACAGCAAGTCAACCATTCAAAGTTTATTTTGATGGGCTTTGCAGCTGTTGATTTAATGTTTTTCTTAGGCATTTGTGGCAGTAGGAGATGAGCAATAATGGACATAATAAACAAATTATTCACTTTACTGAATTAAAACCAAAATATAATTAAATTTGGTTGCAATTGATATAAACAGTTTAATTCTTGTGGTAATATTGTGGCCTGAAGTGATGGCTCTTTAGTCAATTAAATGTTTTCAACAGTTTAAATCGAATTTACTGGACAAAATTCCAACTGCTGGACAAAATTGTTGCATTTCGCATTTCGTAGAATTAATTAAATAAATCTTATGTGCACACATTGACTTTTATTTTTCGTAGAATGTACACAGATATGAACTTTATGTGAGAGGAAATGCATGTTGAAAGATAATTCCACAACAAAGGTATAATAAAAGCCATGACAAATAATTAATTTTTAGCTTTGACCATTACATTTAAATATTTACTGTTGCATTAAATGACAGCCTGAGTTTCAAATTTCCAAAAAATAGTTTACCATTGCAAAGGTTTTACAATATTGAGAAGTCTCCGATTGCATTTTGGTTTTGCCTTTGAGCTGTTAGAGTAATAACAAAAGAATACCACACAAACGAACTTGATGATAAACTCATTTGTGGTATTTATTTGCATAAAATACCGATCAATACTTCTAAGCCTGCCTTTTTGGGGTTAACTGCATTTGGTCACACTAGATGCGCCATATTGTAAAAAGCGCAATCGGCAAATTGACGCGTGCGAAAATTTGTTAGAATTAAATTGACAAATGCGTGCGGGTCGCGGCTCGCGTCGTGTTTAGTTGTATTAATAAATAGTGCGCCTGTTGTTTGTGAATATAATTGTGCAATTGCACAATATTAAAAGAGGCTTTGATATAGGTAAGTGATATAATTTTCTTTCTTCTTGTTTTATGTATGTGCGCATTGTTCTATTTGTCCGCTGGAGTCTCACTCAAATTGTACGGTATCTTAAGCTCCTTGGCAATAGCTGCGCGAGCTTCTTGCCTGAGTGGCGGCAACAACTTGAAGCTACGCATTTTTGCTAAGCCTAAATATATAAAAATAACTGACCTTTTAAATATAAAAACGTTGAATTTATTTTATTAATACGCAAGTTGGCAACGTGTGCAGCAAGTTTCGTTCAGTGAATTGGCTATTCGTTAAGTGTGGAGCTTGTTTCGTTCAGCGAGGTGAAACACTTTTAGCCAAGATATAAGAAAATAGTTTAGCAACACGAGCACTAGATGTCGCCAATTAACGACAATTGGCTCGTGTCTTGGCTTTCATAAGTTTCTACAATTCACCACTCCGTTAGCAAAGTCACAGACCAAAAAGTGAACAGAAATATTGCGGACAAATTGTAACGACAACATTCTGTTAAATTATTCTGTTATTTTTATATAGTTTATATAATTTATATATACACCTGTAATTTAAAACGCATTAGTTTGATTATTAATGAATTACGTTGGTTAGCACTTACCTACGCAATTAATTCCACGAATAAGGGCCGCTGAGATAGAAAAAAGGCTCTGCATAAAGAAAGCGTTTCGTTTATATACATATTTACATATTTAAATTATAATATCGAAAATTGGCTGATCTGCACATTTACCTTCAGATTAGACGCAAAACTGACCATCTATGCATCAATGAATGCGACCAGAACAACCCCCAAGACCCCATCCCAACCACAAGAACCCATCCCAACCCCAACCTCATGAAATGACCAACCCGTTGGAGTTAACTCGTAACTCGCAATTCGAGTTGAATTTTTACGACGAGCGAGTTCGCGCTTTTGTGTGACACTACAAAGGCTGAAAACTGCATTTTGCATTTGCAGGCAGCGCCTTTGATTTGATTAATTGATGCATTAAGCTCATTTACGCATAATTAATGCCACTTCAATGTGAATTTGAATAATTTTTTTTTTTTTTAAATAAAAATGAAAATCATTTTTTTTACACATGTGCATGTGGCCCGTTGGCGGCATAATCATAAATTCAAGTCGTGCGACAAATCAGCAAGGAGACAAAAAAATGATTTTCTAGCTTCCGGGCGGAAGTACAAATTCAACTTCATATGTTTGTATTTGACTGAGTGAGTGTGTGTGTGCGAGTGTGTGTGAGATATGTTTGCAGATAAAATGTGTGAGCAAAATATGCTGCACTAACAAACACACACACATACACCTGGAAGCGTGGGTGTGGCTACAGTTGCAACAGCTACGTGATTTCTTGACTTGCCATCAGAAAGAAAGGAGAAAAAAAAACGAAATGTCGATTTCTTGAAGTTTGCCACAAAACTAAAGACAAAGTGGCAGACGCATCTAACATGCCGCATGCTAATGCAAAAACTTTTTATGCCACAGCCTAATTTGGGTCATTTCCTTAAAGTGCAACAGCAGCAGCAGTCGTAAAGCGTTAAGATGACACAGCCTCTTGAGAAAGCGCATTTTGTTGCTTTTTAGAAAAAGCAATTACAGATAAGATCGACTCATTTCAGGCCTTTAGGTTGCAGGGTGCCGGGTGCAGGGTGCAGGATGGACAGCTGTTTGCCAAGTTTTTGAGAATTTTCGCTTTTCACACTTTAGCATTTAGATAGCCATCAGGTTGCATTGAGTTTTCGCTTTCCGTTCTGACACAGTTTGATGGCAAGCCTCTGATATGTCACAAATTTACATTATAATTTTTTATAAAGCTGTCCAGCCCCTCTATATCCCTAAGGATCTCGAACCGGGAAGTGCAAGGCTCAAGGTGCAGTCGTTGCACTGCCTAAATTGGCTCAGCCATTAATATTAATTACCAACACTCTCAGTCTCTCCCACTCTCCCTCTCTCTCTCGCTCTCTCTGTGGCATCTACATATAGTTTTTAAATGCAATTATCATAAAATAAACAAGTTGCTCACAAAATTCATGCCACGTTCGCAGCGGCATCAACTTTCTGTGCAACAAAATCTGCTCGGCGACCACAAAGCGAAACTGCCAGAATGCCCCCAGACCCTTCCAGTCTCTCTCAGTTCATTCCCCCTCTTGGCTGCCGCTCTGTGGCAGCTGTAGAGTGCACATTGCATTTCGCTGATGAGGGTAATTAAAAAGTTTTCGACTCTGGCTTTAACCAAAAAGTGCAACCGAATTGGCTAGGGAATGGATCCTGGATCCTGGCTGTAATAAATGCATAAGTTGAAAATCTAAAGGCAAAGCAAAGAGAATCGACATGCATCATGCCAAGCATAAATAAGACACATTAAGTTAGTTTGTTTGCCCAAAGCTGTCAGCCATCTGTGTATTTGACATGTTCTCAAAACCATTTTCAAATCAATTTCACACAAAATATATATTGACAATTGTGTAAAAATATTTGGGATGTTCACTTGAGCCTAGCAGCCTGGCAGCCTGGCAAGTTGACAAGCTGACAACCTTAAAGTGTATATTAAAATATTATAGTAAGTTGTATAAAACAACAGGAAGGTAATATCTGCGACTTCCTATAAAGTATATATTAAATATATTATATTTATTAATTCTAGATATAAGTATTTTGTCTTCTCGGTTTTTTTTAGAGAATATATTAAGAGCTACAGACAACAGAGAGATAGATCAAGTGTTTTTCAAGTTTTGAATATTTTTATAGCTTACAAACACAATTTATGATATGCTATAGTGTATATAAAAATTTTATATATATTATATTTTATTTTTTATTAATGATTAATTAATTATGATTATTTACCATTGATCTACTGTTTATTTTTAATGCAATTAAATAAAAATACAAAAAATGGTAAAAAAGCAAAAAAAAAAAAATTAACAATAGAGCAGACTACATATTCAATTAAACTATACCAACCTTATATAAAATGTTATTTACAATCCCATAAATAAGACTTACTTTTGTGAAATAGATTCGAAAGTGTAGCTCAGAACTGTTTAGTAAATTCTTGATATTTGGGCTAATTTTGCATAACAACAAAAACGACAAAAACGACGACTTGAACAACTTTTTTGTCTGTCAAAGTTTTATGACAAATTTTTGGGATTATTCCCAGCTTTGATGGGGTGCCGGGTGCCGGCGGGTGTCGGGTGCCGGGAGACAAGCTCTAAGAAAACAGCTAAAAAGCGCTGCGTTTTGTTTGTGTATAGCAAAAGTTGAAATGCAAATTAGATTTTAAATAGTTTTTGGTTTGATTGCGTGGGCTGCATAGATCAAAAGCCTAATACTATATACATATATAGTAATACATATATAGCATTTCAATTTGACTAATTTGAAATGCTTTTACTCTTTGCTTAAAGCTGCTGCTGCTGCGTCTGCTACCCTCAGAGCAACAACCCCCAGTTGCAGTTGGCTGTTAGCTCCCTTAGAGCCATCACAAAGGCTACTAATTAAGAAATTCAAATAAAATAAATGCCAAATAAAAAAAGAGAATGCAGAAATATACGCAAAAGCAAATGCACTTTTCATGCCAATTTTATAAAAAATTTAACAACAAACAGCGTTCGCTAAAAAGTGCAACTCTTGCAACAAACGCCTAAAAGCTGTGGCAGGCTGGCTGTGGCAGACTGACCCCACCAACAAAATGATGACAATGACAGAAAAAGAATTGCATAGGTAAAAATAACTTTAAGCAGTTGAGGGGGGGATCTATGAACAAAGGAACAGGTTGCCCCAAACAGAGACGACAAATTACAAAAATCCCCCCAGCTACGTTTTGATCCTGCAAAAATGCAATGCAACGGAAATGTGAATGCACCGTAAAGTGAAGTGAAAAATGCACTTGAATTTTTTCTATATTTTTTTATTATTTTTTGCTAACTGTTTTAATCGGTTTTTTTTTTGTTTTTTTGGCTGCTTGTTTGTTGTAATTTTCGAAGACCAAAAAACGACTCAAAAATCTAAATGGAAATTAAAATGCGCGCAGGCAGTGCAAACGAGAAACAACTCAAACATCATAATTTTCTAGGGGCGGGATAGGGAGGATGTGCATCCGTGGCAACAAAAAAAAAACAACAACAACAACCACATTGTAAGCGCCCACGTACCAACGCCAGCGTTGAAAGCGTGCAACAAGGTGTTGCAGGGGGCAGATGGCAGGCAACTTGTTAGCGTGCCGCTTGTTCATGTTGAACAACAATGCGGCGCTGTCGTCGCTGCTGCTGCTGCTGCTGCTTCTGCTGCCGTCTTCTAGGAAATTCTCATTTTCAGTTTTCAGTGAGGGTTGCGCAAATATACGTGCAACAACAGCAACAATATGAAGCAGCTTCCAGCTGCTCTTTCAACCCAAAACTCCTGGATTTTTCTTTAATTTTTCTCTCTCTTTTTTCTGCCCAAAAAAAGAAGCTCAAAAAATTAAAAGAATTTTTGTTAAAAAGCGTTTCAAGTGGGTACTATGATGTCGTTGCCTGCCATCGTGTGTGTGTGTGTGTCTCTCTAGGGTGTGTGTGTGTGTGTGTGTCTGTGGCACAAAACACCTCATATGTGCCACCAACCATACACCTATACACCTACAAATACACCTATATAGCACCCCTCTCGGGTGCAGTGACACGGCGACAGCGACGACAACGTCGCGCTTTTTGGCTTTTGACGCTGATGTCGACTTTGGGGCTTGATTTTTAGCAGAAGCTTTTAATTTTTATTTTAATTTTTTACTATATGCTATAAGGTATATATATATGCTTTTTGATGCTTGCCATGTGGCAAGTATATGTTAATTCTATTGGTATGTTTGTGACAGCTCAAAATCAAATATCAGATATCAGTTATGAAGCACTTGATGCTAATAAGGGAAATGTTTAAGGTGTATGCTTAAAAGTTTTTATAGAAAAAGTATAATCATATGTTTAGTAAGTAAATCAAGGTATTTTTGGAATTTAAACTAAGCTAATTTCAAGTTAGTTTTATATTCGTTTAGGGCAATAGTAAACTGACATAATTTTTAAATAATTTTTAAACAGTTTAAAACCAATTCTAGCTAACTATAACTGATTGTTAGCTGAAAACTTAATTTAAGTTAAAAAAATATTTAATTCAAATTGAAATACTTTTTTTTTAGGTATTTTTTGACCCTTTTTCTTAGAAAAGACCCTTAGAGACTACACACACTTAAAACTTGGTCAAATCTTAATTTTTGACACCTTTCTTAGTTATTTTCTGATAAATTATTTTTATAGCAGGGACTCTAAGTATTTTTACGACTAGCTTAAGGTGTCGAAAAAACATAGAAGCAAATAAAAAATAAAATAAAAATTGATTACTTTGTGCGCCTATAATTCCCAAACGTTTTTAGCGGTCAGTAATATAAGGCAGAAAGGATTCAACACATACATTTATTTTAAATACTGTTGTCAGTTAATAATTTAGTGTTCTAAAATCAAGTAAAAGCATATAATAATTTTTGTTAAATAGTATTTTTACATTAAGCTCCAATAAAATGGCCACAAAATAAGACAGAATTATTTTGAATTAAGTAATTGAACTAAATCGTTTATAATTTTTTCATTTTAAGCATTTGAAAGTAAAAATCAAATGATCATAAATGAAGTCTTAATAAATCTGTTAAAAAAAATATAAGCAAGCCTTTCTTAAATTAATAAAATCGATTAAAATCACAAAGCGATGCAATTTAGTAAGAGTATATTAATTTCGGCGCGTTGTCAATATAAAAATTTGTATTTTGTTTTACTTTATTTTATTTTATAGCATTTTTATTTTATTTTTATGTGGCTTCTACTTGGCTTTTACATGCACAGACATCCGCAGCACCGTATGTGTGTGTGTGTGAGTGTGTGTTCTTTTTGGTCGCTGTGGGGCTGATGATGATGATGTAGGAGGTTCTGGTTCTGCTTCTGGTTCTGGTTTCTGGATCTGGTAGTGGCGAATGGCGAGTGGCGCTACCTGGCTTAGCATTATGCGATGCATAATTAATCTGTGCGGTTGGGATGTGAACACCTCCCAGTTTTAACTGCCTACACTACCCAGCCAGGTTCAGGCGCATTGCAGCCACCTTGGCACTTCAATAAAATTTTCTTTATTTTATTTTTAGTGAAGCTTTTGAAAAATGTTTTCATGTATCTGATGTAACTTTTGGACTTTGCCAAGGGTGTGTGTGGGGACAGAACTTACCTACGGAAAAGTGCAAAAATGTGACGGGCACGCTTGAGTGCCGCCAAAGCCCCCACCCTCGCTTTACCCCAATGTTGCCACACCCCTCAGCCCTCAGCCCTCAGCCAGACTCTGTTTGGGGCATTGTTTGTCAAACAACTTGACGCAAAAGCCGCTGCAGCTGCAACTTGCTCGCCGTTTGCCTTCAGGCGTTTTAATGGGGGTAATGACTTATGGCTACCTGTTGGAAAGGGAACTAGGATCAGGACTAGGACCAGGACGAGGAGCAGAACCAGTTGACTGAATACTTAAGAGTTTAGCGCGCAATATTTTGGGATGCGCTGTGAGAAAATCCTTGCCGCTGATATACAGCATAGCAGATGCAGCAGCTCATTATGAACCCTTTATATATTTTTGTTGGGGCTTAGTCCTGATAAGTCATGCATGCTCAAGGTTTGTCTTGGCCATTGTTGCGTAGCCTTTTTAATTGGCTAAAACCAGGGCTCGCAACTCTTGTAATTTTTTTTTAGAAATTATACAAATTATGAGTTAAGCATTATTAATTGATATTTTTCATTCAAATTGGCAAAAAAATAAAACTTTTATTTTTTACCACAAAAGTAAGATTATGATATATTAATTACATTTTAATTTTTTCTAATTTTTCAGAATTTTTAAAATAAAATTTGGAACAAAAATAATAAATTAAAAATTTCTAAAAACTTAATTTTTATTAAAAAAGTTGAAAAATAAAAGGATTTTTATAACTTTTTAAATAAAAATTTAAAAATTGAAGTTAATTTATTAAATTATTATATATTTAATTAATTCATCGATAACACACAAGTTCACAAAAACAAAAATTAAAATAAATGAAAATATATTTTTATAATATAAATTAAATAAATAAGTTTATCCTACTTTTACGATACTGGATCCTATATAAGTATATCTAAGATTTTGCCACAAATTTTTTTCTAGCTAATTTTTTTAAGTTTGATTTTTTAGAACTCATAACGCTTGTTTTTGAACCCTGGCCAAAACTCACATTTAATTATGTGCAAAAACCTATTACATTTTTAATTTCCAGCAACAAGCAAAACAGAAAAAACCCCAAAAAAACAAAAAAAGAAAAAATAACAATGAATCGAGAAAAAATTGCTTAATTTTCAAGAGTGTTTGCTTAGATTATTTCATTAAATTGAGCGGGCGACAAAAGGCGGCATGTCCTTTGTGCGAAACAATGCCAAAAGCAAGGCAAATAAAAGTGTTGAGCCAACTTGAAGTCTTGGCCAAGTCCAGACTCTCCGACTCTGCCATAAACGGAAAAGCAAAGTTGTTCCTGCTTCTTCAGTAGCTGCTTCTTCTGCTCCTTCGGCTCCTTCAGCTTCTTCGTCTGCTTGCGTAGTGGGAACGTGCACTTAATTAAAGATAAGAATTAACTGCTGATTAGTAGTTCTTCTTTACACTTGACACTCTGTACTGCCCCCGGGCCAGCCAGTCCTGGCCAGTCCTAGTCCTAGTCAGTCGCAGTTCCAGTCCAGTCACAGCACCCCGTGGTAGTCCAAGCACGTAGCCAAGTCAAGTCAAAGGCAGCAGCACGACTTGGACACGCGACTTGCCATACCATCTCCAACTCCAACTCCATCTCCGCCTCCGTCTCCATCCTGGATTGTGTTAACGAGTTTTTATTTTTGTTTCCATGCTGAGCCCCAAAACTTTAGCTAGGCATGCTCTGAAATGTGGCCAAATGATTTATGCACCCTGCCATGCAACACACACCACACACCATACACAACACACACACAACACACACAATACACCTTCACATTAAACGCAACATTTCAAATTAAAGAAATTAAACTCCTAATTCCAATAAATATTCATATTTTAACAGTATTATGTTATTAATACATACCAGAAATGATAAACATTACCCACAACTGTTAAGTTAACAGCTGTTAAATAGCGCTTATGCGACAGTTTAAAACATTGTTGCTTTTTATGCCAGTTTTTTAATGTCTTGCAACTGTTTATAGTTTTAAAGTTTCAAAGAGAAAACTTTTGTTTGAAATAAAGTTCTCAATGAAATTTGATCTTTGTGAATTGTATTAAGTGTTAAAATAGTTTAATGCTTTACAGTTCAGTTTTCAGGTGATAATTTCGTTAAAAAAAAACAAATTTTTTAATGAATTGAATAAATTAAAGTGTTTAAAAAGCTATTAAATACTTTTGAAACATATGAGCGCTTTTATTTTATTTTTAATTCGTAGTGTCTTTAATTTTGATTTAGGTACATTTAATTTTAATGCCAAGTTGATTTTAATATTTTACAAAATTAACATTTTGAGCAATTAATCCCAGTTTTATATCTGTTCTAAATTGTAGAGTTAATCTATACATTATGGTTTTTCATTAATTAAAATGCGATAAAAAAAGAATTTTAACTCAAAATACAACATAAATTTACAAGTTCCAAGATACAGTAAGATTTCTTTTTATAGAAATATTTGTTTGTTTTTCTTTAACTAATATTGATAAAATTTTCGGAATATTTAAAATTTATACTATTAAAAAATTTGAATAAATACTTTATCTTGAGCGTGGGATAAATAAATAAAAAATAAATAAATAAATGAATACTAAATTGTAATTTTCATATTAAACAGTGATATTCAGTGCATATTTTAAAATACATTTTCTCATATTTAAGTTATTAATTTTTACCAAAGTGGTTGTAAATTTTATCCATAGTACAAAGTTGGTTAATGAGCCGCCTTAAAGTATGCTGCAGTTTTGTAGTCCACATATGTATCGACACAAACTCGGCTTTCATATACGATAATTGATGTGGCCAATGTGCGTCTAGGCCTTGGCTAGTTGTCTATAATTTACTGTTTCTACGTGTTAATCACAGCATTTAATGGACGACCTAGCACACTGCCACGTTCCCAGCCACAGATACAATCTAAGAATGAGTCTGAGACAGAAGTTGAGGCTGGAGAGTGAGACGCACAGGACAGACATCCATAAATATACAAATGCTGGCTGGGCACGTTCGTCTTGGGGTTTTTTGAGAAAACTTTCTGGCAGTGGCACTCAGCTTAAATGCCTCATTTTCCAGTCATTAAATTCGTTGGGCGCTGACCAATTTGAGGGCGCCATAAAAGCTTATAAAAATGTATATTGCAAAACTACAATATGTAGTCAACATTCACAGCTTATTATTGAGTCTAAGGCGGCTTGAAATATGTTGACAATGGCGCCATCAACAAAGCACCCAGATGCCGTATACAATTTTCCAAAAAAAAAAAACAAACTAGAGAAATCTTACAACCCCTACCCCGTCATATTTTTTTTTTCAACCCCTCGCGGCATTTGACTTTTTGATTTGCTTTGCGCTTTTTTGCTTATTTTTTGAGCACATCAGCAAAACTTCTGCTCTTTGGATAAAATAGTTTTTTTTTTTTCAATCAAACTACACAGGGCATATTGAATTTTTAAAAGAGAAAGTGACATTATCAATAGAACTTGAAAAGCTATACTATAAAAACTATATAGTTTTAATGAGACCAAGAATTTAGGCTACGTTTTTTGTGTATTCATTAAATTGAATAGTTTTCAAAAATATAAAAAAATAAAAAACTTATTTACAAATATTATTATACTCTCGCAAAAGGGTATTATAATTTTAATTTAATAAAATTATATATACGGGGTTTTGTTTATATTTTCTCCCAAATTAACAAGTTATAAAAACACAATTTTTCATCCTTTTTTATATAAACATTTAAGCAGAAAAGGTCTACTATTTAGCCTATATTCTTTTTGTTATTCAAGTCAATATGCACAATTCTCTGTAATATTATTATAAATGAAATAAAATTTGAATTTAAATTTGAAAATTATATATGCTGAATACACAAATATTAAAAAAAAAAATAAGTGTAATCAAATAGCTATTAAGCATAATTTTATGATCTGAATTCTATTTTCTAATCAATTTTACAAAAATATAAAATATTATTTATTATCTATCTACTTTTATATATATTTTTTTTGTATTTATACAGAGCTAAAAAAAATTAATAAAATATCAATACAAAGCTTGGTATTTTATCCTGCACCAAAAAGTATGCTATAGTTATTTCTGTAAAATTGTATTGACAGTGAAATTCAAAACTTTTACTTGTGAAATATCTAATAAAAAAGAAACAAGATTTAATTTTGATTAAAAACGAATTTTTTAATACCTAACGATGTAATTTCCACATCATTATTAAAACTATCATATAATTAAATTACTTAGTTACAAGTTGACATTTAAATATTTAATTTAAAGTAAAAACAATAACTGCAAGGGTATTAAATATTCGGCAATCGCAAATATAATTTAACGTACTTGTTCTTGTTGTTTTTTCGTTGCTTCGTCCATTTCCTGAGGGGCAAGGGAGACGACAAATCAAAGCGTAACAAAGCAAGCAACGTGAAGAAGAAGAAGCAGCAGCAAAGTTGCAACGCAGAATTTGACAATTTATTATGTACTTTTCGACTTGCCTCGGGCTGCTGCGGAAATGTTAAATATTTGTTATTGCAGTCTAATGTTTTCCTGTTGATGTAAGACAAAAATTTTTGTTGGCAGTGAAAACTATTAGCCGGGGTCATAAATCTTGATGCGATATGAAATCTCTGCACACTGCAACCACAACAGCTTTATTTGCCCTTGCCACAAAACTCTCACTCTCTCCCCCCTCTCTCTCGCACAGTCACACCCACACCCAGCACTTTCTCGTTGCAACCACAACATGGGCCGCACGCACGCCCAGACATGTCACAATTATGACAATTTCTGATGCATAACGTTGGTTGCACAGCGCTTTTAATGCAATAAACCAGCGACTGCAGCAGCGTCATTAACACTGACAGCATAATAGTAGAAGAGTAGAAGAGTAGAGGGGTAGAGGGGAGCTGCCACTAGTAGCCTTTGTCGTGCACTAATTGTCTGGCTGTGGCCAAAATGTGCAACGCCATGCAATGCTCCAATTCAGAATTCAGAATTCAGAATTCAGATTCAGGTGTATGTCAGTTGGTCGCACGACACCGCAAAACACTTTGCAGGCAATTGTCAGTTTGTAAGTGTTAAGGCCGGTTGCAGCAGTTGCAGCAGTTGCTGCATGCAACACAGATGTGGGCGGGTGTGTGGCAAGGGGCGGCTTTTAGAGGCAACTGTTAAAGCAGAACTAGAGATGATCATCTTTTGGCTATTTTTAAACATGACACGAACATTAATTACAACTTAAGTTAAACTGTAATAAAGCGATATTTGAAATGATTTCAGAAATTGCAAGCTTAAAATTAGAAATTTCTAATTTTTATAGTCCTCGCAGATGCTCAAAAATGCCTCCGTCTGCCTGTTATATAGTTTTTTGAGTACCTTAAATCGATCAATTAGTTATTGATATGTGAAATACTGAGGTATATATAAGTAGTTGGAAAATGCCCACTGAAAGGATCGGTATCGGAAAAGGAAAGATGTGTCGATGCTCGTCATAAAATTTTGTGAAATCAAACATCTTAAGAAATTTTTTCAGTTTGCTAATACACAGTATTTAAACATATACAAAAAGGAAAAAATGAATTTCCGAAATTAAGAACAATCGATATTCATTTATTATAGTATTATGTTCTTAATTAATCGATTTTAAAAAGGATATCTAGTTTCCGAAATGAAAACAAATTTTTTCTTAAATAGAAATTGTTTTTTTTTAATTGAAAGAAAAATTATTATAGAGTTTATTCTTGTAAAAGAACATAAATCTCTTTTCTGACTATTGACGGACGGACTTGACGGGATTGGATTACATCCAATCTCGTATTTCTATCATTAACTGGTAAATCCAAGTCATCTACCCGTCGTCTCCTATGCACAAATATCTTGGTGGGCAACTGTTCAGGAAAGTATCTTTTAAGACACCTATTTTTGAGGATATAGAAATTGTAAGCGTAATTTTTTAAAATACGATTTTTTACATATTATACATAAATTGAATAATAAAAATTTTGAATGAAAAAATTCTGAATTCTTAAATGATTAAATTCTGAATTCTTAAATGATTAAATTCAAGTTTTTTGAACATTTTTAATACTGAAAAAAACAATTCAATTGATTTAAAAAATTTACCAAAGAGAAGAAGGACAATTTTTAATAAAAAATAAATATTTATTAAAATAAATAACAATAGCCATTTTAATTACAATTTTTTTTCAATTATCTTTAATTCATAATACCAATAACTTTATAGTTAATCAAGCTAAATTGCCGCAAAAGACTTTTGTATGGTCATATATATAAAGTGAAATTTATATATATTTTTTTCACTATTTTTTTCCAATCTCGTGTTGAGTTCTGTTGACTGTCACATCATGTTAAGTCTTGCATGTTCTTGTCGCGGCAAGAAACACGACACGGTGCCAACTCAGAGTCGAGCTCACTTAGCAGGTGACAATGACAAGCGTGGCAATGTTGCCGTTAATAGCTGCCAGCAAGGTAACTTGCAACTTGCTACTTGCTACTTGCAACTGGCTGTTGCAGTTGGCAAAGCAACGCGTTTAGCTGCGGTTGCACTTGGCTTGCAGCTGGCAGTTGGTTTTAGCCACAAAAATCTTAGTTAATGTCATGCCAAGGCGCGACAGGGGGCGGCAAATTGCCCTATATCGGCCGATATATACATTAACTAATATATAAATATTGAAATCGCAACGAGCGGAAATCAATTAGCAATTAAATTGGCAAATCAAACGTCAAGTGTCCTTTGGGAGCAACATGCAACATCAGCAGCAGCAACTACAACAACAACTGCAACAACTACAACAACAACAACAACAACAACATCCGCTGCTGTCAAGCATTTCCGGAAATAATTATGCGTAAGCAAAATGACAGCGAAATTTATGTGCGGCAGACAGAGAGAGATTTACCTGTGTAGAGTCTAGTGTCTACTTATGTACCTGGCGGCTAGCTGCCACTTTGCCCCACACCTTGCCTCAAGTTCTCTCTCTCTCTCTCTCGCAATTTGCTGCACTTACTCATGCCCCAATTTTTGGGATTTGAATACTTGCAGGGAAACGCAACGCGCACATTATCCATGGCAGCATCAACATTATGGACGACCTTTGCTGGCTGCTGCCAGCAACCACAATGGTGGGGCTTATGCCTCCAGCGGTTCCAGCGGACACTCCGGCTACGGGTAAGCAAAGTCGTCCACTATAACGACTTGCGACTAGGGATGGGATCGGTTGGTGAAAGCGATTCTGGTTAGACACGAACTGAGAAATTTGTAAAAATACTTTTCCGAATTTTTCCGAAATATTCATATAAAGGAAAAATAAAATTTTAATTTTAATTTTCTTCTTATTCGAATAAAAAATTATATAATATTTCAATTAGCTTTATTTCGATTTTTTCCGAATTTTTCCGAAATATTCTATTTATGGAAAAATAAAATTTTAATTTTCTTCCTATTTAAAAAAAAATTATAAAATATTTCAATTAGTTTTTTTCCGAATTTTCCCGAATTTTGCCAAAATATTTAACTCAAGAAAAAATTAAATTTTAATTCTCTTCATATTCAAAAAAAAAATTATAAAATATTTCAATTAGTTTTTTTTTTCGATTTTTTCCAAATATTCAACTCAAGGAAAATAAAAAAATATAAAATATTTCATTTATATTTTTACTGAATTTCTCCGAATTTTTCGGAAATATTCAACTCAAGGAAAAATAAAATTTTAATTTAGATTTTCTTCTTATTAATAAAATAAAAGATTATAAAATATTTCAATTAGCTTTTTTCCAATTAAATCATGATTACATTATTTTTTTACATTTAAAAAAAAAAAAAACGAACAAAATTTCTATCAAAATTTTTGTCACTTTTCCAGTATTCTACTGGAAGTAAATACCCTGTCACTTTTTGCTGAGAAGGTGGGCACATTTAATACCTGTTTAGGCAGTATTTGCATTAGTCGCAATTTATTACAATCTTGTCAACAAACGATGATTAAAATGTAATTAAAAATTAATTACTCAATTTTGTTAACAACTTTCCAGTGGCCTTAAATTCAAAGCACGAAATTACTTTGAAAATGTAATATATAAAAGATATATAAAATCATATGATCACTCTTAACAGACAAAAAGTATTAAATATTAATTTTTTTTTTTTTTTTGTAAATATATTCGGGATTGGCGGGATTTTCGATTTTCGAAACTTCGGTCGTTCCGAATATTTTAGAAGACCGCCCGTTTCCGCTCGCACTTTTGTAGAATTCTCTTAATCCCCATTCCGATTCCGATCCCATCTCTATCTTCTAATATTCCTACCGCTACTAATGCAACTTTAAATGAACGCAGAGTGGAGCCATCGGTGGAGTATGAGGTGCAACAGACGCCACCCTCGGGCAGCTATTCCAGCTATCATCCAAGTGGAGGCAGTGCACCCGCACATCCGCCGCCTCATCCGCCGCAACCGGCGCATCCACCCTATCAGGCGCCCAAATCTGCTCCTCCGCCTATGAAGAAGAAGAAGAAGAGCGGCAGTTCCGTAATGTCGGCGATAACATTGCTCTCGTTCTTCTTCTTTGTGAATATGCTGCAGAACTGCATCAAGGAGCACATCTCCGACATAAACCCCACGGTGATGGTGCTCACGGCCGGCGATGGTCGCAATCGCTTCAATAAATTAGCTGAAATGAACTCACGCGAACAAACCTCATCGCCGGCATCAACCACAGCATCGGAGGCGGGTGGAGGAGACGGACTCGGAGTTGGAGCTGCATCTTGGCAGCAGCAGGCTGCATTACTACCGGCACCGACAACCAGTTCCGCCGTAGTGGCCAACATTGTTACGCCCGGCGTGACTCTGCATACGCCGTATAGCAGTGGCCTGGTGACTAATAAGCCCGTCTCGCATACCCAAACATATCATCAACAAACAGCGCCACCACATCAACAACATCATTATCACAATGATGATGATGATGTTGTTTATAATTACGGCCATCGACCATTGCCCGTACACCCATTGACTCCTGATTTCTATCCTAATCGCACACACATTGAGCAGTCGTTAAGGCCCGACGCTGACTATAATCAGCATCGGTACTATACCGAAAGGGAAAGGGATCGACATCAGCATCATCATTATATGGACAGTGGCTATCCCTGGTCTTATGGCGCCAATGGCAACTCCAACTCCGACTCCAACCCGTACTCCAACCCGTACTCCCATCCGCATCCGTATTCCTATCCAGCTGGCAACAAACGTTACTCATCTTCAGCTTCGTTGGGCGCTCAGTCGGGCGTGAGCTCTTACTCGGATAATGCGAGGTACAGGCAACAGGATTATGATCATCCCTATAACAATCATCATCATCATCATCCTGATGGAGCTTATGCTCATACAGACACTGATGCAGTTGCCGATGCAGATGATGATGACGCTGATGCTGTTGCTTTCCATGGTCGACGCGGCATTGGCGATGCTTTCTACACACGCAATAATTGAATGCAAATAGCAAAAAGGAAATTCTGCTAATTTTGTACCATGTTTTTTTTAACTCTTAACCCATTAATTGGAAGCAAAATCAAATATAAAGGAATTTCTTGAAATAAAAGTAAAATAAATGTAAATAGATTTAAGTACTTTTGTTACATAAGCCTACACAATATTTATACCAAATTAAATATATTAACCACAAATAAATGAAAAAAATATTGCAATCGCCACAAATTAATAAAAAAAAATATTGCAATCAGATTTAGACAACGAAATTTTGATTTTATCCCTTTATAACCAACGTAGCGCAAACTTAGAATAAATTATTTTAATTTTATATGGGGATCAACTAGAATATGAACAGTTTTTTTTTTATATCCATTTAGTTTGGTTTAGATTACTTTCTTTTTGGTTTTTATTTTATTTATAGTATAAGTTATATATTTTTCGGATTTGTGGAGCTATTCACATGGTAACCTCAGAAATTGAAGAGATTACAATATTCAATTGAACTAGAAAACACTCGATTATTAAAAATATAATAAATTGCTTTTAAAAGTCGGTTTAATATTAATAAAATTATGTGCTACATTCCATGCCCCATGTTGACACCCAATTTACTTTATTTTACTTTGTGAACAGAGTAAAAAACATATATATTTATGTATTAATACGCTAAATAAACTCATTTTAAATTGTCTCTATAAATCGGTTTTTGTGTAGAAAAAAAGAATTTGTGATTGTCTGCCTTCCTCTTCGATTCTCAAAAATTTAAGGGATTGCATCGGAAAATAAAATTGTTTCCAAGCAAATGTGTGTGTTGAACTACTTTTCTACTCTAAAGTTCAAGGGAGTATAAATAAAACAAAAAAAAATATTTTTGCTGTCAATCCCTTCAGCTTTTGAGAATCGTGGAGGAAGGCAGTACACACACACACACACAGTCACTTGAAGAGAAAAAGAATTTATCAATGCTGGTCTATATATATATATTTTTTTATATAATCAC
The DNA here is from genome assembly GCA_035043045.1 of Hirtodrosophila alboralis. Taxonomy (NCBI): domain Eukaryota; kingdom Metazoa; phylum Arthropoda; class Insecta; order Diptera; family Drosophilidae; genus Hirtodrosophila; species Hirtodrosophila alboralis. The sequence continues at coordinate 889,434 of JAWNNH010000402.1, read as the reverse complement.
AGATGACTGTTACATATATTTTCACTGTATTAGAAGTCCCCTTTAATCTATTTTCAATGACTACAGGGTCAATTGATCATCCTAGTACATATTTAATCTGTTGAATTATTATTTAAACAGCGAGTAAACAATTTTTTCGCTACGATCTTTAAGGGGTTAAAATTAGCTCGTGAAGATGTAAATATATTTTGTTGTTCTAATTAAAAGCAAACAATCTACAATGCAGCAGACAAAAGAAATAAAAAAATAAAAGACAAAAAAAGCAAAAAGTAACACAATTTAAAATCCTAATGAAAATAAATGCTAATTTGTTGCACAACAAATTAAATGTGCCGAGCTGTGTGAACTAAGAGCTAAGACTTTATTTTATTGCCTGCCACAACTTAGTTGCAATGTGCGTTGTGTGGCAGAGTCAGAGTTAGAGTTAGAGTCTGCCACATCGTTTACCTTTTGCTTTTCGCTTTCCACTTGCCACATTTGCCAAGGATTTTCTAATGCAAAGCTGTTGCATTTGCAGCACCCTGGCTGCCTTATTTATTTATGTATTTATGGCTTCTCCATGGGGAGCAAAGGCATAATAATTATTTCTAATGAGATCTGGCAACTCATTGCCCAAAATGAGCTTTATTCAAGTTGAACAAAATGCTATACACTTACCTATATATATTTATATGTATAAAGCTTTAATTAACACATTTCACGCACTTTAAAATGCATCACGCAATTTATGCGGCACAAACAATGCTATCAATTTCAACAACTTTGATTAAACGTCATTTACAGTTGCCAGGAGCTGCAAGCTGCAAGCTGCAGCTGAGATTTGGAGTTGAGTGCGAACTGCAGTTCGCAATGCCAGAGATGTCAGTGAGATGGTTTTTTATACCCTGTATTCATTTTAAATTGGTTAGAGGGGTGTAATAAAATTGTGTTAATGTATATAATAAATATAAAAATATAAATATGTATATATTTAATATATAATAATATAATATTCATATAATATTATTTATTAATTGTTTTGTCTGACTTTTAAATTTATTTCCTATTTTATTTTGAAGTTTAAATATTTCTAATATTTTTTTTAGCAAAATTTTATATTCCCACAACTTGCTCAAAATTCATCCGATTTTCATTCGGAATAGTGTTTTGGTCTTAGTTTGACATCTTCCTTAAGTTCCCATATAAATCTAAAACTTCAAATTTTGTCACCTTTCTTAGGTATTTTTTGGCTTGGATTTATATGGAAGCTACCTAGAGAGTCTTCAAACCCCCATAACTTGGTCAAAACTTATTCAATCTTCATTTGGTATGACGTTTTAACTATGATTTGACTTCTAAATTGAATTAAAATTCAAATCTACAATTGAAAACTTTTGATCCATCATAAATATATTCTGACACTTTTTATTTATATAGAAATGCTTGTAAATAGCTTTATTATTATAGCTAATTTTAGCACATTTTAATGGTTGTTGAAGAACATTTTTTTTGTTTAAGGAATCGGAATTCAGAACATACCTTATTTAGCTAATTTATCAAGATAAATTAAATAACAAGATTATTTAATAAACTGCTTTTCCCAGCATAAAGCACAGAAAAGCAGTTGCGCAATTGTCATCTTAAGTGATCTGCTTGCTTGCACTGCTTTTGAACTGCTTGAAGTGCATGCAGTGTACTGCTTGATACATTAACGCGATATAAATAAATCGCTGAGGTCTTTTGCAACTGTCTTTTAGGGTGTGATAGTTGTTTTATAGGGTATCTCTTAGTCAGGCACACTAAACTAAAGAATTCCTACTTGTTTTTGCTGTAGTTGCTGCTGCTTCATTTGCAATTAAATGCATGATAAAAAGCCAACACACGACTACTGCAACTGCTGCAACTGCGGCTGCTGCTGCTGCAACTGCAACTGCAGCTGCTGTTGCATTTCGGCATCGCCTCCACTCGCTGTGCCACTCAAAAGCGTAATTTAAAATTCTCTTGGCTGCCATTTGGACCGTGGAGCTGCTTGTAACCCCCCCTGCCACCCCTTTCAATCCCTTCGACCCTTTCGGTGGCACCTTTCTTTGGCCGGGAATCAGAATCAGTGATATGCCTGTTGGAAAGTTGGAAAGGTTGGCGTTGCCGACACGCGCCGAGCGCCGAGCGGCGAGACTCCTGGCTGAGTCCTTGCCACTGCGGTTGCACACGGTGCGTATGAGTTATGCAACGACTGCGTGGCATACAGCACAAAATGAAGTTAATATAAATTTTGCTTTAAAGCGTCCGCCCATCTCATACATGTATGTACGTGTAAGGCTTATGCCCATTTATTTGAATAAATTTATGACTTTAAGTGCAAACTGGCAGCTAATGCGTGATTTTTGGAGTTGCAGCAAGGCAACGCCGACAGCGATGTTGCACCAAGCACGTGACTTGTGGCAGCAGTCAGTTGAGTTGCACTGAACATCAAATGCCCAGAATATGTGGCTAACTATTCACTAAATTGATTTAAAAGACTTGGACATCAAGTGATTTTATTAATTGCAATAAATACATAGATAATAAATATACATATTATATTAAGTTATTTATACATTGTTGATTACTCTCCCAACTCGTTTCTTTTGCCAATACCCTACACATAATTCGGCAATAAAAACCAATCCTGCCACAGTATAACATAACCCAAGCAATTTCCATAACCAGTTCAAATCTTTATTATTTAACAATGTTAATTTCTGATTGTTGGCCAAAACAGTTTCGGCCACAAGGGAATGCATCGTTGTCATCATTTGCCTTCCAGCTGCCAGATTCCAGTGTTTGTTGAGGCCCACACTTTGAGACCAAATTATAAAATCATCTAATGCCACTCTATAAATGGAATTATTTTGCAAAATACCATTGAAAGGAAGAGCACTAAAAAGAACCAGTTCACTCGATTCACACAGAATATTAAGCTTATAAGTTTTCTGAAATTTATCCGCCAATTCCCAAATACTTAGAAATACTTGATGAGCATAACTAGAATCTAACGAAATTAACAATTTTATCCGCTGTGCAGCTGATAGAAATTCTGCATTAGGTAAAATATTCTTAAAGAAGTTTCTGTCTATATAAGTTTCTATCATATTTTGCATTCGGATATCAAAAGCAACGGGTAATCCACTCTTCCGTAACTCCTCGAAATTCTCAATCTGTTTATAATTAGGATGTTTTATTAGAAGTGAACTGAGATTGGCATTAAAGAAACAGGTAAAAACCAAACTAAATATACTCATAAGCATTACGATCTGCTGTAATGAAAGACTTGTTCTATATTTGTTTAATGATATGGGTAATCCCAAGACTCCACAAAATGCGTATATATTTATAAATAAGGCTGAATAACAGAATCTATATCTACGTCGGAAAATTCGATAAGATGCAGCTACAATTAAAGTTTCGAGTATTGCAAATATAAAGTTTGAACCCAAAACTATTTTAGAATAAGTTCTCAAATATGTATATACATCTTCTATGCTCATTTCCTGCCCACAAGGAACTACAATAAGAATTCTAGTTGTATCAATAACATGGGTAAATTCAAAACTGGATAACACGTACTGCCGTATTTGAACAAGGGGTCGAATCGAAAAATCAATATCTTCATTAATTGTCAAACTATAGATCTCCTTGGGCTCAATGGCTTCTATGTCATTAAAAGGTCGTTGCAATTTTATGGTAATATTGTGTTTCTTAGCAAACTCTGTGATAAATCTGTCAGAAGAACCAGTTAATTTTGAATCTCCTGTACGCCGATCCTTAGTCAATATACTGCGAGGTGGGTACAAGTCTGGTAATATAATGGCCGTCTTTCCCTTAAAGTTGAGCCAGTTCTTCGGAAAGATGGGCTCAACATTTATATCAGAGATATATTCGAGAGTTGGACTGGGAAATGGTTGTAGTCGATATGCAAAAATTGATCCAAATTCCTCAGTTGAAGATGAATGTAGTACCAGAAGATTGAGAAAGTATTGGTTGTTTGCTTGATTATTGATTTCATTTAGGAATTCCTTAAGAGTTGCTGCAGGAGTCTCCAACCAAATTATAATACGGGACTCCCTCATCCGATTTAGATTTTCCGCCAGGGAAGTCAGCAATATAGAATCTTTAATTTCTGACATGCAAACCAAAGTAAGTGCCTCGCTATTATAGAACTTTTTTAATTCGATTCTGTTTATTTCATCAATGCGAACAGTTGGTATTCCAATTTGATTATAATCCTTTAGGGGACAGTTAATATCCTGTCGACGTTTCAATAATAAAAGCGTTGCTATGGGTTTTTCCATATGCACATTTTCAATGATATTATTGATATAACTTATTTTTGAAGATATAGATTCCAAATTGGTTGGATAACTGACCAAATGTTCAGCTTGCAGTAGCAGCAGAATCAGCAAACTCAACATTTTGTTATAGGAATAGATGAAAAACTAAACTTAAAACATTTAAGCTTTACACTCCAATCAATTTACAAATTACTCTCTTATCGGTAATAGATCGCAATTTGCAGTTCATAAACGATATGTCAGTTAAGTATGTGATAAACAAAAAAAATAATACTATACTTAAGGTAATGACTACGTGGCTAAATTAAGATATTAGTGTAAATTAAATATCTTGAAACTCGTACTGAATAATTTTAATTTTATTTTGAAAGAAACGATTTCAAACACCCATAACTTGGTGAAAATTTATCCGATTTTCATTCGGAATGGCTTATTGATCATAGTTTGACCTGTAAAATGATTTCCCATTAAAATCTGGAATTGCAATTTTTTGCCCCTTTTTAAGGTATTTTTTGACCCGTGATTTCTATAGAAGATATAATAAAAGACTTAATAGACTTCCGAAAAATAAATCAAATATTCAAATCGGAAATTTTACACATTTTTTGATTTTATTATATTAAATTGATCAACTGTTGTTATATAATTATTATTTTGCAATTTTTCTTAAATTATCCGAATAACACCTTTACAATAATGATTAATTTACCCGTCTCTGCTGATAATACCCTATACAAATTTCTGCAATGAATACCAATCCAGCTACAGTATAACAAAACCCAATTAATTTCCATAACCAGTTCAAATCTTCATTCTTTAAAGCTGTAAATTCCTGATTGTGTGCCAAAAGGATTTCAGTTATAAACGAATGCATTGAAGTCATCATAAGTCGCGTAGCCTCCTGATGCCAATGCTTGTGAAGACCCACACTCCGAGTCCAAATTATATAATCATTTAATGCCACTCTAAAAATGGAATTCTTTTGCAGGATACCACCCAAAGGAAGTCCATTAAACATGATCAGTCCGCTCGATTCACACAGAATATTTCGCTGATAAGTTTTTTGCAGTTTTCCCACAAATTGCCAAATATTGTTGAACGCGAGATGAGCATAGCTAGTGTTCAACGAAACTAGGATTTCCATTCGTTTTCTAGCTTTCACAAACTCTGCGTTGGGTATTAAATTTTTGAGAAACTCTTCCCCGATTTCATTATCTAGTTCGAGTTTTAGACTCATATCAAAAGCAACTGGTATTCCACTCTCCCGTAGCTCATCGAAATTCTCAATCTGTTTATAGTTGGGATGTTTTGTTAGCAAAGCGCTGAGATTGGCATTAAAGAAACAGGTAAAAACCAAACTGAATATACTCATAAGCATTACGATCTGCTGTAATGAAAGACTTGTTCTATATCTGTTTAATGATATAGGAAGTCCTAATACCCCACAAAATGCATATATATTTATAAAAAAGGCTGAATAACAGAATCTATATCTACGTCGGAAAATTCGATAAGATGCAGCTACAATTAAAGTTTCGAGTATTGCAAATATGAAGTATGAACCCAAAACTAATGTAGAATAAGTTCTCAAACCTTTATATACATCTCCAATGCTCATTTCATGTCCACAAGGAACTACAATAAAAATATTTGTGGTGTCAACAACATAAGTAAACTCAATATTGGATGGTATCTTATTCCATATATAAGCTATCGGTCGGTTTGTTAAGTCAATTTGACCATTAACCATCAAATTAGAGATCTCCATGGGCTCAATGAATTTAATTTCATTATAAGGTCGCTGCAATTTTATGGTAATATTGTGTTTCTTTGAAAACTCCATAATAACTCTGTCAGCGGAACCGCATAACCTTTGTTCTCCTGTACGTCGATCCTTAGTCAACATACTGCGAGGTGGAATTAAATCTGGTAATATAACTGCCGATTTTCCCTTAAAGTTGAGCCAGCTGTCGGGAAAGATAGGTCCAACGTTTAAATTGTCGATATATTCAAGAGTTGGACTTGGAAATGGATGCAGACGATATGCAAAAATCGATCCAAAGATCTCCGAAGAAGTTGAGTATAGCACCAGAAGACTAAGAAAATTATTGTCCCCGGCTTGTTTTCCGATTATATTAAGGAACTTCCTAAGATCCGATCCAGCAGTCTCCAGCCAGATTATAATACGTGATTCTCTCATCCGATTTAGATTTTCCGCCAGGGAAGTCAGCAATATAGAATCTTCAATTTCTGACATGCAAACCAAAGTAAGTGCCTCGCTATTATAGAACTTTTTAATATCGATTTTGGTAGATTCATCTATTCGTAGAGTTGGTATTCCACTTTGATTATAATCCTTTAGAAGACAGTTAATATCCTGTTGACGTTTCATTAATAAAAGCGTTGCTATGGGTTTTTCCCTGTGCACATTTTCAATTATATTATTGATATAATTTATTTTTAAAAATACTGAATCCGAAGTTATCGGATAACTGACCAAATTATCAATTTGCAAAAGCAGCAAAATCAGGAAACTCAACATTTTATTACAGGAATATATGACACACTAAACTCTTAACATTAAAATATTAACACTTTACACTCCAATCAATTTACAAATTGCTTTTTTATTGACCATAGATCGCAATTTGCAGTCCTCAGACGATATGTCAGTTAAGTATTTGATAAACGGAATAGATTATACTATATTCAAGATAAAGACTAAGTCTTAAGTGACTGAATTATAATATTAGTGTTAAATTAAATATCCTTAAGCTCATTGTGAATTTCTGAATTTTAATATTCAGGTATAAGTTTATTTTTATAGAAGGAACTTAAGAAATTTCATACACTCATAACTTGGTCAAAATTCATCCGATTTTTATTTGGAATGACTTTTTGATCATGGTTTAACCTTTATATTGATTTTCTGTTAAAATCTGAAATTATAATTTTTTACCCCTTTTATAGGCTTCTTTTGACCCATCACGAACGTCATAAACTCGCCAAATATATCGATATAAACTTTTAAAAGAGCGAGTTTTGGTAAGATTGTTGCGGCGAGATTGTGACGGCGAGATCATGTCGCTACGCCACTTCATACGCCAATAATTCAAATTTGTAGTAAAATAAATCAAAAATTCAAATCGAAAATATTATTTATTTGCTGACGTTTTATTATAAATATTTTGCATAAATTAAATAAATTATTGTGTTACAATATCAATTAGAAAAATTCTCACAATAATACTTAACCTCCTCGTCTTTTCTGCCAATACCCTATACAAATTTCCACAATGAAAACCAATCCAGCTACAGTATAACAAAACCCAAGCAACTTCCATAACCAATTTAAATCTTCCTTATTTAGGGGCGTTAATTCTTGATTGTTTGTTTCTTTTTTTGCAAGTAAATTTATAAAAGAAATAACTTTATTAATACCATCCAGTTGCCAGTGTCTTTTCAGACCCACACTAAAGGCCCAGGGCTTAAATTCTTCTAGAGCCACTTTAAAAATAGAGTTTTTTTGTAAGACAACACTCACTAGAACATGATTGGATAAATTTAATCCCCGTGATTTACAGAAAACATTTCGTCTATAACATTTTTGATACTTATCCATCGAATTCCAAAAAGGTGAAGATGCCTGATAGGCATAACTAGAATTCAAAGAAATCAACATTTTGTACCGTTCTTTGTGTGACATAAATTGAACATTGGGTAGAATATTTTTAAAGAAGTCTGTACTTATTTCATTTTCTATATCAAATCTCAAGCCCTTATCAAAAGCAACTGGTATTCCAATCTCCCGTAACTCATCGAAATTCTCAATCTGTTTATATTTGGGATGTTTTATTAAAAGTGCGCTGAGATTGGCATTAAAGAAACAAGTAAAAACTAAACTAAATATGCTCATAATAATGACCATCTGCTGTAATGAAAGACTTGTTCTATATCTGTTTAATGATATGGGTAGTCCCAAGACTCCACAAAATGCATACGTCGAAAAATTCGATAAGATGCTGCTACAATTAAAGTTTCAAGTATTGCAAATATAAAGTATGAACCCAAAACTATTGTAGAATAAGTTCTCAAACCCTTATAGACATCTCCTATGCTCATTTCCTGCCCACAAGGAACTACAATAAAAATACTTGCAACATCAACAATTATGCTATAATCCAAAGTAGAATTTTGGAGCATCCACATGGGTATAAAAGTTCGTGTTGTTATATCGATCTGACCATATAAAGTCATATTAATTATTTCCTTCGAATTAATGGATTCCATCAAGAGACTACGAAGCGGTCGTTGCAATCTTAATTTTATATTGTGTTTCTTAGCAAACTCTAATAGAAGTCTATCAGTTGGTCCATAAAAATTTTGCACATCAGAGAGTCGGTCTTTAGTTACAAGACTCTGAGGTGGAAATAGTCCTGGTAATATTATGGCGGATTTTCCCTTAAAGTTAAGCCATGTTTTCGGAAAGATTGATCCAACATTTATGTCAGAGATGTATTCGAGAGTTGGACTGGGAAATGGATGTAGTCTATATGCAAAAATCGATTTAAATTCCTTTGTTGAAGTTGAGTGTAGCACCAAAAGATTGAGAAAGTATTGGTTGCTTGCTTGAATATTTATTAGATATAGGAATTCCTTTATAGTCGCTCCAACAGTTTCCAACCAGATTATAATGCGAGCTTCTCTCATCCGATGAAGATTTTTAGAGAGTGAGGTTAGTAATATTGAGTCTTTATCTCCGGATAAACAAATCACAGCTAAGGCTTCACTATTATAAAACTCTTTTACCTCGATGCTATGGAATTCATCCATACGTAGAGTGGGTATTTCGATTGAATTGTAATCCTTCAGCCGACAATTGATGTCCTTTCGGCATTTCATTAGGAGCAGAGTCTCAATGCGTTTTTCCTTATTAACGTTTTCAATGACATTGTTGATAAAACTTAATTTCTGAAGTCCAGGCTCCAAGTATATTGGATATGTGTCCAAATTATGAGGCAGCAACAATATTAACAACAGTAAGACCAACATTTTATAGCACACTAAGCTCTGTCATTGGATTTTAGCAATTCTACTTAGTTTAACATTACTCTAATTAATAGTTTTATCGTTTGAGGATCTCAGCTTAAAAGCTTTTAAAAATACGTCCATTACGAAGGTGTTAAACAAAATTGAAATTGTATTTGACAAGTTTTTAGATATGTTTTAATGGATTACAAAAATTATAACATTTATATTGAAATTTAATAAATCCATTTAATTGGCAAAATCTTCTTTTGTGTCAACCAAATTTATAGTTTTTTTTTTATTGGGTTTTATGTCAATTACAAGTCTTGCACGCCAAGTCTTAACGATGCTAATTTGATTAATTTGCAACGTTCCAGTTGCCGTCACACGTGTCGGATGTGTAATGTATGTTATGTGCTCTCAAACAGTTTATTAAACGTTAATTATCGCTTGTTATTGTCGGAAAGCCAAGTTAATTGAACAGGCACGTCCTTTTGATTATGCTGATTGAGTGTAACGTCTCTACATTTGTATAGTGGAATGTTGTCGCCATTTGAGAGATGGGTTAACTTAAGTTAAGGACCTCACAATTATGTGATTATCTTGTTTCAGTTATTATTATGTTACGCCTCTAATGAGGCTCTTTAAAATTTGAAAATAAATCAGTTAAATATGAGAATCTCATGGTGTCTTTAATATTAAATTTTTAAGTATAAAATATATAAATAGGCTAGATTAAATTGATAGTTTTTTATATAAGATATTCACCTAAGAAATCAATTTTTATATGAATTAAAAACTATTCCAAACGCATTGTAATTTTTGAGTAAACTCATTATACACTAAAAAAAATTAAATATATAATATTTATTAATATAAAATTTGAGTTAATCGTAATAAAAATAATAATATCTAATAACAGCAAGAAAAATTATAATAATTAAAATAATTATAAAAAAAAATTAAAATAAAATAAAATAATGATGGTAATAATACAAATATTTATAATACAACTTAATTTTAAATAAAAAAATTAGGAAATTCAAGTAATCTGCGTTAAAGTGTCATATATATTAATTTTAAGTGTGGGCGAGGAAATAAGATTAAATAAATTAAATAAATAAATAAGTGCCTATATTTTAGACAATTTATGGAAATTTAATTTTTCAAAAATAAATGATATATATAGAAATTAAATTAAAATCAATATAATAAGCCTCGTTTAGTTTTGACGACCTTATGAGATTTATAAATCGAACAAGTATATTTACAGTGAGAACTTTCCATCTGTCGTTTTTTTATTATATTCCCCCCCGTTGGTGCTCGTGTCAGAAGCACTTAATAATTTTTTCCAGTAGAATTTGGCCTACAAACCGCAGTGTAGCCAAAAATGATATGAAAATTTTAATAATGAAATCTGATTATGCGTCAGATGCACACACAACAAGACACAAACACACAAACACACACACACATATACACAGAATATATATAAGCACTATTTTCAATCTAGAAACCGCAATTTGTATTTTGCCCCCAATGTGCACATACAAGTACATAAGTATATACATATTTATATATTTTATTTATTTTTTTCACTTTTTTCGTATTTTTTATTTTCCAATTTCCATTGCTGACAGTTGCAAAAGTCGCGTGCGCTAAATGTTATTTATAATAGAATTTATGCCTAAAGCCGAAAATGTTCCCTGGACCCAATGCAAATGGCAAACAGTCGCAGGCTCTACAATTTCACAGTGTATCAATATATATTTTTTTTTTTATTTTTTTATTTTTTGTCAAGCGGCATGACCGCAAATTCAACAACAGCAATGGCCGCGGCGTTATAATAAACCATTTTGTGGCTACCAAAGTGTTCCAGAAATGGTCAAAAATAGATGAATAAATTCATAGATATTAGCGTTGTATCAGATTGTTCAGAGTAAGTTCAATTGAGTTATTTTCTAAGCTGACCTGATTGGGATTCATTTATCGATTGAGTAAGATAATAAAATATATTTTCTTCGATTTAGTGAGCTCGTATTTCTTTGAGAATGCTCAAGAGGATCCTTTTGGAACATTTAAAAAACATAAAATGTTAAAACTAATTTGCCAAAAATTTTTTAAAATGACATACAGGTACTGTGTATTAAATATTATAATATAAAAATATTAAAAAATATTTTTTTTGAGTTTTTTGATTAACTTCATATAATGAAATATTGAAAATATCGAAAAACATATATTACCAAGTGATTTTTTATAATATAAATTATATCTCTTTTAGTTCAATTGATAAGTTCCATAAATATGTTAACTGAACTAATTCCATCAAATGAACTATTCCATACAACTCTAATCTAAAATATTATATACACATCTCGTTTGATACATATAGAAACAAAATTCGTGCGCTATGTGAAGAATTCATTATTGAATATGAAATTGAGTATGGCGTTTGCTGCAAAACAATGTTTAACATTATATTAATATATATATAGTCCATAAACTGGCTGAGTTCGATGCCAAATGCAATGCAATATTTTGCACTCCACGTTTCGCACTCTGTGCTCTGTGTGTTTTGAGGCGTTAAAATTGCAGATCTCAATGGAATACCAGACTAGTTTGACATTCTTGCACTATAGCCATCTCATTTACTCACTCTCCCTCTCTCTCTCTCTCTCTCTCTCTCTCTCTCTTTGCGCTTTCACTGTTGTCATCGTTGACTACAAAATGGCCGCTGGCGGGATGTGTCAACAGCTGCTCACGCATTCGCCATGCGTTGCATAATTTTTGGCATTTGGTTTTACACTGCGAAAAACAAAAGTCTCGTCGCACAAACACAGACACACGCGGTATGAAACACCTGCACTATGGGAAATTTGACCACTTTTCTGAAATAAACTCATTTTTTTAAATTGTTAAAATTAGCGAACTTTCACATTAATGTAAATTAGCAAAATATTAAAATATTAATATAAATAAGTTAGCAGCTGTTAAAAGTGGGATTTTAAAGACAAATTAACTTTCAGCTGTTAATTAATTTATTTTTGGCTTACGTTAATATATAAAGTGTATAAAGTGTAAAGAGAAAAATAAGTAAGAATGCTCTAGGCGAGTGTGACCAATTGAAAAATGGCTTTTAATAATATCTAAAAAATTAATAAAAAAATAAATCAAGCAGTGCATTTAGGAAAATCTTTTCTGATTAAATTTGTTATTAAAAAAAAACAAACCCCAAAAAAAAAAAGAAAAAAATATCTGATTTTTTATTTTTATTCATTTGCCCCAAAAATAAGATTAAAAGCTTTTGTCACTTATAAAACTATATGCATACTGCAGGTACATACTGTATGTGCACTTCTGCATTTTCACCCTTGGCATTGTAAAAAAAATTCTGTGTCTGTTTGAGCAATTCGCGTGTTGTCTATTTTCGTCGACCGTACAACTGCTTCAAACAGTTTTTGTCGACCGAATCGGAACACTTACTTTGCTTATATATGATGCTTCCACTTGCCTTTTTTAGAGTTTCCAATTGTTAATTTGGAACAGTTAACTCAAGGGTACAGTCTTTGCATAATTTTACCTTTAAAATGTATACAATGTCCTTGAACTAAAAAAGTTGGCAAAAAAAAAAAATTATTTTTTAATTATTATTTAATTTTGAATTTTTATCAAAAATTCTTGAATACCATATATATAGTGTTGACAAAAAATTATAATCTAAAAACTCACTTTGTCTTAGATTTATTAATTTATTTAAAATAAATTGTGAAATTTTCCATAGTGCCAAACCGAAAAGTCAATTTAATTACAACACGCGTATTTAAATTTAAATCAACTGGTCATGTGTGTGTGTATTGGGTGTGTGTGTGTGTATTCTGTGTGTGTATGTGTGTGTATTGTGTGTGTCTGTGATTTACAATGTCAGCAGCTGTGCTGGTCATATGCGTAATAAATGCTTTAAATGGGCTTAAATGCCTTTAAAAATGGCTTTGTGTGTGTGCATGTAAATAGTTCACAGGGCCAAAACTAAATGTTAGCCGCGTTGCACACATACACATATATACACATTTATATACCTATATAAATATATATATATATATGGTTATATACTTTTTGCTGCGCTGTGTGTTAGTGTGCCAATGCATGCGGCTGTTTTGCCCACAAAAGTCTGCTACAGGAAATTTTCAGTTTCATGCGCCCAGCAGCTTTACATTTATTGCTCACTGTCCTTGCCACACACACACACACACACAACACCCCCCCTCTTCCGCTTTGTGCCCCCCTCCAGTTGGCCAACACCATGCTGGCCAGAAAGAAAAATAGAATTGTTTATTTGGCTTCGCCTTTCTTATTTAAAACTATTTTATGTGCCGCTGTCCCAATGTAAACTTTTGGAAAAATAGTTTGCGGGCAGCGGGGGCAAGTGTTGTGTGTGGCAGCTGTGTATGTGTGTGTGTGTGTGTGTGTGAAGATAGAGCAATTGGTGTGTGAAACGTTTTCACTTCCGTGTGTTGTGGCAGTGTGCAGTGCTGCTGCTTTGCTGCTTTGCTGTTTTGCACCACTTTTCCTAACATGCACATAAAGTTTAGTCGATTTTTGTGCAACTTCTGCCTCCTGTTGTTGCACTTGTTGTTGCTGCCAATGTTGTTGTTGCTTTTGTTGTTAGCCCAAAATCCCATTTGGCACTGAATTGTGTGCACACATTGAATTTGTAGCAAGCTTAAGACCCATGGAATATATGTGTGCATTAATAGATATTTTTTCTATATATGCAATGCCTGGCAATACGATTTTTACACCCTTTAAAAATCGTTAGGTAAAAGTGGGTAATAAAGCTGTGTACAAGTATATATTTATTAGAGTAAATTCAGGTATTTATTTTCTGATCAGCGTCAACAGAAAAATTGATGTAGGCATGCTTATTCGCCTATCCATTTGTAGCGTTCATAAATCAATAAAAAATAAATATTAAATATTTAAAAAAAAGTTAAAAGAAAATTAAATTATTGCTTAAGCATTGTCTTGCTTTATATACTTATTTATAAAATGAATTAAAACAATCTTTTTTTGAGTTATTTATTAATTATTGCCTGCCTGATCCTAGAGACTTTAGGCGCTAAAGACAAATCCTATATAACATATGCCAATTAATCCCACAAGCCCAAAAATCAAATAAAAATATTTGTGACATTAATTTTAAAAATATGGAGCCGAGATTTTTCTCCCTTAAAATTCTCATATCACTCAAACAGATTGAGTAAAAAAATCAGAAATTATTCAATAAACTGTATATATACTGTAGTTTATAAATTTGAAGTGCTCTGCTTGCTAAACTGCTTGAAGTGCTTGTAATACACTGCTTGAAAAACTAAATATTTATTACTTTCATTTTAAAAATATCGAGCTGCAATTTTTGTCCCTTAAAATTCTCATATCACTCAAACAGATTAAGTAAAAAAATTCGAAATTATTCAATAAATTCTATATATACTGTAGTATCTATTTTTGAAGTGCTCTGCTTGCTAAACTGCTTGAAGTGCTTGTAGTACACTGCTTGAAAAACTAAATATTTATAAGCTTAATTTTAAAAATATATCCGTGATTTTGGCACTTAAAATTCTCATATCATTTAAACAGATTAAGTAAAAAATATAAAAATTATTCAAGAAACTTTATAACATATTCTGGAATAATGCAGTTGCTACCTAAAGTGCTCTGCTTGCTAAACTGCTTGAATTGCCAATAGTATACTGCTTGATTTATATTTTTTTACATTTTCAGCTTTGATTACAGGGTATTTCAAAATTAAACACACTCACTTCTTACTTATTCTTACTTATTTTTCTCTTTACACTCTCTGTGCACTGTAATTGAATCGTGAATGTTGCATACTTTTGGGCGCCTACACACGAAAACCAACGTTTGTGCTATTTTGTGGCCCAATTGCAAACACAATTGCAGAACACACACATATTTGTGGCACAAGCAGTGACATTTATGTGACCAACACGTTGCACGTTGGTCAACACTCGACTCTCTCGACTCTCGACTCTCTTGTCTATGAGTTATGGCTTTTCAAGCAGCGGCATGCAACGGCGTTGCTGACACATTTAAATCTTCATATATGCATTATGTGACAAATGAAGCATGCCAAGAGAAAAGGACATTGCCTTGGACCGACTGCCAAAGGACTGCAATGGCTTTAAGGCCAAATACTAAAATATTCTGGCAACGTTATCCACATTCAGTCTTAAGGGTTAAAGCCATAATCTATATATATGCACAACAGCATTCGCATGCACCTCAAAACAGATAGATAATGCCAAAAAAAATATATATATATGTACGTGCATGGAATCCTGATGATAAATCATTTTTATCGATTTGCAGAAACTTTGAGGTATATATTTTTTATATTTTTTAAGAAACTTGAACTAGATACTCGTACTTGTGGTATTTGTAGGTAAACATTTGGTAAAATAAGTGATCGATGGATCAGGTTTAGACTTAACTAATAGACAGTGATGTGCCACATAACATATATTTGTAATACTTTATTAAATAATTTTTAATAAATATCAATAGGTTATTAATTTGAAAATAAATCCATTGCACTCTTATTATTAAGGATAGTGCAGTAACAAAAGGGTTTACTAGCAATTTACATAATTATTATTCAAATATTTTTTTTTTCTCAAATTAAAAAAAAAATAAAAATAATAATTTCTTACATTCTTTATTCAACAGCTTCACAATTTTTCATAAAATCTAAAATTATTTCTAATTTAAAATTGATAATTTTTTCGAGCTGCCGCACTGCTATAGTAAAACTTCAGAGCTTTACAAAAAATGTGAGAGCTTATTATTATAAATAACAGTAAGATTAAATAATAAAATCAAAAGAAAACAAATTATAAAAAATAAAAAAAAATTAGTGACAATTGATTTTTAATATCCTGATTAAATTGACATTACTAACAAAGATATAAATCAAAAAATTCCATGGTAAATCACTTTATTAACTTTTATTTTAAATATTTATTTTATTTTCAATCGTAAAACAGCTTTTTAAAAATATTAATAAAATAGCAATGTAAAATTAATTCATTTGAAAAATTTTTTTGTACTAAAATTTTTAAATGTTGATAGTTTGCATTCAATTTTATTTTAAATTACAAACTTTCTGGGCTCACAAAAATTTTATTCTTTATAAATTTCTTTTTTTTTTTAGCAATTTATATGGAACAAATTTCATTGACAGTAATTTAATTTATATGATTTTCTTTCTGTTTTTATAGACATTTCTACACTTCAAAAGCAACTCCAGATACTTGTCTTCTTTGAAAATAACCTAAACACAATTCTCCAAGAAATAACAAAGTTGCCAAGGCATAACATATTATTAACAATTTCCATAACCATAAAAGATCATTATATTTTAAAGGAATATTTGTGGGCTTTGTATTCAATGTTGACTTTTTAAATGCCAAATATTTAAGTTCCAATAATTTGCGCATTGTTGCCTGAATCCAATGTCTGTTAAGCCCCACATCATGTGAAATGTGAATATATTTATCCAAAGATTGCTTATAGATGGAGTTTTCATTTATCATGCCTACAACTGGATATCCCATAAAAAGTTCTAATCCCCGACACTTACAAAGGACTTTTCTTTTGTGAAAATTTTGAAATTTATTAAGCATATCCCACATTTTGGAGTACATCATATAGGCATTCGATGTGTTCTCTGCAAATATCATATCTCGGCGTACACTGCTCGGCACAAACACAATATTCTGGTATTTTAATTTTGAACTATTCCGATAAAACTCAATTTCCGTCATCTGACGAGTTTCATTATCAAATATAACTGGTAATCCACTGGCCCGCAATTCATCAAAATTTCTTATATGTTTAAGTAGAGGATGTTTTGTTAAAAGTGTACTTAGATTGGCATTAAATAGACAACTAAATATTAAACTAAAGAAACTCATAATTATAATGATTTGTCGCAGGGAATTACTTCTTCTATATCTGCTCAATGATACGGGTAAACCCAATAATCCGCCAAAAACATGCAGATTAATAAATATGGTTGAATAGCTGAAACTATAGTTTAGCTTTAAATTGCGATAAGTTATAGCTATAATAAATAATTCAAGCACTGCAAATACGAAATATGCACTAAAAACTATTAAGATATAAGTTCTCAGACCTATATAGACATCCGATATAGTCATTTGTTCGCCACATGGAACTATGACAAATACATTTGAGATTCCCACAAAGGCCGTATGTTCAACTCCGGATGTTTGTAACATTGCATGCATTGGTAAATCAACTTCTCCATTTGAAATCAATTTCAACATTTCCGTATCGCTCATAGTTTCCTTTATATCCAGAGATCTCTTCCAATGCAGTTTAATATTATGTTTCTTTGCAAACTCATAGATGAGTAAGTCCATATAACCATTTAATATAAATTTACCCGATTTAGGATCTTTGGTTATTATGCTACCAGGTGGATATAGACTGGGCATTGCCACAGCTATTTTTTCCTTAAAGTTTCCCAAAAAACAGGGAAATATTTGTCCTGCATTTATATCATTAATGCGTTGAAAATTTGTACTGGGAAATGGTTGCATTCGATATGCATTAATCGATTTATATTTGGATTGCAACACCAGAAGATTGACAAAGTCCTGATTACTTGCTTGTTCTCTGATTATATTTAAGTATTCCTTTAGACTCGATTCCGTACTATCCAACCAGATTATAATACGCGTTTCCCTCATCCGATGAAGGTCCTGGGCCAGGGAGTTCAACATTATGCCAGAGTCTGCGATATGAGATATGCAAATTAAAGCAAGTGCTTCGCTATTGTGAAGCTCTTTAATGTTAATTATAGTTTGTTCATCGAGACGCAGTATGGAAAATTCAATTGGATTGAATTGCTTTAGAATGCAATTATCGTCCTTTTTATGGCTTATAAATAACACTGTACGAACGGGTTTCTCATTATGCGCCTTTTCAATGACATCTTTGATAAAATTGATTTGCGAATTTTCAGTTTCTAATGTTGATGAATTGCTCACAAATTGATTGAATTGCAGCAACAGTATTAAAAGCAATAATTTCAACATTTTGTGCCAAGTTTAAATGACAAACTGAGTTGCAGCATAAGTATTTTACACTTTTATTAATTAATACATTATTCTAATTGCATAAATAGTATTGATTAAGCGCAGTTTGCAGTCTAATCGCTATCACTAAACAGTTGACAGCTGTCATTTTTAAGATAGGAACTAAAGTACTAAAATGAGAACTATCTAAACTATTTTTAAGTAATTGAAAATTAAAGGCATGTTTTATCAAGATTGCAGAAAGTTAAAATTATTAAAAAAAAATATATTAAAATATTTAAAATGCAAAAAAAAAATTAAATCAAGTTTTATTCGTATTTTTCAATTAAGTTTTAAATGAGGTCTTTGTAAAAATAACAGCAAGATTAAATGTTAAAAAAATCGAGTTCAATAAATCGAGGAAATATGACTCCCAGTCTATATAAACATATAATCAAAAATTAAAAAAAAAAAATCAAAAATAAAAAAATAAAAAAAAATTTAAAAAGTTCTTAAGTGATTATAAAAGTCACTTTTTCTATAATATTATAAGAAGTTTAGGGGTTTTTTTTCTGTAAAATTTTTCCTCCTATAAGAAGAACTTGCTGAAATTTGGATACATATGTTTTAAGGTAAATACATATATGTATTTATATAATCCACATACTAGGTATTTACAAAATCATGCAGTTAATTTATTTAAATTTAAACTCAGATTAATAATTCATTGACTTATACTAAAGTTTATAAATGAGACTAGAATCTGTGATTTTAACTTTTAATAACATTAGAAAATGTTGGTGTTATATATGGATTTTTAAGCCAAAAACGAGAATTGTTTCATACCGATTAAATATCAACTTTTTAAAGTACTTATTTCTTAGATTTACCATTCAACACTTACTTGTATTTAAAAATAAATCTTAAGCCAAAAAAAAATCCTAAAATCAAACAATAAATAAATAAAAGAAAAAAATATAAATTTCTATTTTGATTTATAATTTTAAAAATATCACAAAAAACAAAACTAAATATAGAAATACACTTCTGTACATTTCATGTATTTATTTAAATGTTAATCAATATTTCACAAACTTTTCATTTTATTCAATTCATGCTCCTACATAGTGTACAAAGAGTTTCTTTTTTATTATTTACTATTTTTACAAGTTTTTGCATCAAGTATATTACCATTTTCCTTGTATTATCCTTAGAAAATAGCTCAAGAAAAACACATAATACGCTTTTGGTTGTGTTAGAAAAGTGTATAAAAGGCTCACAGCTAAATGAAATAAAATGCAATAAAATAACAACTTAACACCTTTTGGGGCAAATAAACAAAGAGAGAGAGAGAGAGAGAGGGAATTAGAAAGAGAAGGGTAGTAGTGAGACCATAAAGGGAAACTACGAATACTATATTCTATATATTCCCGCACATACAAATGCAAAAAGCAAACCGTAAGCGTAGACTAAGCCGATTATAACAGGAATGTAACGAAAGTAAATGTAGCAACGGGAGGGGGTTTGTCAGCTGAGGTGAGGCAAGTTGAGTTAGTTAAGGATGGTGGTCAGGATGGCAGGATAGCAGGATAACTGCTTCCCTGGCTGGCAGGAAGTGCGTGGCAGGCAGAAAGACTGAAGAAGAAGCAGGCAATGAATTATCGCACTGGCAGTGCCAAGTAGTCGAGACAAACGTGTTGTAAAAAATGTACTACTATTAATTTTCTTGCATATCTTATTGTATCTTCATAAACACACACACACAGAGACAGAGAGAGACAGAGAGAGAGAGGGTATTAGCCAACCCTCTGTAACTGCTTTGGCATTGGCTTAGTGCTAAGAGATTTCTAATTCAGTTGAGCAGAAATAAATTACTTACCGTAATTGTTTGCCATATAAAACTGTAGCAAAGGCGTTGAGCGTAAATTGAGACAGTTGTTTGTATTGTTTTTGTTATTATTATACTCTGTTTTTTCGAAAAGGTAAAATAGTCTTATCGGATTTAATTTGTCTTGTAAACGTATTTTCAATCATATTTAGTTTACATTTTCTAAGAATATTCCGAAAATCCCAATACTCCTTAAATTCTCATGTTCCATATTATTATAGCTGGATTTATTCAAAAGAACTTCGTTTATTTGCTATTCACATTTGTGGCCATGTTATTGTATTGTTATTTAAAAATTATTATTTGCACTTGACTTAAGAACACAAAAAAAAAAATTTTTTTTTAAATTTAATGTAGAGAATCTCTTATGCCTTATATACTCTCAGTTAAATCAGTTTGGAAATTATAGGCGCGCACCTATGCAATACACAGCGCCTGCAATTATGCAACACTTTTCGTAACCCTTCATATAATAATAATTATTATTTTTTTAAATTAAATATTAAATTCATTTACTAGATTGACAACTTAAGCATGTTTTTAATGATTTTTTAATAATTGGTATATTACAGAACATTTTATTTTGGAAAATCTAAGCATAATCTTGCTTATTATGGTAGAATTGAAAGTAAAAATAAATAAATAAATAAGTAAAAATAAGATTAATAAACAGTTGAGATTTAAAATTTAAGCGATTGTGTAAATTAATATATCTCCAATCTAATTCTAATGTACATAAATATATAGACAAATATATAAAAAAAAAATACCCAAACTAAATTTCATTATTATTGTTGAAATTAAAAAAATCAAAATAGAAATCAATCTCCTTTTGCAAGGGTATAATAATAGGATTATCAATCGATTTTTTGCTTCCCCTTTTTTTGCATTTAATCTCTTATTTTGCAACAACTTAAATAAAACTTCACAAACAATTATAAAAAAGCAACTTAACAAAAAAACAAAATTAAGTCTGGTTGTTATAAATCGAAAATTAGTTTTCTATTTTTGAACAATGTTTAATTAAAACAAAATTTATTAACATACCATTGTTCTTCATTTTAAAATGTTATTTTTCCCTAAGTGAAATTCATCTATGTACTTAGATATCCCCTAAACTCTTACAGCTTGGTTCGTTAATTTTTAAATAATTACTACTGAGGTCTTCAGTGAAATATATAACCACAAATATGTATGTTACGCCCACTTTCACCTTTAACAGATTATCAAATCTTTATAAATTCAATAAAATAAAAATCATAAAAAATGACAACCTACCTCAATCGCCTAACTCAACTTTTTAGTCAATCAGATTAGAAACAGAGTATATTGCAGTCGAAAATTATCAATTGTGTAATTTTAACTTGTTTTTCTTACTTTTGTTGACATTGTTGTTGTTGTTCTTTGCATCTTTTATAGCTTTTGAGTAATTTCGGTTTGCCAGCTGTCATTCTAGTATATAAAATATAAAAAAAAATAAAGGATTTAAAATCTCATTGCAGTGCACACACACAAATACCAATACTTTAATTTTACTTTAAAAACTGTTTTACAAAATTTATTTACTTGTTTATTTTTAATTTATATACTGCTCTCTTATAGTTGACAACCAGCAAATTATTGCCATTTAATTTTGTGCTTTATGTCTGCATAAATAATTGCGCAAACGCTGGCAAAATGCTTTTTTTACATCGTTTACAATTTTTAATTATTTTTTAATAAAGTACAAGTATTCAAGTATAATAAAAAAAGAGGAATATTATAATAAAAAATACGTCTCGCACTATGAATTTATTCATGTTTCAAGTGAATTTATTGCATGTGTAATACGCATTATAATGTGGCAGAGAACAAGTTTCTCCAATTGATGTGGTCAGACAGTTTGGATGTCATATTAATAGCCATTCCATAAATGTTTTCACTTTTGGCCAACACTGTCAATTGGCCATAATTGTTTAACGGATTTCATTGTGGTCAGTTGAGATAATCAGTATTTTATTATAGAGTATATTAGAGCGAACTTGAGTTGAACATATTCTGTGTTCGCTATAAATTTAATCAGTCTTTTTTTTTAATTTTTAAAGAGTTTAAAAGTAGGCTAATAATACAATAAAAATCATAGCTGCAATAATAATTATGGTACATAGATAATGCTTTAAATAAAAAGTAATCCACAACCAAACAATCAAAATATTTTTAAATAAAATGCATTAAAGTGCACTTATATATTAATTAAAAACGTAGTCAATATCTTGGGTCTAGCATTATCTATTCCATTTATCATATACTTAACTGACATATCGTTTATGGACTGCAAATTGCGATCTATTACCGATAAGTGAGTAATTTGTAAATTGATTGGAGTGTAAAGTTTTAATATTTTAATGTTAAGAGTTTAGTTTCCCATTCATTTCTGTAACAAAATGTTGAGTTTCCTCATTCTGCTGCTACTACAACCTGAATATTTGGTCAGTTATCCGACAACTTTGGAATCTGTATCTTCAAAAATAAGTTATATCAATGAAATCATTAAAAATGTGCACAGGGAAAAACCCATAGCAACATTACTACTAATTAAACGTCGACAGGATATTAACTGTCCTCTAAAGGATTATAATCAAATTGGGATACCAACTCTGCGAACAGATGAATCTACCAAAATCGAAATAAAAATGTTCTATAATAGCGAGGCACTTACTTTAATTTGCATGTCAGAAATTGAAGATTCTATATTATTGACTTCCCTGGCGGAAAATCTAAATCGGATGAGAGAGTCACGTATTATAATCTGGCTGGAGACTGCTGAATCGGATTTTAGGAAATTTCTCAATTTAATTGGAAAGCAAGCTGGGGACAATAATTTTCTCAGTCTTCTGGTGCTACACTCAAGTTCTTCGGAGATCTTTGAATCGATTGTTGCTTATCGTCTGCAACCATTTCCAACTCCAACTCTTAAGTATATTGCTAATTTACATATTGGACCTATATTTCCCAACAGCTGGCTCAACTTTAAAGGAAAATCGGCCGTTACATTACCAGACTTAATTCCACCTCGTAGTATGTTGACTAAGGATCGACGAACTGGAGAACACAAATTATACGGTTCCTCTGACAGATTAATTGAAGAGTTTTCAAAGAAACACAATATTACCATAATACTGCAGCGACCGATTAATGAAATTAAATCCGTTGAGCGTAATGATATTTTCGATTTGATGGTTAATGGACAAATTGACTTAACGAACAGACCCATGGCTTATATATGGAGGAATTTACCATCCAATATTGAGTTTACCTATGTTGTTGACACTACAAGCATTTTTATTTTAGTTCCTTGTGGACATGAAATGAGTATAGGAGATGTATATAAGGGTTTAAGGACTTATTCTACAATAGTCTTTGGTTCATATTTTATATTTGCAATCCTCGAAACATTAATTGTAGCTGCGTCTTATCGAATCTTCCGACGTAGATATACTTTCTGTTATTCAGCCTTCTTTATAAATATAAATGCATTTTGTGGAGTCTTGGGATTACCCATATCATTGAGCAGATATAGAACAAGTCTTTCATTACAGCAGATCGTAATGCTTATGAGCATATTTAGTTTGGTTTTTACTTGTTTCTTTAATGCCAATCTCAGTTCACTTTTAATAAAACATCCTAATTATAAACAGATTGACAATTTCGAGGAGTTACGGGAGAGTGGATTACCAGTTGCTTTTGATATAAGTCTAGGACATGAAATAGAACAAGAAATCGGTAAGGAGTTTTTTAAAAATGTTATACCCAATGCAAAATTGTTGAAAGCTAAACAACGAATAGAAATGTTAATGTCCTTGAATTCTAGTTATGCCCATCAAGCATTTGAGAGTATTTGGGATTTTTTGGCAAAATTTCAATTAAACTATCAACGAAATATTCTGTGTTATTCTAATGGATTGGTTATTTTTAATGGCATTCCTATGAGTGGTATCCTACAAAAGAACTCTATTTATAAATTGGCTTTAAATGAATATATAATTTGGTCCCGGAGTGTGGGCCTTGATAAGTATTGGAGCCTGGAGGCTAGTCGACATATGATGACTTCTATGCATTCGATTGTAACTGAAATCCTTTTGGCACACAATCAGGAATTTACAGCCTTAAAGAATGAAGATTTGAATTGGTTATGGAAATTAATTGGGTTTTGTTATACTGTAGCTGGATTGGTTTTTATTACAGAGATTTGTATAGGGTATTGGCAGAAAAGGCGAGCTGGTAGATTAATCAACAATTTTTAAATAGGACAAGAATAAAATTATATATTTATTTGCATAATGTTGTAATAAATGTTTGGAAATTTTCTTAACTTTAATAAATAAAAACATTTTATTTACAAGTCTGCATTTTCGACAATGTATTGGAATTGGTTTTGTTATTAATTTTATATTTTAAAGAAACGTAATCGTTGTTGTTTTTATAGTACTCGGAACATAATTATTTGAATTTTAAATTTAGGAAAAATATATTTCCATAAGTCCATTATCTTGTATTTTTATCGATATGCGATTATCTTTTTTTTTACCCATCGCATTTCGTATAAAGAGACGACAAATTTTTAAATTTTCTCGGCGACGACAGCAGATTTTCCTTTTTTTCTGCTTTTCAGTCGTGAAAAGTTTGTTGCGCTGTTTGGAACGTGCGCCGTGTGCTTAATATATTTAAATATATATATATTTAATTTTATGGTTGTAGAAATGTTATTTCATACAACATTTGTTGCGCATACGCCGCATGTGCCGCCTATTTTGTCAGAGATTAACAAGTGTTTCGGTGTCTAGTGACAAATGAACATTTTTGTATTGAAAAACAACAACTATGGACTATAAGTGAAATCGGAAGTGAAATATATTTCAAAAAAAATAAAAAAAAATAATAAATTATGTGTTGTAAATAAAATATAACTTTAAGTGTGTGTGTGAGTGTTTCTAAATATTATTGTGCAATTATGTTTAATATTAGTAACTAAAGAAGAGCTGGTAAAGTGTCTTAAAGCATTTTCTAGAGTTGAATTATAATTAATTGGCATTGTCTGCTCTTTTAATTGATTTCTGCACACGCTCAATTAATTTTCTCAACACCTCACAAAGCAATTTAAAGCCGCATGTCGCAATATTTTAGTCGCCTGTCACATGCCTTAATAATCTCTAATTTCCCAAAAAAAAGAAAAACAAAAAAAAATAAGAAAATTCTATTTCCCACAACGCTTTACAAATCCATTTTATACGCATTCATAATTCAGGCAACAAATTTTTTATCACCTTCGGGGCCATTCTTTGGTTTATTTAGCTACAAATGATGATGATATGTAAAGCTGAAAAAAATAGAAAATATTGTTTATAAAATTACAAAAAGCTTAAAAAAAGTCAAAAGCAAAACATTAACCCACACACGCCGCCAAAAACAATAAGCTTATGGAATCAAATGCTGGCCAACAGAGAGAGAGAGAGAGAGAGGGAGATAGCTCTGTTAGCCTGGCCAACTCAGCTGGGTCTGGCATCAGTCAATGTCAGTTGGCCAACTGCCAGTTCAGCGGGGGCGTAGACAAACAAAAGGGAAAGTGTATGCGACTAGCCGACTACATATAAGTCTCGACTGCATTTGAGAGCCAAGTGGAAACTTTGATGCGCTACAGGGTGCCTGCCCCAAAAAAAAAAGAAAAATTGAAAACTTACCCAACTGCTGATTTTCCAAGAAAATTTTCAATTGTTTTTTTTCCAAATGTCAAGTATCAAGTGGCAGGTCACAAGTGTTCATCACACTGCTCAACAAAAATGTATTTTATGCTCTCCAAACATACAATTTTCTTTGGGAAAAACATTATATAAACTGTAAATTTTATTTTTAATCAGTTTAACAGTACTGTCAATTTAATAAATATCATCAAAATGTATTAAAACTACGAAATAATTTTAGTTGTGCAATTTAATAAAGTATTTTCGATTAATCGTGTAGAAAATCGATTAATCGGAGTATAAAGAAGGAGAGGTATTTCCTAAATTAATGCAAATGCTTTTAATGACAAAAAAACTAGCTTTTCTCTTATTTTTTTATATTTGTTTTGATATGAAAAAAATCATCAAATATTTTCTTTTCTTTAAGTCATGTTAAATCTTCCAAAAATTATTCAACGATTTATAAATTTAGTACATATTTTATGCCCCAAGATACTATATAAATTATATAAGTTTATTTAAAAATTTTAATCAGTTTAAGAGTACTGCCAATTCAATAAAAAATTATCAAAATGTATTAAAACTACCAATTAATTTACTTGTGCGATTTTTTAATATATTTTCAATTAATCGGGTTGAAAATCGATTAATCGGAGGCAACAGATACTTCCTAAATTAAAGCAAATGCTTTTAATAACAAAGAATTAGTTTTTCTCTTATTTTTTTTATATGTTTGTTCTGATATGAATAAAATCTTCAAATATTTTTTTTAAAAGTCATGTTAAAGATTCCAAAAAGTTCAAATTCTATCCAAAAATATTTTAAATATTTTTTTTTAAAAGTCATGTTAATTCTTCCAAAAACTTAAATTTCTTACCAAAAAGACAAATTATTCAATTATTTATAAATTTAGTACATATTTAATGTCCCAAAATACTATATAAATTTTTATTATGATAAATTCATATTAATTCTTCCAATTATTTGTAGGAAATTGTAAGAAACTTTTAAAATGAACAAATAATTTTTTTAAGCCAATTTTTATCGATTAATTTATTTTTTCCTGTTAATAAATATAGTTTTTAATTTTTGTGTTGACCAGTGTAATAGTCTATCTAGTACATACATATGTTTTGTATTCAAAGCTATTGAAAACATATGGCAGCAGACGACAAAGCATGCCAAATATTTTCCGTGGCATATTTTATATATTATTTTAATTACTATTAAAAAAATATATTTAAAAAAAAAATTGTTTTTTTTCGTGTCAGCTCACACATTTTTGAAGTAAATTGTTTCTAGTTCGAGCGAAAAATTTATTGTTTCATTTAAATATTGGATTTTTGTTGGGCTGCTGTTATTTTTCAAACGTAAAACATTTCAAGTTTATTCTTAAAACGTTTTTCAAAATTTTGCAATAATTGGCATGATATACAATGTAAATACAACTTATTGAATGTGAATTATGATGCCATCTCGAAGCTCGAAGGTTATAAACTTGAATAATTTTTAAATTAGGTCAATGTTTGGGCGGATAATTGATTATATTTTTATAGGAAATAATAAAATATTATAATCACATATTTAATTTATTTAAACAGCTCAAGATCTTTTAATTCAATGCATTAATTTTATTATTTTTTTTTTTTTTTGTATTTTTGCTGCATCATTTCCGTTTTCAGTTTTTGTGTATATTTAATTTTATCGCTTTCTACGTATTTGTACACAGCCGATTGACGTTTTCCAAATTTCGTGCAGTTTTTGAATATTTTTAGCATTTATCTATTTTCAAAATAAATAAAATTCAATGGAAACAAAATTCGCACAAATTGCGCCGCAATATATTGTGAAAATCCCAGACCCCATCAATTAGTATAACAATCAAATGCAATCGGCAAGCTGGTATATATCTAAAATTTTACTATATGGATCTTTGGTATATATCTAAAATTTTACTATATCTCGATCTGCTTACAAAACGCTCTTCTTCTGGCTTTTTTCGCATTATTTATGGTGACGTCAATGTATTTCCTCATAGAGTGTATTTGGGGCCCTAAGATCTGTTCTTTTAGCCTCTAATTTTAGTCAGCTCTATCTCTCTCACTCTGTCTCTCCCTCTCTCTCTTTCTCTAGAGAACTTGCCATTTTTATTGCTGCCTATAATTGGTATGTTTATGTGTGTAGAGAGAAGACTCGAGATTCGTGTGTGCCCTGAACTTGAAACTATTTTATGTGGCATGAGAATTGTCGGAATACATTGAACTGGAATTAACCGTTTGTTGAGTGTGGCACTTACATTTTGCCTGGGGCAACATTGCCTAAGGATTATGATGATTAGTTTATTTTTGTCACGTTGCTGCAATTGCAACTTTGGCGGCGTGATGAAGTAGAAGCTGCACTGAGTCACCTTCATCAAGTGATGACACTGAGAAAAAAAAGTATAGGAATATATTTAATAATATTTTTTAACTTGTCTTTTTTAGGAAAATCAGTAAAGTGTTAAAAAATTAGGGAAAATTTAGAAAATTCAAAAAAAATCTAACAACTTCCACAGATAATGCTAATATGACTTTATATTTTCTCCTACAAAGTTATCTTAGTTTAAAATTAAATATTTATTAGCCTGAGCTCTGACTAACCTTTAACCCATAATTGTTTATTCAAAACACTCATGAGTATTTAAGTACTCGATAAAGAATGAGTAAAGCATTCTCTATTGTTGTTTTTTGATGACACATAATGATAGAGACAATTAGCAGCTTTTTGACTTTCTATACATCAATTAATATTCATAAGCACACATACTCACATACTCATAAATATATATCAAAAGCATCAATTCAATGTGCTGAGCAGCTAACCATAAACAATGTTTTCATTACTAGACATATCTACATATATCTTTAGTAGAGTTGTATGATCTAGTTTAATTGAAAAAAATTAGTTGTCTTTCAACTTTTTAGTGAACAAATGAGTAGAAATAATAGCACGCTAAATGAGATTAAGCAAGAATAAAACGATAACAAAACGAATAAAGGAGCAAAACGAATGAAATAGTCAAAAATCACGCACAAGGGCTTAGGCAGCTTTTCACCAAGGGGATAATTGCAAAAATTCCATTCGGCTAAATTGGGACCTAGATTTTTCTGTATATAATAACATATTTTCTATAAGTTTTAAACAATATTTTAAAAATTACCCTGCTGAACTTTTGCCATGTCCCCATAACTACGGCCTTTCTTCGTTCAGTTTAACGAAACGTTCTACTGTAGTTCACAAACCCTTCTTAGTTCACTTTAACGAATCGTTCAATTGAACCTAATTCTGAACAATGCAATGCAACTCTTATGTGTTATTATAACATATTAACGTTTGTATATGTTTAACACAATCGCAATTAAAATTAATTATGCCATGTGTCTTTTTGTCAAGTGTATTCGAGTGCTGTGGCTCATATGTATGTATGTATGTATGTATTGTAGTATGTACAGTTGTCCAGCGTTTGTCATCGGGTGGAGCAAACGGAATCGCAATTGGAATCGCAGTTCCAGTTCCAGATCAGCCGTCAGCCAGTACGAAGCAATGAGCTCGTGGGAATAGTGCTGTAAGTTGAGAAAATTGATTAATGTTAATTAGTTGAACTTTATCATTATGAGGTGTCAGAAGTGCAAATGTAAATAATATATGTAATAATGTTTATCTATCAACAGGTTGATTGGTTGAACACATTGAAATAAGCAATAAAAACGATTTGTTTATAACAACGAAAA
Source organism: Hirtodrosophila alboralis (assembly GCA_035043045.1). Lineage (NCBI taxonomy): Eukaryota > Metazoa > Arthropoda > Insecta > Diptera > Drosophilidae > Hirtodrosophila > Hirtodrosophila alboralis. The sequence goes on along the minus strand of JAWNNH010000402.1, from coordinate 859,596 downwards.
CAACAACAACGAACCAAGAGCAAGTTGAATGTAAAAGTGGCAGACGATGGACATGAAATGAAATAAAATTAAATTGTAAATTAATTATGCACAAGTGTGTATAGACATCGAAAGCGACAAAACAAATTAACGAAAAATGTTTAATTTGCTGAGACGCACGCGTCAAAGAAAAGCGCATAAAAACAAAATCTACGATGTAAGTGACGAAGAGGAGGCAGCAATAACAACAGCAGCAACAACAACAACAGCAACGGCCAGGAACGCTGAGAGTAGAAACAGTAATGGCAAAGAGAATCGCTGCCTATTCAGCGCAGCAGAGAGCCAAGGAGAGAATGGAGGGCGTTTGCCGCCGCATAGACGCGCTGTGATCGAAGAGTTGGAGGACTTTGGCAGCGACGAAGAGCTTGATAGTGTAAAATTAGCAAAAACAGCTGCTGCGACTGAGGCAGAGGCTGCTGCTCCGTCTGCGTCTGCGACTGTTGCCTCTGCTAATGGCCATTCAGCAATCTCTTGGCGCTCCGACAATTTGTATATAAATAACATAGGCAAAGGCAATGATGGGGCGACAACGACGAGGACAACGACTGCTGATGCTGTTGTTGTTGATGAACATAAAGATCGAAATACTGCCAACGCTGGGCATGGCACGGCCAGTCAAAACGAGGCAGCCAGTGCGAGCGCAAAAGCAAACAACGCAGACGGCGGTCAGCTAATTGGCAGTAGCAACAGCATCGATAATATTTGGCCAATAATCGATGGCAATGCACAACAAATTGCTGGCACGGTAATTAATGCTGCAGAGACGGAGGCGGTGATATATCGACAAACGCATTTGCAATCGAAACAATCGAAGCAATCGAACGAACAGAAACGACAATCGCGCTTATCGCTAAGCAACTTTGGTTTGCATTTAAATAGTGACAGTGCGGAGAGCAAAAAACGCAATTCAACATTGCAAAAAAGTCGCGAATTTCTCAGTGATATTTTCATGGCGCGTGGACGTAATCATCAGCGTCAGCAGCGAAATCAACAGCAGCAGCAGCCTTCAACACCTGTGGCCAAGTCCAAAACCGTTAGTGACGACGACGTAATCGCCATTGGCCAGGCGCTGGCAGCACGAACAGCAGCAGCCGCCGTCACAGCACCAGCACACCTTGAAACGAACTCCGACCCCGCGACCGCGTCCACAAATAGTTATCAAATGACTATGTCTAATAATAGTACACAAAATCGAAACAACGCCGCAGCGCTGCAGAGCGTCGAGCGCAAAGAGAGCGAACGAGAGCGTAGTAATTCAGCTGGAGCAGGAAACAGAGAGCGCCAACAGCTGCCAGATCAAGCAAAAGAGAATGAACGTGAGCGAGAGCGAGAGCGTAGCCGCAGTAATTCAGTTGGAGCAAGAACTAGACAGGAGCAAGAGAGCGAACATTTGGCAAGGGATGAGCAGAGAGTAGCAGCAGCAGCCGCAGCAATTGGACATTTTATTCAAGCGGCAAACGTCGAGCTGTGCACTGCTGCGGAAGATCATCAACAGCAAGGCGATGCTAAACTGCGACGCAGCAGAAGCAGCAGCAGTAGCAGTAACAACAACACAAGTGACATAATCATAAACAGCATGGGACAAACTAGCGGCAAGCCGAACGAGTCCGCGTCCACACAACATTCTTCAGCGAGCAGCTCACGTGCCAGCACGCCGCGTGAGTTTCGTGAATCGGTCGTGAGTGAGGAATACAACAGTGTGCCCATAGCGCCGCCGCGTCATCAACAAAAACAACAACAGCAGCAGGAACTGCCCAAAATAACGGTAGTGGACTGCAGCTTTGAGGAGGAGAGTCCACAGCCAACTGAAGCGGAAATCTTTTACGATTTTGATAATCAACACAACAACAACAACAATAACGGTAATTTGCACATTGAGGAGCTGAAAGAGGCGCAGGTGGAAACGCTAGAGGATGAGGTATTTGCCGTGGATATACCCACAACAATATATCAGCATGCCAATGGCATGCCCAGACCCTGGACACGCTTGACCAATGTCAAGCTGGAGAATGTTCAAGAGGAGGAGGAGCAGGATGAGCTGGATGAGCTTGATGAGGCGCTGGAAATGGACTGTGGCGATGGGCGTGCCACGCCCAATAATTCACGCCAATCGGCGAGCAGCGAACGCAGCGCACTTAAAAGCGATTCCAATTTAAGCAGCAGCTATGCAGATTCTGGCATTGGAATGGGAATGGGAAACGGAATGGGAATGGACCAACCGCCTGTCCCACCGCCCCGCAGCTCATCGACAAGCTCGGCAACGCTGCCGCTGCGCACACCCTTCGTCCGTGATGGCAACTCTACGTCTACCGATTACGACTACGGCGAGGAGGAGGAGCAGGAGCAGCTGCTGCTGCAGTGCGACGAACTTGACGAAGAGCAGCATTTTAACGAACGTTTGGTTTGCATCGAGAGCATTAGCCTGCCCGACGTTGTCGTTGAGTCAACGACCGCCACAACAACAACAACAACAGCAGCGGCGGCAACAAATGGCAGCAGCAGCAACCACAACAACAGCAATGATGGCCATCTTAATATCAATATTACAAATGGCGCCGGTGGCAATAGCCTCGGCAATGTGCATTTTATACCCATACATATCGAAGGTGCAACATCGGGTGCAAGTGCCGCACGCAGTCGCAGCAACAGTCCCAAGCATCGCAGTCTCGATGACAGTTGCCTTGGTCGCACCGTTGAGATTGTCGAGGATGGCAGTGTGCTCAATACGGCGCCGGAGAGCAATCGGGAGACGCAGGACCTCAAGTAACGTATACGTCATATAGATAACAACGTCTTGATAGCTTTTACTAATCGAATTGTAATCGAATTGCGACTCTGTTTTAATCGATAACAAGCTTAAACAGAAATAATGAACAAGGACAATACATAAGGGAACTTATTACAATTTTTACTAAAAAACAAATTATAACGATCGAGTTTTACTCGTTGTAATCCGCTTGAGGTTCATTTTGATCCTTGGAGTTTTTTTTTCAACTAATGTGAAGAAAACTTAAACGGAAAGAAGAATAACAGGAGTTAAGCGAACTAATTACAACTCTAACTATTTGATAAGTAATGAATTGTCAAGCGAGTTACTCGCAAATCATAACGATTCAATTCTACTCATTCGAGTCATTTTCTTCAACTCACGAGAGGGAAACTAATGGACAAAACAAAAGACAAGGAGTTAAACGAAAATCAGGATAAAAAAATCAAATATAGCGAGTAAGAAAGTAAAAAAAGTATTAATAGTAAATATTAATAGAGTTATTTCCGGAAGTGCCAATCAAACGACTCGCTCAACAAAACATACAAATTATTTAAATTTTTCTTCTCCCTAAAATTAGGAGAAAAAACAAAGAATGAATAAAGACTGAACTTAAGCGGACAAACAACAATTTTTAGTAATATTTAGAATTAAACTAATTTGCATATCGAACGACTCGCTGAATTAATTAAGGAATTATTCGACTTGATATACTCCTATACAATGACTTTTGTAGGCATCTAAAATAATTATTGGCCTAAAATTAGGAAAAAAGCACAAAATGGACAAAGACTCAAATTTAGCGGACAAATTACAAATTTTACTAAAAAGAATTAAACTAATTCAAGTAATTAATCAAATTTCCATTCTCCTATATTATGATTATTGGAGACCTCAAAAATAATTATTGATCTTAGTGATTTTTAAAAATAAAATAATCCTACTTTACGGTTCCCGGTTATAAGGATTCAAACAACAACTAAACGAACAAACTATTTAATATTCCGTTCTCCTACAACTAGAAGCTAATCAAAGAGGCACTTAAACAAAATGAAGAAGAACGAAGATTAAAACAAACTAAAACAACGACTTAGCGACTTGATTTATGCCTTTAAATATTAAATGCAATTCTAATCTGTAATGGCAACAAGCTTAGCGATGATCTAATGTGTGATTCAACTAACAGCTTTAGACAAAATTGTTTATTGTTTGTACCATGCAGCGTATGCGTAATAATTGTGCTACTAACAATTTGTGTATATATGTATATATATATAGAAATAGTATGTATTATATGTTAAATTGTAGCTGCAACTGAAGTTTCCTTTGTGGCATCAAATGTGACGCGTTGATTAATTAAATGCCAGACAATTTTCCATTACAATTGCGTAGCTTTTCCTCGTATCTTGTAGCCATTCATCTTGATCTTGCTGTGAACTGCGATTTTTCTTATATATATAGAGTATATATATATATAGTATATATATTTTCTTTTCATGTGATCTTTTGTGGCATTTTTCCAGTCAAGGCGCCTATTTTTAAAAAACAGTTTTTTATTGCGCTTGTTTTTCTCCGGATATATACAATATATATATTCTATTATAAATATTTTTCTTTTTGGCATATGCCAATCATTTTTATGCGCATTTTAAATTTGTCATAAAAGTCAAATAAAAACATAATTAATTAAAGGAAATTTAAAATATGTCATAATTTTTATATTTCATTGATAAAAGAAATGTTCTATATATAAATGTAAAAAGAAATTATTTATCTACAACTTTCTGTTCTACTTTCTGATATACTATATATTACTTTGTTGTTTTTAAAAACAATTGTTTCTTTTTTTTAATTATTTAAAATCTATTTTTAAAAAATACCAAACACTGCCCATTGTTTGGCCTTCAAAATTATGACGGATTGTGACAGCCGGTGCGACAAGTGTCTCAGCAATATATTTGTGCTTTGGCAACCCACTAATTATTCATAATAAAAATTATAGAACATTTAACAAATAACCCAATTGTACAGTATTTAATAACATATATAGTATTAGAAGATCCAAAATATATATATATATATATTTTGGTCTTTTGCGTTCATCGTAAATTATTTTAAAATAAATTCCCTTCGTCATTTGTTGGCAACATGTTCGCATTTCCCACGCCAGTTTTTAATAAATATATTTAATACTCTTCCAGTGAGTATTTTAGTTTTATCAGGAATGTTAAAGGGAGGCTGAGATTTGTTTTATCAACACTTTTATTTTATATGGTTTATTATAAAAAAAGCAGAATTGAGTTTTTTGATTTATAATTGTCATAAATGGAATTTAATTATACTTTCTGCAAGAGTATTAAACCTTCGTTAGTCTATAGACAACTGAATTTTCTTGTTTTCATATTTGTTGGCGACTACGTCAAATGTGCATTGCCTGCTCTAGTTTTTCCGGCATATTTTAGCATTTTATTTAGCTTTTTTTCCAACTGCACCGGACGCATAATGAAACAATTTCTAAATTTCGAATTTTCGAATTTACATACATAAATTGAGAGCTGTACTTGATTTAGCAGACAGGCCATGAAAGTGGCTAAATAAACAAAGTTAGACATCATCAATTAGTTAGCATATTTGAAAGAATGTTTACACACACATGGGGCGTATGGGTAATTTCTTATGAACTACGCTTTTAGTGTGTGTTTAGTTTAGTTAAGTAATTTCATGAACAACTTGGGCATAAACAACATTAAGATTCTTTGGGCAAAAGTTCAGCTAAGCAACAAAAAAAACTGTTGCCAAAAATAATTGAAATAACTTTCGAGATACATTTTGTATCTTGTATCTAGTGTCATGTATATATTGCACTCTCAACGGAACACGCAATGCGAGAAATCGCGTGTCACAATTTTGATAAATTTTGCCGCTCATTGTCTGTATGCTCAAGTGTATCTACGTTCTATGCGAATGTATCTTAACTCTTGCCAAATTGTATACGACGTATCTTTTTAAAAATAGCTTCGCGCATTTTCGTGTATCGTTTCAACGACGACAAGACAACAAAATCAAATAAGATAGATTCAATTAAAACGTATTTTATTTTGCGTTTAATGCAAAAACAAATCAAAACAATGTAAAGCAAGTAAAAATGTTCTAGTTTAAAGTTATCGACTGCGATGTACTCTATAAATTTATTGTTTTATTTTAATTTGATTTATTTCTGCATGAAAAGTATTTTTTTTTTATTTATCGAGACGCTGAAAAGTTTGGCAAATATTTTTAAAGCCTTATTCTAAAAGATAATTTTCAGTAATTCCCATACTAAATTTTCTGAGTCTAGCTATTAAAATCGGGAAGATATAGATCAATATAAATAGCGGTTCTAGTTTTAAGAAATGTGAATATTTTTTATTTATTTAATTAGTTCTTATCTTAATGAAACAAGTAAAAAAAAATTTTTTTTTTTAATTTAACATAAATGCGTTATTATTATTACTTATGATTTAATTATATTTATTTATTATACTTCATTTTAATATATTTTTTATTTTTTAGTTATTTTATTTATTTATTCATGTATTTATTTGAATTTCATTATTTTTGGCTATTTGCTTATTTATTTATTTTTTATTAATATATTTCTTGTTTAATTGTGATTTTATTTATTTGTTATTTTTTTTTATTTTTTCATTTCATCACATTAAATTGAAAAATAATGAATAATGAATGAATATTAAAAACTATTTTTATTTCTGATTTTTATAATAAAAATTAAATAATAATTGTTATTTTTAATTTTTTTTTTTATTTAGATCAAATATAAGATTTATTTTTTAATCTTTTCATAAAAATCAGCAAATAATTTTTATTTTATACATATATATATATTTTTTATAACCTTTACGGTCTCAAATTAATATATTTCTTGTTTATTTGTAATTTTTATTGTATTTTTTTGTATTATTAACTGCTTTTTTTGTTTATTATATTTTATTTTATTTTCTATTATTTTTATTGTTATCTTACTTTTAAAATTTTATTTTATGTATTTTTATTTATATTAATTTAATTTATTCTAAGCTAATTTAATCCGATTTTTCTAACTAATATATTAGTTTGTTTAATTACTAGATTGCACTAGCTAAACAGACAATCTATTTGTGGATCTATTATACCACATTTCCCTTTTTGTCGAACAGAGTATAATAAATGAAAGCACAACAAATATTATATAATAAGTGCGCATGTCTTTTACATATATGTTGCCTGCGTCGCAAACGAATTATGGGATAACTGTGAGATAGAAATTGAGATTGAAATTGCCAGTTTATTATTTTTACACATCATTTTCATTTAACGAGTCTTTCGATTCAAGTGCGTCAATAATAATACTTATATGTTAATATATCTCTCTCTTAAATGAGCGTGTAAATGTCTGGCTATAGGTGTGTTATTTTAAATATTATTACTTTAATATTATTTCCCTAATTATATATATTTCTTCTGTTTAAAAACATAAAACATCAATGCGTGCGCTGTGATTCATACTGTTTTCATATGGATCTTTTAGAGATTTGTTGACTAATTTTATATATATAAATATATAAATATTTGTCTGGCTGTTAAGCTGTTAAGACTTATAGCTTTGCCCAGCTATGCTTTGTACATTTTCTAACAATCAACTCAATTTATTATCAATTTTTAGAAAAGAGCTTAAGCTACAGAAGGCGCGTTTCAGCACACAGCTCGAAGATGCACACAAAAATGTTCAAAATCTTGAAAGCAAACTGAGTAATATGCAAGTAAAGATACAAAATCTGGAACAGGAATTATCGCTTAAACAATGGAATGTAGATAGTAAGTATGAACTGTAGAAAACATTTATTTAAAAATAATTATTATATTTTGATTTCAGGACTTCAAGGTGAACTTGTGGCGGCACAAAAGGATGATGAATTTGTGCGTAAAAAGCTCAAACTGCTCGAGGATGAAAAGATACATTTGCGACACAAATACAGCGATGATGAGGATGAATTCCGACGCAAATATAGTGAGTTTATAAACGATGATTGATTGATTGAAGAAGCTAGAAAAATGCAATTTGTATAGTAGTAAAATGAACACTTATATAGGCTTTAATTAGACTAACATTGCAGAATATATTTACTTGGTTTTTTTCTATTTTAAGCTCTTAAATTATAATTTTCAACAATCTATTAAAACATTTTCCCTTTTCAGACGGACTGGAGGCGCAGTATACCGAATTAACTGAAAAGTACAAAGGAACTCAGAGCCTGGGTAAGAGCCTGCAAACGCAATTGGCCAATGCACAGGTTGAGGTTGAGGAATGGCGCAATGAGGTGAATAAAATACGGGACGAGTTGGAGGAACAAATACGTATACTCAAGAATGCACTGGAAAATTCCGAGGCAGAGCGTAAAATCTGCGAGGATAAGTGGCAAAAGGAGTTTGAGATGCTGCGTACCCACAACAGAGGTGCGTGTATAGAATTTTAATATTAAAAAATGTGCATAATAATAAATAATAATACTTATTTGATTGAAAGAACGCGAGGACACCTTGTTGTCGGATTGCGAATGGCAGCTAAGGCAAATGCAACGCAACTGCAAGGATAAAATTGACAAATCCAATTATGAGCGCAAACAGGCATCGGCCAAGGCCGAGGAATTGGAACTGGAGCTGCAATCACGCCGCAAGGAGGCAGAAAATCTGCGCATTTGCCAAGCCCAGGTTAAATCCCTCAGTGGTGTGGTCAGCGAACAGGAACGCTCCATACAAACGCTCATGGAACGCATTGACAATCTTAAAGGTGAACTGGAAATGGCCAATGAGAATCTGGAGACACAGATTGAAGCTGTGCACAAAATCAAATATCAGTGTGATAAGTAAATGTCGCCATTTAAATGTTTTTATTTATATATTTATTAAAATGTTAAATTGTTGATTGCAGTGCCATTTATGACAAGGAACGTCAAATGATCTACCGCATCGATGAGGTGCGCAACGAAGCTGCCGCCTTTTGGGAGAATAAACTTTAGTAAGTTATTCAATTGGCTGGAGTGGATTAAAGGCTTTGTCAAGCAGTTTAAATAATATATTTAAATTGCAATCATCCAAAGTATAAACATAAATTTGTAAAGATTTGGCTTATATAAAATAAGGCTTGCATTTTTGTTTATATTTTTAAATAATGTCATTTGATTAAGTGAACAAACAGAGTATAATAGTTTTTTTAGCTTTTTAATTACTTTATGCAAACTAATTTTAATGAAATTCAGCACAAATATTGCAATTTACTGCAGTATCCAGCTGGGTTTTATCAGTATATTATACTAGAAATAATCGATTGAAAAAACTAGTTATATTTTTGATGATTTCTATTTATCAAAATATTTGAAACAAACTTAATTATTCTCAGTTTATTATGTTCTTTACAATGTTAAAAAAATTCTTTAATATCAAACTTTTTTCTTTTTTCTAAACAAAACTCACTAATTTTAAAGCTTGATAATTATTTTGGCATTGTTTTGCTACAAAGAACATCTTAGTAGCTCTTCTATGAAAACATTTCTAATGATTTTTAATTTGCTTTATATCAGCTTTATAAGTTGTAAACTAATCGGTTTGTTTTACTTACTTTTTTTCAAGAATATCAAATTTGTTTTTTAAAATTTAATGTTAAAAAACGAGGCAACGTAACTGTTTTGGATTTTTAAATCGAAATTATGATATAAAATTTTGTTACATACTAAATGGATTTATTAAATATTTTTTTTGGGTATTAATTGTAATAATTCGGATAATTATTATTTTAGTTTTATTAATACTTTATTTCACAATTGACATTAGCGTACAAATTCTAGGGAAGATTGCGTTCTTTTCGATTATTATTTATAGTTCATCTCGATAACTTGATTACAGTGTTGCTTATATTTTATTATATTTATATTTAACCTCAATTTAGGGCTACAAATTACATTAATATTTTTTTTTAATTGTTGTTAACTAAAGTTACAAGTACAAGTTTTATTTGGATGATACTTTAGTCCATTATATATTGGCCATGTCTTTTTATAGATAAATATATTAAAATTTAATTTATTTATTTATTTTTTTTATTTGGAGTCGATAGCTTTAGATGCTAGTCTCTCTGCATTGTCTCTCTCTTTTTTTTTTTTAGTTATTTTTTGTATAATAATTAATCATGTAAATAAATATAAAAAATAATAATTAATTAATATTTTTTTTTTTAATCACAGCACAGAGATGACAAGACTGACAAATGAACTGGAATCCGTTTATGTGGATGAGCGTCGGGATGCCTTGGATAAGTTGCAGGCTGAACACATTGAGGAGCTGCGTGCGCTGACCAATCGCTATACGGCCAATGAGGAAGAACTGCGTGCGGAGGTGAACTCCCTTATATAATCTATATTATTAAAAACTTTAATTCACATTTTATTTAAACTTATAGATCGATGAGCTGCATGAGAATCTGGAGCTAAAGAAGGAGGATTTTCTAACGTTGCGCGAACGCTCCGACAATGCGCTGCTTCAGACCCGGATGCACTTGGATCGCGCTGATCGGGAATATCAGAATGCCATGTGTCGGGAAGAGGATCGTCGCGTTGAGCTGGAGGAGAAGCTTAAAAAAGAGTTTGAAATCGAAAAGCAGGAAATGGAAGAGAAATTCCGTGAACGTTTGGGTCAAGTCAAGGAGGAATTTGCCAAGGAGCTGCAATTATCCACACAGGATATGGTGGACATACATCGCAAAGAACTGGGTAAGCTTCTTAAAGAAACCATAAATAAAAATTATTTTTATTTAAAAATAACATGTCTATGGAATTTTTTTTAAATAAATTGTGATATTACTTTTATTTACTGAGTCTTAAATAAGACTAGGCAATATTAATTCAAAAAAATTAAACTCAAAAATAATCTTTAATAAAGCTAAATATCTTAAAATTGCGTTTATAAAGCTAAAACTCGAAAGTTTGATATATTTTCTCAATAACAAAAACAAGTGCAAACTAAAAATTTATTAAAAAAAAATTCGAAAAAAATGTTTTTTCTTTTTGAATTTTTTTTTTTATTATAAAAGAGAACAGGCTTAGAGAACAAATACCAATTAGCGTTTCTTTTTTCAATATAAAAGTATATTCTCAGAGTTTATTAAAAAAAATTAAAAAAAAAAACATTTTTCGAATATTTTTTTAATAAAATGCAGAAAGTGTTTTTTTTAGTTTTCACTTGTTTCTTTTATTAAGAAAATATATCAAAATTTCGACATTTAACTATGTAAAAGCAATTAGAGGATTTTTAGCATTATTTATAAGCAAAAAATAAAACTCAATTATAATGGACTATTTTTGAGTTTAATTTTTTTTAATATGCCAAAATAAGTAAAATTTATTAAAAAAAATTTCCAAAAAAAAAAAATTTTTTGATATTTTTTTTAGTAAGTTCTGATAATATTATATTTAATTAGATTTTTTTGTTTTTAAGAAAAAAGCTTTTTTTGAAATTATTTTTATAAAATTTTGTAAAATATTTTTTTTACCTTATCTTTATTCTTACTTATTGCGAATAAATACCAATTCGCTTTTTTAAAGCTAAATGTTGCAAGTTTTATATTTTTTCTCAATATAAAAGGCAAGAGGACAATTTACAAAAAATATTCTCAGCACTTTTAAATTTTTTTCAAAAAATCGTATTTTATTTTTAACATTTTTTTAAATTTTTGAAAGTTTTTATTTTTAAAGTCTTGGCCCACTTATTAAGTAATAATAAAAATTAGCTATTATAAAGCTATAGTTAGATTTTTGCTCAAAAATTAAAATAATAACGATTATTTTTGGGTTTTATGTTTTATTACTCAAAAATAGATATTATTTCTAATTTATATAATGATAAATAGATTATTATGATTTTTTTATGACCTTAGTTTGTTAGAAGATGAGTTTAGTGACCTGGAGCCGACTAAACTCATCTCCCATTAAATAGATTATTCTGTTAGTTTCAGTAAATGATTTTTTCAATTTAAAATAAATTCAAAATAACCATTATTTACTGTCAAAACAGTTTTAAAAAATATCAATATTAATATCTATATTAAAATTTTAATTTTTAGAAACGCAAAAAGCCAAATTGCAAGCCGAAAAGGATGAAGCTTTACAGGAAATTGTGGAGCGACATCGCGCCAAAATGGCCGCTGCCGAGGAACGAATGAAGTGAGTGAGGCCATTTTGGCATAAGGATAATAACCCGTAATATCCTAACTGTTGTAGAAGCTACTTACATCCTTGTATTGTGCCCTTTTATTGTATAGATATATCCATTTGAATGCCACATTTCGTTTAACATTCATTTTGCCTGTTTCGATTCATTTACTTTCGTCTTTTCGATTTCTTTTTTGATGAAACATCAGCTGCATTGGTTTAGATTGTACATCAACATCAACGCATCTAGCTAGGACCGCCTTGTGTGTCCTTGCGAAGGGGGCGTGTCCATATATGCCCACCATATATGTGCTATATCTGACCATGTCGCCATTGATTGCCTTAGCATGTTTAGTGTTTAATATTATCGCTGTGCTCTATATCAAATATCGTCATCTGTTGCGCAATTGAACAACTTTAATTATAACTAAGTTTTTTTCTAAAATATATATAAATCATCTTGTTCAATCAATCAACTTTAACTTTAAAATTGCATTCTCTGCCCCGCTTTATTCCCAAAGAAACAACTTAAAGCCAAAGTTTATCAAATATATTTTATTTTACTTTCTCTTTTTCGCTATATGTATACCTCCTCTCTCCTCTCTCTATGCTTGTGTACACCTCAATCCAATCCTAACACTCAATATATATATATATATACCAACTACAACAGCGATGTAGAGCTTCGGCATCAGCGCAATCTCAAGGATTTAAAGGCCGCATACGATGCCGAGAAGGCGTCCCTGGATAAACGCGATATTAGCAACGCCAATGAGATCGAGCAGCTTCATCGCAAATGTCGCTGCCTGACAAACTTGTAAGTGTATCTAATAGTAGAGTTGGAAAATAAAAAATATATCAATAATTTAAACTATCGATACTATCGATTGGGATATGACAATACAGGGAAAAAAGGGAACTTATAAAATATCGTTAATATATAGTTAGTCAAGGAATATGGAAATCTATATATTAGTAAACATATTTATTCATTATATTCCGAATAACTTTATTGTTTTTTAACCCATCGTTATACATGTTTTATACCAAATAGCCATTGGAAATATGTTTACATAAAATAATAAATAACTTTTAAATTGTGTCTATAAATGGCTAAAAAAATTAAATGACACTATACAACAATATGAAAAAAATGCTTGTATCCCGAACTTTTTAGAGTCGAATTATATGTTAAATAGGTCGCTGATTTCACTGCCTTATTGAATAGTCGAAAATCTAGCTCTTTCCGGTCCCGACAACCTTTTTTTTTTAAATTTTTTTTCGGAAACAGTGGCCCATTTTATATATGAATCGACTCTAAAAAGGTCAGTATATAAAATGCTGTTGCATAGTGTAATTTGCTATTTTGTGTGTTGATAAACTGCCTGTCTACTCAATTCTTTAAAATTAATTTTTTTTTTCATCAGTTTTTTATTTGTTTTAAAAAGGGTTTCATACAAGATTATTTTATTTAAATATTTAACTATATTGTCTTTTTTTTTTTGGAAGCATATCTTTTTGCGATCCACAACTCTGTTGGAGTTGGCTTTTTCGGAAAAATCTAATTAATCAAAATTCTTCGAAATAGTCCAAAGTTCAACTCTTGTGAACACACCGAATCTAAAAGTTGAGGTCCTATAGGTGTTTTCGTCTAAAATATTGATAAAATTGTATTCTTACAGCTGTTTTTTGAGTTGTTTGGCTGAAAAATGATATTTCCAAGGAAAACTTTTTTTTTAAATTTTTTTTATATGTATATATTTTATTGTCGAAGAAGCAGTCTGCATGAAGGACTATAACATAATATGAAATTAACATTAAAAACAACCACGCTTCATGGGAAGCATTATAAAAAAATAAACTTTTTCTAAATCAAAATTTCGGATCATTAATTTAATTATTGTTTTATCTGTGGTGTAAATTTATTTATTTATTTATGGAATTACTGATTCAGACACTTAATAAATGAAGTGATTAAAAACTAATATAATTATACTTTAAACAAAAATTAAAAAGCTATTTTTACAAAATTTGATTACTACAAAAATTATGAGCTGAGAATCGAGCTCTTCTATGAAAATCTTCATCTTTGCCAACTTTTAGTTAGACATTTTTGAAATTTTAAATTAAATTTTCTTTTTTTTGGCAGTCAAGACTTTGGTGCAATTTTTTTGAAAAATTTATTAATTAAAAAAAATGTTGGGTAGCTGATATTTTCTATTAATTTAATTCTTTCTTTCTTTTCTGTTATTAAATTCCACATTTATCGATAGTATTAATAGAAATCAGAAATATTATTCAATGTTTTACAGCTCTAGTGTACCTAAAAGTGATTAAAATTTAATTAAATTATGCATAACTCTTATTTATCGCTTAGCCATGTCGTGTTTGTTTTTGTGCCAAGTTTAAAAACTCTTTTTAAGTTTTTCGTACTAATTCAAAATCTGTGTTCAATTGCAGATTTGAGGAGATGCGAATGCGCTATGAGAGACGTGATCCACGCCAGGAAGATCTGCGAGAAATCTCCGAGTTGAGGACGCGCTGTGATAGCCAGGAGCGGGATTTATTTGTGCTCACCGATAGACTGCGAGAGATGCAGATTCAAATGTCCGAGCTGCAACAGAATGGTTGCAACAACGATGCAACACAACGGGGCAAGGCATTAAAGAAGCCTCCATCCAAAACGATAGCCAGCAGCTGTGATGTCATCTATGAGGAGAACGAGGAGCGTGAGTCGCCGGAGCAGGAGGAGGGCTCCTCCGAGCAGGACGACAATGAGGAGGAGGAGCAGGGCGAACAGGAGCCCAGCGATACCGAATCGAATCATACGATTGAAATTAATGCCAAATGCAATAAGGATCGCATCAACGAGGACGATGCACACATGATCTCAGCGGTGTGATCATTATGCGATATATATCGTATATATATTCCTGCTTTTGAATGTGGCTGTTTTTCAATTCTTCTCAAACAAATACTCGCAAATATTCAAAGCACCCAAGGCGCTGAATCCAGCGAATGAGTTTGCAACAAAATCAAACAAAAAATAACAAGTTTCCTCTGTTGTCACAAGATTTTCTTTAATTGCACAATTGAAAGTTTTTCAAACCAAACACAAACCCAACAAAATAAACTAATCATAAATAAAAAAACATAAAAAAAATTGTAAAATAATTACAATGTAATTTGGTTTATGAAACCGCCTAAAAAAAAAACGAAATAAATGTAAATATTTTTAACATAAAATGATGTTTCTCATTTAAAAATATTGATTTGATTGATTTGATCGAGAGAATTATACTAAATTTTATATAAATGCCTTATCAATTTAAATAAATATTTAAATATATTTTCCATTGACTGAATCAAGTTTTAAGTTTATTCATAATCAAATTTTTCATTTTAATTAATTCAGTATATAATGGCAATTATTTTGAATATGACTTAACAGTTTAAATTAAAATCAGGAAATATTATATTTTATGTTTTACCAAATTTAATTTAATCAACTTTTGATTAATATAGATAAAATCAAAAGGAATATAGATATATTATCTTAACCATATAGATTTTTGAGGAATCGCAGATTTTATATATAAAATAAGAAGAAATTCTTTGGAATTTCGAGGATAAGTTTGAATACCCAAAACTATACAAACTTTAATATATATTGTAGTTAGTAGAAAAAAAAACTTAATTTCCAACTAATCGATCCCTTGATATTCATGTGCTATAGTGGTCCAAACTTATTTTAATTTTATTCAAAATAATTTAAAGTAGTTGGAAAACAAATATTGGTTTAAAAAAAAAACAGTTTTATTTTATTTTTCGGAATATTCAAATTTTGAAACTAAATTATATAGTAATAATAATAATAATTATATGGTGACAACTTTTGATTTTTCATAAATTGAAATTTCTTCGTTAAAAAACAATTATATATAATAAAATAATTTATTTATTCAAAACGCAATTTTTGTAGATTAAATCGCATTTTTTTGAATAATTGTTTATTTCAAGAGTATAAAATAATTCGCGTTTACAAATTTTTTTTGCTTATAAATTAAACAATAATTTTATTTTATTTATTTTTGTGCTTCTAATAGTGTTTAAAATTATAACAATTCGAATTCAAAATAATTATTTAAATTTGATCAAAATAATTTAATGTATTTGGAAAACAAAATATGGTTTCAAGGAACAGTTTTATTTATTTTTTAGACTATTTCAATTTTGTAACTACATTATATAGTGAAACCTTTTGATTTTTTATAAATAGAAATTTCATCGTTAAAAAACAATTATTTATAATAAAATAATTTATTTATTCAAAACGCAATTTATGTAGATTAAATCGCAGTTTTTTGTTAATTAATTGTATTTTATTTTTAAACATAATAAGTAGTTGGTGCTTACATATTTTTTATGAATTATGAATTAAACGATTAATATATATTTAATATATTTCCATGCTTCAATTAGCTCTTAAAGTAAACCAATTAGAATGTGAAATAATTTTAAAATAATTTCGAAATTATTTCCTTTAAATTGATAATTGTTTCTCTGTCTTCCTTTGCTTCCTTTGCCAATATCCTATAGAAATTTCTACAATAAAAACGCATCCTGCCACAGTATAACACAATCCAAGCAATTTCCATAACCATTTCAAATCTTCAGTACTTAAAGGACATTCGGATTTCTTATTTGGAATATTTCTAGTAACATCCGCATGAATAGAGGATATCATGGCCCGAGCAGACTCCATTCTCCAATGTTTGGATAGACCAAAATTATGTGACCAAAGGGAGAATTCTTCCAGAGCCAATTTATAGACAGAATTCTTGGGTATTATCGTACTTAGAGGAACACTATTCGATATAATTAAACCATTTGGCTTACACAAGATATTTCGTCTATATGTTTTCTGATATGTATCGATTAATTGCCAGGGAAGAGAAAACATTTGATAGGCAAAGCTTGAGTTTAGGCCAAATAAATATTTCTGTCTTTGTCTAGTTGGCATTATAACTGCATTGGGCATTAGATTCTTAAAGAAATTATTATCGATTTCCCTTTCAAAGTAAATTGCCACGCCACTGTCAAAGGATACGGGTATTCCACTCTGCTCTAATTCATCCAAAGTTTCTATTTCCCTATAATTGGGATGTTTGGTTAACAAAGCGCTGAGATTGGCATTAAAAAAACAGCTAAAAACCAAGCTAAATATGCTCATAATAATCACAATCTGCTGTAATGAAAAACTTGTTCTATATCTTTTTAAAGATATAGGTAATCCCAAGACCCCGCCAAAGGCGTAGATATTTATAAAGAAGGCCGAATATCGGAGTCTATAGCTACGTCTATATATACGATATGAGGCCAGAACAATTAAAGTTTCGAGTATTGCAAATATAAAGTAAGAACTTAGGATTATTGTAGAATAAGTCCTTAAACCCTTATAGACATCTCCTATGCTCATCTCCTGTCCACAGGGTACTATAATAAAGATACTGGTTATTTCCAGGGTATTAGTAAATTCAACATTTGGCGGTAGGTTATTCGAATTACTTGGTATATGTATAAAGATTTGTATGGGTAGATCAACCTGACCATATAGATTTGACATATATATATCTTTAGCTTCAGTTAATTCCAGTTTACTTAGAGGTATAAGTAAATTTAATTTTATATTCCGTTTCCTGGCAAATTCCATTATAAATCTATCGCTAGAACCCGATAATTTATATTCTCCAGTTCTTCGATCTTTAGTTATAATGGTGCGTGGAGGAAATAAATCTGTTGACATCAAGGCGGATTTTCCCTTAAAATTAAGCCAAATCTTGGGAAAGATTGAACCTTCATTTATATTATCGATATATACCAAAGTTGCACTGGGAAAGGGTTGCAATCGATAGGCAGTAATCGATAAAGATGTAGAGTGTAGCACCAGCAGATTGAGAAAGTTATGATTACTTGCTTGAACTCTGATAATATTTAGGAAATCCTTCAGATTCGATTCAACACTCTGCAACCAGATGATAATACGTGTCTCCCTCATACGATGTAGATTCTCCGCCAGGGTTGTCAACAATATAGAATCTCCTATCTCCGACATACAAATCAGAGCAAGTCCTTCGCTATTATAAATCTTTTTCAATTCGATTCTGATTAATTCATTAATCCGTAGAATCGGTAATCCAACTGGATTATAATCCTTTAATAAACAATTCACATCCTGTCGACGTTTCATTAGGAGCAGAGTCTCAATGGGGTTTTCTTTTGATATATTTTCAATAATATTATTAATGTAGGACATTTTTGTATCTCCTAGTTCCAAGGATAATGGATAATTGATCAATTGTTGAGGCAGCAGCAACAGTAGAAATAATATTGACAACATTTTCAACCAGAAATTAATGACAAACTAAATTAAGACATTTTAATTTTACACTTTAATTAATTTGTTTATTACTTTAATGCGCAAATATTACTATCGCAATTTATATTATTCGATTAGAAAGTTGTCAATATTGAAGGATTCGATAATAAAGCTGTCAATATTGAAGGATTAATAAACAAGGTATTTTATCTAGTGAAATTTAAAAGTAATTAATGAAAGTGTTTGTAATAAATAAATAAATAATAATAATTATATAAATAAAACTAGAAAATTTTTCTTATTAACATTTCATTATTTGTATATTTTTGTATTTTTTTTTTATTTCAATTTCAATTAAAATTTTTTTTTTTTTTTTTAATTTTTATTTTTATTTATTTTTTTTTTATTTTTTTCTTTATTTTTTTTTTTTTTTTTTTTTAGCTTTATTTGATACATGGATTATGGATTTATTGTAAAAATTTATATACTGAGGGAAAAATTACATTTCGAAATGGAAAAAAATCGATTTTTTTAAATAATATTTTGTTTTCAAATTTTTGGCAAACGGTAAAAGCTAGAAATCCGAATTTTTTACCTGTAGCTCCTTAATATAATCGTCGGTTGACACTCTGGAAAAACATTGCAAATTTAACATATATGCTAAAAAAAATAAAATATATTTTATTTTATTTGTAAAGAAAAATGTTGAAAAAAAGTATAAAAGTATATAAAAGTATAAAAATTCCCGCTGAAAATGGTAGAATTTCCGCTAAAAATGGCAGAATTCCCGCTGATCGCATTATTTTTCTTTTCCGGCAATAGCACTTTAAAAAAGCCAGATTTGACGGGGAAAAAGCTAAATTGGCATATGTTGCCAAGACAAATTCAAGCAACAATGTTGCCGGCAACTTGCAGCGACAAAACTTAAAGATCAAACGAGCAAAAGCCAAAGCAAAATAAAGCAAAAATGTTACAATTCCCGCTGCCCGCTGTTTTTATTTTTTTTTCCGTCAATTGGATTCTAAAAAAGCCAGATTTGACGGGAAAAAATGCTAAATTGGCATATGTTGCCAACACAAATTGAAGCAACAATGTTGCTGACAGCTTAAAACAAAAACATAAAAATTCAAAATTCAAAGCCAAAGCAAAAAAAGTAAAAATTTTAGAATTTCCGCTTATTTTATATATTATATTTTTTCCGGCATTAGGACTCTAAAAAAAGCCAGATTTGACGGGAAAAAAGCTAAATTGCCATTAATTGTTGCCAAAACAAATGCAAGCAACAATGCTGCCAGCAACTTGAAACTTCAAAACATAAAAATAAACACATGCAAAAGCCAAAGCGTAATATGTTGCGGCAACCAATGTTGCCAGGCAGCAATGTTGCCGGCAAATATCCCTGGGAAATTTGAGCGCGTTTCAATTTCAACGTTTCATTGCTCTCTGAGCATTAAAATTTGATTCTCATTCGTTTCGTTTTTAAGTTTCAGTTCATTTCCATGTTTCGTTGCTGTTGCCGAGCAACTCTTGAAGTGAGCGGACGTGTTTTTCTTCGCAGCGGCAAATACGGCGTACGCAACGAAAGTATATAAAACTCGGGTAACTTCGAATAGAAACAAGGATAATAATATAATATACATAAGTGCATAAGAACCGTTATGTAGCATCCATATAATACTATATCTCTCGGAACGTACTTGGTTTTTTTGTGTGTAATCAAAGTGTATCAATTGTAAAGTAACGGCATTATGTTTTATGTTTTCGTTTTCATTTTATGTTGAATTTCCGAAATAAACATGAAATGCAAATGTTTAAGAAAAAAAAATGTATGTAATTTAACGGTGCGCGTGTGCGGTAAATAATAACAAGAAAGGAAAAAAAAATCAAAAGACAATTAAAGAATTATAAAACAAGCTTAAGAGAAGCTTCACGTGCAGCATAAAAAAAAATCGTGATAACACACACACACACACACACAGCAGCAGCAGCATCAGCATTTGTTGTTGTTGTTGTTGTCGTGTGCACGCTCAATCGCCGTTAACATCATCGTGTGTGTTCCCCAGCATCAGCAGCAGCAGAGCAGCAGCAGCAGCAGCAACAAAAACAAACGAGCAATTTTTGTGCGTCGACGCCGCTGCTGCCGGCTGCGCTGCAATTATGTGTAGCAACAGCGACGCGACGTTTTAAATCAAAAGGTAGACAGCAACTTCTGCCCGTTGCCCGCTGCCCGCCACCCCGCTACAGTCCGTGTCTATCTCTCTCTCTTCTCTTTTGCCTGCAATTAATGTACACAGTGTTTTTTTGCATACATAAATAATAACAACAGCAACAGCAACAAGAGCGTTTTGCCGGCAGACGCAGACGAAGCCGCCGCCCCAAAGGTCGTTGGCGCTAAGGTCAGATAAAAGAAGAAGCAGAAGGGAAAAGAAGAGTGTACGATTTTTGTGGATTGCAAGTGTGACAAACAGCAAAAACAACAACAATTGATGCTGTCGCGCTATCAAACGGTAAATCTTCAATACGCGAGTGTTTTGTGTTCTGTTTTATTACGTTATTCGTCGCAGCAGCGGCAGCTAGCATCGACAGAGGCAGCAGCAGCAGCAGCCAGCATCAGTCGCTGCCAGCTTCAAAATCTAAATGTAAGTGCCGCTACTTTTATTTGCAATTTCCTTTTGTGCAATGCTCCATTGCATTGGTTGTTGTTGTTATTAGTGTCCACCTATGATTCTGACCACGCCAGGGTGTAATTAAATTAGGTGGTGTCATTAAAGTTAAAGCATTAAATAAAATCGTTAAAAATATTGTTTTGCAGCAAGGTAAAAGCAAAAAAAATTAAGGGCTATATTTAAGCATTTTTATGCAATTTTTAAACTCTCAGGGGAAATGTCAACGATAGGAAAAAAAAAAATTCAATAAAATATGAAGAAAGTTTTTTAAAAGTTGATTTATTCAGGCGTCTTTCTATTTCTGATTCTGATGAAATCATTTGGATTTAAATTAAGATGTGTTGATTTAAATCTGTAAAATGGAATATAAGAAAAATCTTTAGCTATTTTAATCAAATATCAAATTAAATTTTTTAATAAAAAAAATTGGTTTGATGAATCAAATCAGTAAAATTCAAATTAATTTAATATAAGCAAAAACTGTTGCTATTTTATTCCAATATCAAATTAAATTAAACAAAAAAGAAGAAAGATATATAAAAGTTGATTTATTCCGGATTTATTCCTATTTCTGCTTCCGATTTGGAATCTAAATATGTTGTTCCGTATTAAATCAGTAAAATTTAAATAAATTTATTGAAACGAGAACTCTTTATTTTTTCAAATATTAAAATATATAAAAAAAATTGTTAATTTGATTTACTCATTTTTTTGCTATTTCTGCTTTTGATAAAATTAGTTGGACTCAAATAGGCTGTTGTGAATTAAATAAGTAAAATTAAAACTATTTGGACATCAGAAAACTCTGTTGCTATTTTACTTTAATATATAAATAAAAAAAAAATAAAATTGAAAGCTTTTTAAAAAAAAACATTTATTCAGGTATTTTGTTATAATTTAATCGTTGGTTGAATTATATCAGTAAAACAAAGACTATTGGAATATACGAAAAAACTACAAGAAGGAAAAACTGTTGCTATTTTATTAATTTTTTTAGTTGATATTAAAATTTTTTTGTTATACAATTGGCATTAATAAAAATAAAATGCTAAAAAGGTTTAAAGAAGTTTTATTTGGTATTTAATGAATTTTAAATGCATTATATATCTTGTCAAAATTGTGTGATTAGTTCAATTTAATAGGACATTTAATTTTATTTAATTTTTTAGGCACAAGTTGCTGCAATAAATTTTTTTATATTAGGAAACATTTGTAAACAAATATTGTCAATTGGTAACTAAATAGCTAAGCGTTTGCCGTTTTGGGTAACCCACCTGATATTATTAAAGCATGGCCTATGCCATGTTCTAATGTGCGCTCTCTCACTCTCTTATTGGGCTCTCTCTCAGCCTCCGCTTTTGCGTTCGCCTCCGCTTAGAGTTGAGCGCCGCATTTAAGGATATTCCTAATCCGTTTTATTGATTGCAGGCAGCACAGCTGGAGTGCTCTGCTGCCCGTCTCTCTGCCGCAACTATGTGTATGTGTACATATGTGTGTGTGTGTAGTTGTTGTTATTGCTGGCAATCTCTGTTGCTTTTTTTATGTTTTTACTTCTTGTTCTGCTTCTTCTTCTTTGGCCACTACTCATTTAGGGTTGTTGTTGCTGCTGCTGCTGCTGTCGCTGCCGCTGCCGCTGCTATAAAATGTGTGCCTGCTGTTTCTGTAGCTGACTTTGCTTTTTTATTTTTTTTCCACTTTTCCCACTTTTCCCACTTTTCCTACTTTTGTCATTCCATGTTCGCTTCGTTTCGTGGGTGAATTTTGTTTTTTTCTTTTTTGTATTTTTTGTTTTGTTTTTTGCCGGCACAACTGTAAAAGCAGCATCTTCCTGATATTGTTATTATTATACTCTGTGCTTAAGCAGCTAAATGGGTATATGAGGTTTTTGTAAGGTGAACGGGTTTTTTTAATGGAATAATATTTTTTTTAGTAAGGCAATGTTTAGTATCTTAAAGATTTGATCAAAAATTATATTAACTTATTATTCTCTGTACTTATTAAAAATGATAAAAAAAAATCATTTTATATAATTTTTTATAGTATTTTTTTATTATAACTGTAAATACAGTAAAAACTCGACATTTCTCGCTTGTTTTTTAGTTTATTCTATTTGTGCGCTTGTAATTCTCAATTTAATATTTTCTACCCGAAAATTGGTTTGTGTAATTCCTTCAGGCTTCATTTTTAGGTAGATGCAACAATATCTACATATATTTTCATATAAAATCGTATATTAAATCAATGAATTACTCTGAATTAAATATTTTTCTTAAATCATTTTATTACTCTTAATAAAATGACTTTTTTCGCTGACTGAAATTTTTTTAAATTTTATTTAAATTTTTTTATAAAAATGGTTTTATTAGAAAATATATTAAATAATTAAAACTAAAACTCAACGCTCTATAAACAAATAAAATAAAATAAAATACGCACTCTACTGTTAGAAAAAAATAAAAAAAATCTGTTAAAAAATAAAATAAAATACATTTTTTGAATTTTATTTTAAATTTTTTATAAAAATGGTTGCATTAAAAAATATAATAAACTAATTAAAACTAAAAATCTAAGAATCTACGCTCAATAAACAAATAAAATAAAATAAGATACACTCTCAATCTGTTAAAAAAAATAAAAAAAAATAATTTTCACAATCTACGCTCTCATAATTCTCAATGTTATACAGCAATAAAAAAAGAAAAAAATAAGTTGATCAAAAAATTAAAAGAAATATGCCAAGCAGCTGCCCCCGTTGGGCATAACTCAATAATCACATCAAATGTCTCACTAACCACAGTGTGGCAGCAACGGCAGTGGCAGCAACACCTTCCCAGTGGCAACAGTGGCAACAGTTGCAGCCTCCACAGAGGTGTGTCCGTTCTGGACGTGAATGCGGGCTCAGGCTCAGACTCGGGCTCAAGCTCCTTCTTGGCCAGGCTAATGCCGCACAGCTGCGCGCCATTTAAGTCGCTGACAAGTGTTTTGCCGGCATCTCCGGAATGCGTGCCTCTGCCTCTGCCGCTGCCTCTGCCACAGCAGCCGCAACAAAAAGTGGCAGCCAACATTGTTACCAATTATGCGATAAGCAGTCAGTCGGTGCTGCCTCTTGGCCAACTCACAGTACGCACTTTAAACCAAAAGCCAAGAACTTAAAGCCTTTACATAACAAATGCAACTCAAATAGTCGAACAGCAAATTGTGAGTGCAATGAATAAAATACGAGTACACTCAAATATTCATTCTGTGAAAGTTGTATTTAAATTTGACAAAGTTTGAATACACTTTATATTAAACTAACTAATTAATTAAATATTCTAAAAATTCATAAACTAATTAAAGTGAAGAAAGAAAAAAATGCAGAAGATATGTTGATATATATAAATTTCAAATTCGTATTAAAACGATTATTAGTTGAATTAAATTGTCCTAATATGATAGCAAGAAGCTAATTGAACTTTAATTTAATGTGTTTAAAGCTAAAAAACAAGCACAAACAAATATTTTAAAATGTAGAAAATTATTTTAAACTATATTTCATTTAAGTGACAAAAAAAAAACACCTTAAGTAAATATAAAAATAAATAAGAAAAAGAATAAATAATAAAAAATACACATAAACTGAAAAGAAATCATTACAAAAATGCAACTATATTTAATATAAAAATTAAAAATAATAAATAAATTAAAAACAACACATAAAAACAGCAGAAAATGTAAAAGAAATACAAATTAGAAATTGTTGAAAATGTTTTTTTTAATTATCAACAAAAACGCAACTCAATTAAATATAAAAATAAATAATATAAATAAAGACATGTAAAAAAAAAACTTGGATAATGTTATTTAAATTATTACAAAAATACAACTAAATTAAATATTAAAATAAATATTAAAAAAAAATAAATTAATATACAAATAAATAAAAATGTTGAAAATTATTTTTTATTAATTATTATAACAAAAATGCAAAATATACAAAATGTTCTAAATTATTATTATCAATGTTATTTATTATTCCAAAAATGCAACTAAAATAAAATTCGAGTTTTATTTTTCACAATTGTGTGGTGCATGGGTTATATTTAATTAATTGGGACATTTAAAAAAATAGGGTATACGCACATGGCAATTCGTGGCAATAATAAATGAAAATGCGAAATATGGAAAAACTAACAAAAGGCTGCGTGCAACGTGCAGCGTGCGGCGTGCGGCAAGCGCGGCGGGGCCATCAAACGAAACGAAAAGCGTGCAACAGCAAGCGTGCAACAGCAACAGCAACAACAGCAACAACAACAGCAACAACAACAACAATAACAAGAGCAAAGGGAATGACCTTATAGTATATTGCAAAAAACTGCAAGTCAAACAAAGAGCCGCTAATGGGGCACATCGGGGCGTTGCTGCAACAGGGGGGATGGGCGCAACGAGGGGGGCACTCTGATGCTGTGTGTGTGTGTGTTGACGCAAAGATCAACGTTGGCCAAAACCCCAAAAACCGGTCGCCAGATCCCTGCTACCCAATGCCTGGACCTGGACCTGGACTTGGACCTGCAACTGAGCCTGCAACTGAGCCTGGGCTACTGCGGGGCAATTGGGCCAAAAGCATAAAAATCAGTCAAGAGTTGCCTCCGCCTTCGCCTCATTCCTGCCCCTGCACCTCCTGCCCCTTCTTGCCGCGCGTTGCAAACATTAAAAGCGACAAACAAACAAACGTACAGGACCTTGCAACTTTTAAGGCGGGTTACAGGGGGAGATTGGCAGCAGCAGAGGCAGCAGCGTAAAGCAAAAAGGCCTAGCCCACAGTTTGGCCCTTGTGCCTGCCCCCTGCCACCACCCCTCTGGCCAGACCCGCCCTCGCTCTCGCCCAAGCTACAGAAATCGATTTTCTCGCAAAGTTGGCCAGCCGCAGCCAGAGCCAGAGCCAGCCGCAGGGCCACATTTTTTGGACCCTCATGCCATGCCCCCCCGCCCCTTGCCACTTCGAGCTGCTTGCAACATGTAATGGATATGGGCGCAAGCGTGCGCCCTTGCCTCAATGCTGATGCCACGTTTGAATCTGCAGCAAAATTGCAAGTCAAACTGTCGTCGGCTCTCAGCGTTGTTTAGTTGTTTTATACGTTGCGCCGGGGCCATTGGTAATTGCAATTGCAATTTGGCCTAAGCCACAACAGTCCAAAAGGACAGACAGACGGACAGAAAGACGGACAGACAATTGGCCAGACAGTCAGCCAGCCAGCCAGCCAGTTGACCAGTTGGCCAGTTGGGAGATGAGTTTTATTTTTTTTTTGTTTTTTTTTTGATTTTAGTAAATCTGCAAATTGCATTTCGAGGGCGAATTTAGTAGCCTGCAACTTGTGCTTGCTTTTGATTATTTAATTTGTGTTATAAATAAATTTGTTAATGCAATAATTTCAGTGTAGATTTTCTATAATGGACTGAAATAGAGTTGAAGCGCCATAAACTGAAAATTCCGCCGGAGTTGAATATTTGTTGAGACTTTTAGTGTAGGAAGAAGAAATTTCTATAGCAAATGCAGCTTTAAATATATATTATCATTTAAATAAGGAAAAAAAATAAATATATATAATTAACATTTTAAAATAAATGAATATCTTGAATAAATAAATTTTAAATTTTTTTAAATTAAAGGAATATTGTGAATAAATTAATTTAACTTTTTAAATATTTTAAGTCGATTTTTTTCTATAGCAAATGCAGCTTTAAATATATTTTATGATTTCTCTAACTGAATAAAAATATTTTAAATTAAATGAATATTTTGCATAAATTAATTAAACTTTTTTTTGACATTTTAAATATTTAAATTGAACTAGGATTTTTTTGTAGCAAATGCAGCTTTAAATATATTTTAAGGCTTTACTTACTCAATAAAAATAAAAAATAAATGTATATAAAATTATAATTTTTAAATATTTTAAATTCAATGAATATTTGAAATAAATTATTTTAAAATTTTTTGTATTACAAATTAAGCTTTAAATATATTTTATGCTGGAAATTGTTTGCATTTATTTATAGCCGCTTAAAGCGCCAAGAAAAGAATAGAGAATCACACACCATCTAAAACTTATTTCAAATTTAATTTATTTATTTAAATAATGGTTAATATTTAACAGAAAAATTTGAAAAAAAATTAAAAAGTATATTTTGGACTTGTCAAAAAAATTTATTCAAAATTAAATTCGTGAGACAATATTGAATAAATAATAAATTAAAATGAAAATATAAACGAAGCAAATTCCTCAAAGTGTTGCAATTCGATAAACTATCAAAACATATCGATAATTGATTGATAGGTTTGCAGATTTTCGCCATTTATATATATATTAGTAAAAGCAAATTCTATCTAAGAAAAGTCGCTAGATTAAGCACTTTACTTTTAACATTTTTACCCCCAAAAAAAAGCCAAAAAGTGACTAGAAAAAAGCGCAATTGACAACACTAATTCAAGTATGTGTGTGTGTGTGTGTGTTTGTTTATTCCTCAAGGATTCGCTGATTTATCACTAATTGAAATCATATCAAACTGGGGCCAAGCCCTAAACATAACAAGGCAACTATGAGTATGAGCATGAGGAGATAGATGCTTGAAAAAGTACAACATAATTTGAGGCAGCAATAAACTGCAACTGAATGTGGCAAGTGGCAAGTGGCAAGGGGCAGGGGCACACAATACACACAGTATTGAAGCCTAGACACGCAAATGTTGCAAATTTGCATGGCGAAGCCGACGAGAGGAGACCGTTCAGCAATTACCGCTTGCTACTGCGGGGCACATCAATTGCTTGGTTGTTGTTGTTGCTGTTGTTGCAGCTTGCAACTTGCAACTTGCTGTTTGTTGTTGCTTGCAGGCTTTGCCACCTGCTTGTCTGGGAAATCTGTCTGTCTGTCTGTCTGTCCGTCTGTCGGCTTTTGGCAGCGTGTGTGTTCCGTTCCGCTGGCTAAAATGACATGACTGTCAATTGAGGCTGCCAACAATTTAATGATACTCTAGCCAAAAAGGCATTACAGCTATGTCACGAACTACAAACGTTTTACAAATAATTATTTTTAGGTTCCTTTTGGTTTAATTTATAGAGAATATATATCAAACTACCGACTTTTAGCTATAGAAAAGTCGTAGAATATTTTAGTCTTATTTAAAAAAAAATATATATTTTTGAGTTTTACCTTCTTACTATTTAAAAATAACTAATATTGCTTGAGTTTTATTTTTAACTCGAAAAATATAAATTACTTTATAATTTATACCAAAAACTAAAAAAAAATGGATTTTTGATTTATTTATTAAAGTATACAAATTAAAAGTTCTTTCGATGCGATAAAAAAATTATAAATTATGTGAATTTGTATATAAAAAAAAAACATTCCAAAATATTTATTTTATAATTAAAATAATTATTGTTATTTATTATAACATAATATTAAAAACAGCGAAATAAATTAATAGTCCGATGCCTAACAAAAAATTAATTTAAAATAAAGGAAATTAATAATAATAAATTCCCTCATAACATGAAATTGCGTTGAAGGATAATTTTGATATTATAGATTAATATTTAAATAGTTGTTATTGAAAAGAACAAAAAAATTTGCAGATTTGAAAGTATTCGAAAATGAGAACCGACCTTGAATCAGATCTAATTCGATATTGAGTTTTTGTATGAAATTTTATTTCAATTTGTTTAATTCAGAGAGCGAAATAAATTAAAATGATAACATGCTACATCAATTTAAGGAATTTAATAAATAAATTTAAATAATATAAGCAATATAAATATTTATTCGTTGTTTTTATATTGAAAGTTTTAAGTCTTTGAATTTTAACTCGATATTTTGTTCTGAATATTGTAATGTTCTCTATAGAAGAACTCGATAAACTCTTATTTATTATTTTTTTATTCTTTTAAAAATAAAGCGCAAATATATATTAATTTTTTATTTTTTTTTTTTAATTTGGAAATAAAGATTTTTTTTCAAATTTATGCACAGCTTTAATTGCCAGTTGATTATTCATATGAATTTTTCTAGGGTATTACATCTTTCGCAAACTGTAGACAGATTTCTATATCTATTTTGTTTTTATTTTTTTATTTTTATTTTTCCGCTATCTGTCGTGTTTTTGTTGTTGTTGTTTTTCAAGT
This sequence comes from Hirtodrosophila alboralis, assembly GCA_035043045.1. Lineage (NCBI taxonomy): Eukaryota > Metazoa > Arthropoda > Insecta > Diptera > Drosophilidae > Hirtodrosophila > Hirtodrosophila alboralis. The sequence continues at coordinate 830,342 of JAWNNH010000402.1, read as the reverse complement.
TGTCTGCAACAACGACACCCAACAAAATGACGACGATGATGATGATGTTGATGATGATGTTGATGTTGACTTCTTGCCTTGCATTGAGATGCACACTCGACTTTTGCACTGATTTTTCTTGTTGTTGTTGTTGTGTTGTTGCCTTGGCTCATCAGCAAAAACAACAAATCAACGGTGGCATCAATGACAACCAACAACAACTTAAACAACAACAAAAACAACAACAGGACACGACATTATCCAGGCGCACATCATTCATTCAAAAGTTTTAGAATCTGTTGCAACATTGTTGTTTTTGTTGTTGTTGTTTTTATTGTTAATACTATTATTATTGTTGTTTTTGTTGTTATTGTTATTGTTGATTTTGCCTTAATTATTGTTCCGTTTCGTCTGCAATTTGCTGCAATTTTTTTTGTGCGTTGTTCTTTCATTTTTATTTTGATTCTGAATTCGTTTTATTTTTAACGTTTTTAAGAGGGTTTTAAATAAATACAAAAATGGGCGTACTTTATTTTTGAAATCATTTACATTTCAAAAATTTAAAAATATTAAAATTTTATTTTTATTTATTGCATTAAATTAAACACAAATAGTTTTATGTATTTTAATAAGAAACATATCAAAACAATTTCTATGTTTTTGTATATAAATTTAATTTTGTCTTCTTTAAACTCAAATTTATTTAATATGATATTGGCAATATTTTTAATTATATGTACTATTTAAATACAAAAATTCAAATGTTCAGTTTAATTCTTTTTTTTTTTTTTTTTTTTACTAAAATATAAAAAATTAACCGCATCCAAAAATTCATTCATAAATTCCTAAACTTGAAATAACAGAAAATATAATTGACATTAAAAAATATAAAAATTCAACTGAAATCTCTGCAAATTGATCAAAAAAAAATATTTAAAAAAAAAACAGCGAATTATAATTAAATTTATATTTATATTTATTCAAAAATAATAACAAAAGAATGATAAAAGAATTTTTTAAAAATTAGCATTGATTTAATAATAAAACAAATATAAAAGACATTTACTTAAAATAATAAGAAATCTTAAAAGAAAATATTTTTCTAGCTTATATTCTAATTTAATAAATTTTAATTAAATTTGTTTTGTGTTTTTCTTTTAACCCAAAATAAAATCACATATATTTGAAATTAATATATTTTTTAAATAATTGTTTTTAAATAATTTTTTTTAAATAATTTTTTTTAAATAATTTTTTTTAAATAAATATAAGCTAAAAATTTATTATCATTATCAATGATTTATAGCTGCTTTGCTCGCTTTATATTCAAAAAAATTCTTGTACTTATTTTAAACTCTGTTTTGTTTTTTTTTTGTTGTTTCTAATTTGTTTTTACCATTATAAGCAATTTTTTTTTTTGCTTTATTTTTAAATTTTGCTGCTTTGAAATTTGCAATTGCCGAGCCTTCTTCTATCTGACCCCCCCGCAGCAACTTAAGCCTCCCCACCCACCCATGGGGCCATTTTACATTTCACTTTCCTTTGTGCAGCAAGCAAAAGTTCCAAGTTCCCAACCCAAAAAATAGAAAAAAATAAAAAAAAACATTTCGACGGTTACTTTAACTGCCTATGCAAAAGTTCAACGAGAAAAAATAAAAAATGCAAAAATTGGATAAAATAAAAATTGTGCAAAAGGACATCGAGAAATATGCAGCATGCAACGTAGACAGCCGCTGCAACGTTCTAGATATTTCATATTTGTTTGGCTTTTTTTTTTTTCTTTTTCTATTTTTGCCATTTTTTTTAGCCATTTTTTGGTGCGACTTAAATTGCATTTTATTTCTGCAACGTTGCAAAACATTTATTTACTTTCATGGTTTGTTGAGTATTTGCCAAGCCACAAGGAACTGGCAAACTGGCAACTGGCAACTGGCAACTGGCAACTTGCAACTGGGAAACTGGCAACTTGCAACGTCGCTAACGACGACGAGCCATGAAATGCGCTCCAAGGATGAGATGATGATGTTAAGGATGTTGCCAGAGAGAGAGAGAGGGAGAAAAGGGGGGAAGAGAGGCGAACACAAACCTCAGAACAGAAACAGAAACAGAGGCAACAGCAGCAGTTGCAGCAGCAGCAGCAGATGCAGAAACTGTTGACTGCTTTTGAACTTCTCTGTGTGTGTGTGCTTAGACAATATATATACTTATGCCTTATATAGTATATATATATATTAGACATTAGCAAAGTCATTCCACCTGTAACTGAAGCGCTGTGACTGACAAATATTAAAATAATAATTTTTTAATTAGAAAAATCAACAGAAATTTAAAAATAATTTAATAATAATAATAAAATAATAATTTTTTAATCAGAAAAAATCCACAGAAATATAATAATTTATTTGATTATTTTTAAAATATTTGTAAATTAAAAAAATATTTTTTTTTAAATTTTAAACAAAAAATTAAATAATATTTTATTTTCTCTGCAAAAAATGTTGTTAAAAATATATCCGAAAGTGGCTAAAAATTGATTTTTTTGATTATTTATTTTTCTGAATGAATTTGGAACAGTTAAGAAAGTTTTAAGAAAATAAGACCCGGAAATCAAAAATTGTCATACTTTAGGGCAACAATACCACAATATCTTGTTTTTTTATTTTATTATATTTTTTAAATACATATTAGTTTTAGTTTAATTTTATTATATTTTTTGAATATAATATTTATTTAATTATTAATTATTTAATTTTTTTAATATTAGTTTTATTTCAATTTTATTATATATTTTAAATATTAGTTTTATTTTAATTCTATTTTTTTTTTTACATATTATTTTTTTTTTACATATTTTTTTTTTTTACATATTATTTTTTTTTTAAATTATTTTTATCTTATATAATGTTTTTTAATTTATTTTTTTCTTTTATAATTTTTATTTCTTTTTTTATATTTAATGCTTTTTTATTTCTTTTTTTTCTTATATAATTTTTTTTTATTTTTTTCCTATATAATTTTTTTTTTTTTTTTTCATATATATATATATATATATATATTTTTTTTTTTTTTTTTTTGCTATTTTGTTACAGTTTATTACAGTTTTAACAACTGCAAAAATGCGACTTTTATATTAAAATACTCCAATGTTACTTTAACTTAAAGAATTTTTAAATAACACTGAATATTTTAGCCCAGTCACAGTTATTTGAAACAAGTCACAGTATCTTAACATCTCTAATATATATAAGTATTTTTTTCCCATGTGTAGAGCTGCGTAGAACTGCAGACATTTTTTGACATGCGACATTTTTATTTTTTATTTATTTCTTTTTTTTTTTTGTGGCTGCTTTCTACGCTAAGTAGCCGCGGGATTAAGTTAAAAGCTTTGTCTTTTCATTCACACACACACACACATTATACACACACACACTCACACACACTCAGCTAACGAGTGAGCTGAGGTCGCTGCAATTATGCGCTAATTAAATGCAACATAATTTTTCGAATGCCGAAGACAGCTAAAAAATGCATAACATATGTTGCACAGTCCGCAAAGCCCAGAGAGTTTAGACTCTTAAAGAATCAAAAGCAGAAAAAAAGCAAAAAAAAAAAAGAAAATAAAAAATAATAATAATAAAACAGAGCAGAGACCCAGAGCCGGCTTTTGTGAGAGTTGCACGAAAAATGCCCGAGGCGCGGGGCACAAGAAACAATTTTCAGAGACGGCAGCAGCCATAACCATAACATGTTTTTTTTATTCCATTTTTTTTTTCTTTTTGTTATTAATTATAGTTTACGCAATGCAGGGGGACAGCCCGAAGACAACAACAACAACGACAAACAGTCACTCAGTCTGTGCCTCTCTGTCAAGTCAGTCCGTCAGTCAGGGAGTCATCCAGGCAGTCATCCAGGCAGTCATCCAGGCAGGCAGGAAGCCAACTTATTGTTGACCATGTGCCACTGACTATGGCTCTAAAAGAATTGCATTTTTATCCTTGAAAAAAAAACGAACATTTAATACCCTTGCAAAGTTGCAGAATAATAATAATAATATTAAAATTATATTAAGCAAACTGTTGCAGCATAAATATACAAATTTTGAGCTGAGAATTATTTATGGACTTTTTTTTTTTTGATTAAAATTGTCAAAAATTCTAATTTTTAACTCAGCAAATAGTTTCATATTTTATCATAATTATTTGATTTTTGGTTCTACCGATATAAAAAAAAAAACAAATAATTATGGTTTCTTTTGGAGCCATAGTCAATTTCAATTCTTATTGAAAAATCAAAGAAATTATATTAAAAACTTTTGTTTTAAAAGTTGAAAATTAATAACAAAAATAGTTAGTCTAAGAATATAAAGAATATTATTTTGAAAACTTTATTTTTATTATATATATTTCATTTTAACTGATCTAAGAATAATATTTGTGCTCAGTGTAAGTTAATAAAATTAATAATACAATTACTAAATTCTCAGTGAATCTTTAAAGAATTTTGATTAAATCTAAGCATATTAAATACCAAACATTTTCTCATAAAATCGTTGAAAAAATTCAATCTACTTTTGGTTATATTTTCTTAACTAAAGTTTATTTATTGCTCTATTTGTATTTTATTTAACTTGATTCTCAAAATAAAAACAATTTTATATCTATGTATAATTTAAAACATTTGTTAATAATCTGTTTTATTTTTTATTTATTTTCAGATTTGATATCGTCATCTTTAGTGATCGACATGAGCGTACGACAATAAAAAAGGTAAAAATTTTGTAAAATCATATAAAATCATCACTGAAAAATTAGAAAATATTTGTTTACATTATATTGAAAGGATAACGATAGTCGTGATATTTCATTGAAGCAATAAGTTGTTAATATAAAAATAAACAGTTAAACAGGCTATGAATGATGTTAAAAAATATATATACTAAAATATAAAAAAATTAATAAATTTATTAAAGAAAAAATAACAAACCTGTTTATCAAAACATATAAAAAAAAAAATAAACTAATATATAAAAAAAAAATAAAAATAAATAAAATGAATCAAGTGAATAATTAATAACAATAATATTGATTTTATTTTAAATAAAAAGAAATAAGAAAAAAATTTCTGTGCCGTTTTGACTAATGCTTTAACATAGAACTTTGCCTTGTTGCACTAGAATAAAAATTAAATAATTAAATAAATTTTATTTCAAATGTTTTACACATTCAATGACATAACTCTAATTCTGTAAAGGAAAGAGTATCTCTAAAAAAAATATAGAGTTCACTTAATTTGACGCACAAATGTCAGGTTTAGCCACAAGATGTTGCACTGTTGTTGGACTTGCCTCTCCACTGAGGCGCATCAGTTGTTCCAGTTGTTGTTTGGGTCGTTGCTTTTAGTTTAAAATAACTCAATAACTAATCCATTCGGATGGTAAAAGGATCCTTCAACTCCTTCTGCTGTGCAAGGGTTGTTTGCCCGGGGCAGCAACAGCAGCAGCAACAACAACATGTGGCAACATTCTTGCTGCCTTGACAATAAAAATTATCATAATTATATTTAAATTAATATGCAAGCGGAGCCAAAACAGAATCGAATCAGCCTGAGCACAGGGTTATATAGTATAGTATAGTAATTTCCGCGCTCGACAAATTACAGGAAATGCCAAAACAACAACAACAAAAAAAAAAACAACAACACGCGTGTCAGGTCATATTTTTTGGTAGGTTTCTTCAGTTCATCGACTGCAATATTAATTAAAAAAGCAAAAAAAAAATATAATAAAAATAAAAAACAAACTCTTTTCACACGTCAAGCCCACGCAATATAAATGTATATATATTTAAACGTGTCTTGAACTATGTTTGAGCTTAAGATTTGTAGTTTCACATAATAATAAATTTTAATTTTAGTTCACAGCTAAAACACGAATTAGGTTGACTTGAGCGTAGTTAATGCATTAATTTAATTTTTGGCTGAAGGAAAGGAAATGAAAGGGGAAAGGAAATCTTTACGGGCAAATATAAGTAAAAGAAATAGGAAAAAATTAAAAAAGAAATATATAAATATATAAAAATATAAGTAAGTAGTAAATAAATAATAAAAATATTTAAAAAATTATTAATAAATATATATTATAACTTAAGTTCACAGCGAAAAGGAAAAATAAATTTAGAAGAGAAAAACAAAAATAAATACAAAAAAGTATGGAAAAATTAAATAAAAATTAATAAAAACTAAAATAAAAATTAACCAAAAAGAAAATGTAAATGAGACAAAAAAAAATTAAATTAAATAAAATAATTAATAGTAATAAAAATAAAAAAAATAAAAAAATAAATAAATAGAAATTAAAAAAATCAAAAAAAAAAATATAAATTTAAAAAATAAATTGAAGTAAAATATTAAAAAAGAACTAAATCAATCAAAAAAAGTGAAAAAAATGCATTTAAAATATTAATAAGCAAACTAATAAAAAAATACAAAATAAATAAATATATATTTTTTTACCTCTGTTCAATACTCATAAATGCTTAAATGTTACTTAGTGTCATTAATTGCTGATGATTCTGTTCTAAATTTTTATTTTAAAATTAATTTTCCTCATTATCCAATTTGTAACCTACAGAAATATTCAGTTTCTATTAAATCAGAATTTCAATATACTCTAAAATTAAATATTTGTATACCCTTGAAAGCCTTCAAATTGGTTTTAAATAAAGAAGTTAGAAGAGTTTTTCCATAATTAAATTTAATTCTTGCTCACATTTAAACATAGTTCAAAGTTCTTTTATAAGTTTCTATTTGAATATAACCGCACAGTTTTTTAAACCATATTTAATTTAAATATTTTTCTCATCAGAACTTGTAAATATTTATATAGTAGTTTATATAAGCAAACTTATAAACTTTAGCAGCTCAGAGAAAACTTTGATATTTCAGTTTCTGTGGCACGAACATTTGACATTTAATCGTCAGTTTGTTTGACGATTTTTCCCCTAGTTTCTACCTTATGAATATTTTAATTAATTTTCATTGTTGAATGTTTTTTTCGATTTATATATATATATGAATTTCTGGGCCCCCCTTTATGTTATTTTGTTGAACTAGGCTCGTAATTCATTAGAGTTATTTAATTTATGCAAAATATTTGCATTGTTGTAGTTTTGTCTGTCGTGTGTCGTGTGTCGTATGAGGCGCGTTTTCATTTATTTATAATTTATATTGCAATTAAAAACTAATATTGTCGTCGGTTGCCGCCTGTTATTTAATTGTAATTTATGCGCATTTTTAATTTGCAACTTGGAAATTCGGTGCACATAATACTATATATATTTTACTATATATATATTTTACTATACTTGGCTTTTGTGTGTGTCCCAACATAAATTAAATAATTAAGTAAAAATGCAATACGATTTTATTATTATTTAATTATACCTTTTGCATAATTTATGCTAAATTGTATGTTATTTTATTTGTTTATTTATTTATTTATTATTGTCTACAACAAGTCGGCATTTCTCATATGGTTTTTTTTTTTGCTGCTCATCAGTGCCAATGATAAATGATCTTTAAAATGGTTTTCAAAGACAAACTTTAGTTTTTTTTCGTTTTTTTGTTGTTGTTTGGCATAATTAATGTTGTAGACATTTATTATGTATTTCTGGGATTTAATTCTCGACATTCTCAGGCCCTAACATTTGTATTTTTCGTTTTCATCTGTCAGACAAATTAATTTGCTTTAATCTAATTTAGTTATTGTGTTCATCTGATTAGGCTTAAAATTAAAGTTTTTTTTTTTTTTTTTTGCTTGAGGCAACCGGTTTAAAAATGTAGAAACTGTATTCGATGTAAAACTAAATTAATAGCAATTAATAACACGGATTAAAATAAAACTTGAGGGCGAATTAAAGCCATTAAATATCAAGCGTTAAAGTAGATTTGTTGGACAACAATTTTGAGACTTTAAAAATGTGTGTTTGGAATTTTTTTAAAACTGATTTTCATTTTTTTTTTTTAAGTGAAGAGCGGAGCAAACCTTTTATGTATTTGTAGAGTATAAACCAGTTCACACATTCTTCTATATCAAGGCTTAAAATCTAGGAATTTACGCACCCCATTTGACAGTTTTTAGATCCCTTATATTATTTACCCTTTTTTAAAACTAGAAAAAATAAAAGAAAAATAAAAAATAAAAAATGCAGAATTGCTTTTTGTGGTTGAAAATTATTTTGAATAGCTGCAACGATCTTAAATATAAACAGAATGTGAATATGTATAAATATATAAATAAAAAATGTCGTTAGAAAATATCAATTGAATCAAACAGACTATGTAGACTCTACATTGTAGAGTAATAATGATATATCTTTTATGTATTTGCTTTGTGGAGCCAGTTTATTTACAACTATTATTAGATTATTCTATTTTTTTATTATTTATTTTTTTATTATTTATTTTTTTATTATTTATGTTTTTATTATTTATTTTTTATTATTTATTGATTTTAATTTTTATTTATTTATTATTATTTATTTTTTAATATTGATTTTTTATTGTTGATTTTTTATTATTTTAATTTTTATTCAAAGTATTGTATGTAAAAGGAGAATTTTTTGACATTTTAATAATATATTATATTATATTATATTATAAATATATTAATATTTAATTTATAGAATTGTAAATTTAGGTACAAAATAAACCCATTAAATAAAATAATAAATAATATTTCCAGACTATACTTGTTATGTCAAAAAAGTCATTTGGAATTATATTTATAAATTAATCGAGTTTATTATTATTTAAATTGATTTTTGTTAATGTACATTCGCATATAAAACAAACAGACCTAGGCTTAATCTATTTAACTAAATTATAATCGCATTTGTTTAATGCCTTTGCCAGCATAAATAAATATTTATAAACTCTATATTTTTTTTTAATTGCCAACAAAGCAAATATCTATTATTATTTTATGTATTAGGCTTTGTTTACAATAATTTCGAATGCATGTTTTTTATTTTTTTTGTATTGAATTGTAAATGATTTAATGATGCTTTTAATGCGCTCTGTTTTATTATTATTATATTATTTGTTGTGTTGTTTTTGGCATTATTAAAACAATAATAACAATCGAAATATTGATAGCTTTGGGTTATTTAGCTTAATTTGGGCTATGCACATAATAATAGGTTTAATTGCTATGGTTACTTAAATGAACACATAAATATGAATACAAATAAATATAAAAATTAAAGATTTATGTTATTTTAGAGTGGGTTTTAGATTATATATATGTGTGTGTGTGTAGATTAGAGCCGTATGTTGACATTTAAGCCTCGTTTCAAGTCAAATTAAAAGCAAATAAAAGCCCAGACATGCTGGCATACATAAATGGACGGTCAGCGATTTAGATAGCAATAAAATGCAGCTTTTAACTCACCTCTCTGAACTGCACATGCTCTATTACCAATTCAGAAATCTTGGCTTAAACAGCAGCACCAACAACGGCTAACAAGTAAAAGTATTGAAATTTATTATAACTGCCTGTTATATACTCTGTTTTTTAGAGTGTTTTCGTTAGTTTGAATTGAAGAAGAAAATTTTTTAGAGCTGATATTTATTATATCTAGAGATGTCGATGAAGATTTTACTCATTCTATGTGAAAATAATCTAGGCATAAAATTTTTTAGTATTATCTCTCAGAGATATTCTTAGTTCTCTGGTTGCTAAATTTAGTGACTCTAGCTAAAATATTGTGGAAGATATAAGTCTTAGGCTAAAGTCTTAATCTTCTTATAAATCAATGTAAACCTAGCTTCAGTTAAATATAATTAATAATGTAATAAAAAAAAAATATAAATAAAATAAAAAAAAGTAAAATAAAATTAAATTAATAAAACAAATTAAATAAAAATAAATTAAAAATAAATATAACATTTGAATATAATTAAAATATTATAATAATACAATAAAAATAATATAGAAAATACAATAAAAATAAAATTAAAGTGCGATAAAAATAAAATAAGAAAGAACTTCAATAAAAAAAATTATAATAAATTGTTAAATAAAATAAAATTAAAATAAATTAATATGATATAAAAATTAAATTACAAATAAAAATAAAAATTACAAATAAATAAATAAAAATATCAAAAAACAAATAAAAATATCAAAAAAAAAAAAATAAAAAAAAATAAATAAAATAAATTAATATTAAATAAAAAAAAAATTAAATCAAATGACTTAAAAAAAAAAGAAAAATAAATAAAAATATAAAAATAAAAAAAAAAACAAATAAATTAATATGAAATAAAAATAAAATTAAAAAGAAAATTAAAATCAAAAAAATTTTAAAAATTGAAAATTTAATAAAAATATCAAAGAAACAAATTAAAAAATTAAAAAAAAAAAATAAAAATAAAATACAAATAAAATAAAATCGATGATCAACAATATATAATAATAATAAAATTGTAATAAATCATAACATAACTTACAATAAAAAGGAATACTTTGTCCCGTGTCTGAATTTATAATTTTAGCTTGTTGCTGTAGTTTTTATCGCTCATTAAATAAATAAAATGAAGAAAGAATACAAATTACTAGCCCAATATACTCTTTTTGAGCTTTCACAAACAGAGTATAAACATGCAGCAACAACCACGTCGACAACATTAGAGAAGTCACGAACTGCAACAGCAACAGCAACTGCAACAGCAACTACAACAGCAGCTAAATTGTAAACATAAACAAAACATTTATGACTATTTACAGTTGAGCGAGGTACACACAACAAACACACACAGATACATACACACTCACACTCACACACTCAGTCAAAGAAATAACCCCCGTACGTGAGCTGCTGCCGAAGTTCAATGAGTTTTTTGGTGTGAAAGGGTCAATTGTGTAAATAATAACGAAAAACTGTGAACAGCAAACAAAACAAAAAAAAAAAAGAATAATAAAATAAATAAATAGAAAAACAGGAACAACAACAGGAATAGGTATAGGAATATCGGCCCGAAAAAATCCATAAAAATATCTCACGCATAAATGTTATGGAAAAAGTATTTGCGATAAGCAATGCAACTAAATAAATAGATACAGATACAAAGATACAAAGATACATAGATACAGATACACACACACAGCAGAGCTGTAACATATCATAAATTTAGTTCAAATGAATAACTTGGTGAACTGCTGAACATTGTTTATTTGATTAATTTGAGTATTTTTTTGAAATTCTTTTATTAAACTATTATTTAATAATTTTAGTTTATTTTCAGTTGCTGAGTAAAATTTTTAATTCAGGTTTTTGTGAGTAGAAACGCTCTAATGAGTCGAAATATAATTTATTTAATTTTTAAAAATATAAAAAATAAATAAAACACGAAAGAAATGGCTAAAAAAATTATAATAAAAATAAAATATTATTTATTTATTTAAATATAATAAATTAGGAAAGATAATTTAGCATAATATTTTTAACTTTTAGAGTTTGTGAAGAAGCCTTAGGTTTATCAATTTAATTATCAATTATCAAATAATTCAAACTCATGGAAATGATTATTTTCAATCTTTTAGAATTATATAAATGTTAAAATTAATTTTTTTTTCTATTGTATTTAGTCAACCGATTGTTCCTATGACAGTTATATATAGTGCTCCGTTTTTTTTATTAAATTTAAATAGATTATACTGTACAATTTTCTATTCAATTTATTTGATTCATTTGTTCAATTTTTTCACTCAATTGAAATAAAACACGAAATAAATGGCTAAAAAATTATAATAAAAATAAAATACTTTAATATTCAAGCGATATAGTGATATAGTGTTCCGATTTTTATCAAATTTAAAAAGATTATACTGAACAATTTTTTATGCAATTTAATTGATTCATTTGTTCAACTTTTTTACTCAATTGAACTGAAATATTCAACTCTAATAAACAAAATATATATATTTATTTGAAGCTTGCATTTTGGCTGGATTTTTTTTTGGTGGGAGATGACTATATAGAAGGGGTATTTGGGGTGTCTACTACCGGGCAGACAGTTTGACTTTTTCGTTGGTTCGTTTTGTTGCATCTGCAACATGGGGCAGTTCAATTGGCGTTTGCTGTCTGTTCAGTCTGCCGCGACGTCAACTTTTTTATGGCGCAATTAAATATGGTGTTTAATGCATTTGTAAATAATAATAATAATAATAATAATAAATAAAAAGCATTTACTGCAGCAATCATGATAATGAAGTTGAAGTTTAACTGCACGAGTTGCTTTATTTGCCTACAGGAAATAAAAGTGTCATAAAAACTGTCATGATGGCTGCCAATCCCCCCTAATATCTCCCCCCCCTTTTGCATATGAATTATGTTGCATATAGATAGGTTTGGGGAAGGGGTTTTTATGGTAGAGGGGATGGCCAGAAACGAGTTGAAGCTGCCTCTGCGCACTTTTTAAGCAGCTGCTTAATTTGGTCAATTTCATTTTATAGCTCTCTTGTCGATTTTCATTAGAGTATTTGACATTTCTAATAGTTTTTTTTTTTTTATGATTTTTATGATATTTATGCATTTGATATAATAAAATGTAGTTTATTTTTTAAGTGCACGCTAATTGATTCCAAATTGACATTTCTGGGTTGCGTTTGTAATTGGACACATAAAAAGAAACTAAACTGAAAATTGAAGGCATTTTTAAAGTTTGTTTAAGTTTAATTTAGCTTAAAGTTTTCATAGTATTTTGGGTGTATTTTAATTGTAAATTGTTTTTGTTCTTATTCCTGTTGGAAGTTATGTGTAAATAATTTTCTTTCTATAAGCCATTGGTAAATATTCGAAAAACAATGTTTAATTTTTTTTACGGATTTAAAAACAGTTTAATTAGGAAATTTTTGAATTTATTTGTAATATTAAAGGTTTTTTTTATATAAGAAAAAATAAGAAAAAATAAGAAAAAATAAGAAAAAATAAGAAAAAATAAGAAAAAATAAGAAAAAATAAGAAAAAATAAGAAAAAATAAGAAAAAATAAGAAAAAATAAAAAAAAATAAGAAAAGATAGGAAAAACATAGAAAAAATAAAAAAAAAATTGTAAAAAATTAAATTTAAAAATTTTTTTTCGAATTTTTTTTCATTTTTTTTTTTTTAAATTAAAAAATATTTTTTGGTTTGTGTTGGTTCTTTTATTAAGAAAAAATTGTAAACTTTAACGCTTAGCTATAAAAACGCTAAAACAGGACTTTTAGTTTTATTTTTTGAGCAAAAAAAAATTTAAATCAGTTTAGGACAATTATAATTATGTAATATTAATATATGTATAATATATAAATAATTATTTGAGAGCTTGTGTTTTGTATAAAAACAATAATGATTGCCTAACTTTTATTTGTAATTTTTTTTTTTATTTTACATTTCGCCAGGTTTTATGGAAAACTTTTTAAATAAAAGTTATTTCTGAATTTATATGATTATATTCTTAATCATTCACATGTGATTTTAAAATATTAAAACTTATAATTATAATTAAAAATCTGGCCATTTTTTCTAATTAACTCTTCAAATTGATTTTTGCCTATTTGATGTCAACTTTTTCTTCGTCTAGATTTTCAATACATTTACCTCCCTAATTACATTTAAATTTCCACAATTTCTATTTCTATGGAATTACATAAAATGTTATTAAAATCTTGTTTGTAAAATGCAAGGCTTACAAATAATTACACAATAGTAATATATATAATACAAGCTCAAATTGTAAAGAATCTTTTTTTGACAACATAAGCAACTGTTCTTAAGTAGACAAAGCTATAAAATTTGTCAAAATTATTATTAATATTACAAGTGTATTCAATTTTTCAATTGAGCTGTCTTTTGTTGTAGCTCAAAATGTCTGATTGCCCTATTTTGCATATCCTTTTGCAGGCCTTATCCTTGTTTCTGTGTTTCATGTAAGCTGATTGCATAATGCCATAATGCAAATAGAGCAACAATCAAGCCGACGACAGCTGTAAACTGTAAAGATGCAAATGTCAGAAACTGGTTGAACAATAAATAAATACGCTGACTGGGAAAAACTGAATACCCTTTTATTTTGTTGGGTAAAAATTGGGGTTAAGTGGCAACTTTAAAACTCAGCAGGAAGCCAGGGCTTAATGTCACATAATACTCAATCAAATTAACGTTCAAGTTGAGGCAAGTAATTAAATCTAAAACTAACAATTGACAATTGACAGCTCAAAACAAAGCACACAAAGCCTCACAACAATTTTCATATTAATTTTCATAATTTTCCAATGCTTCGACAACAAAGTAAATATAAATACACGTAGGCAAACACCAGGGAGAGGGTATATTCGGGGCTAAGAGACGTGTTTATGAACGTTGACAGCGTCGCAGCGTGTGCTAGAAGCAAAAAATAAATATTAAAAAAAATAGAGAAAAGGCCAACAGTGTAAAGGATACTTTATGTGGCAGGACAATGAAGGGTAGAAAACTGTAAACTTGTATACAGGACACTGGTCAGTTAAAGGACAACCTGCTGAGTGTGTGTGTGTGTGTGTGTGTGTGTGTAGCTGGTGTGCGGCAATTTGCCTAATAACTCAAACCCAGAGCTCAGAGCTAAAGACTAAAGACCTAGACGAGTTGCGGGGGAGGGCGGGTGTGTGTGTGTGTGTGTGTTTACCAACTTGCGGTTAGTTTGAACTGTTGACTTTGCGGTAAGCACTTTAAATTGATTAAGTTGAACTTGTCTAGCGTTGACAGCGACAGCGGCGTCTAAAGCCGCGTTTTGTGGTTACTTTCTCTCACTCTTTCTCTTTCTCTGCGCTTTTCCACATTTCTCTTACCAAGTTAAGGGATACTTAATGCCAAATTTGTGATGTCTATGGGCTGCAGCTGGTTTTTTTTTTTTTTTGTGATTAATTCATGGCTGTAGTTTTACGAGTGCATACTCAAATGACGTGTAAAATGTCAGCAAAAGATTCGTGAGACATTTTAAAGGCAATTTCAATGCCAAAAAAAAAACTTGGAAAAAGCATTTATTTAGTATGACAAAGTTCTGATTCCCTTTGCTCAATCTTATTATTAATATTTTTATAACAATTATCATATATAGCTTAATTTTAAATATATCTGTTTAAATAGAACAGATTTTAATTAGTCAAATTTTTTATCATATTTAAAAAAAATCTAAGCTTAAAGAAATATTACAACAATATAACAAATTGAAAAACAAATTAACTTTGAAAGCAAAATATAATATTTTTTTTTTGATTTTTTCAGTAAGATTAAATGATAAAATTAAAAAAAAAAAAAACAAAAAAAATATTATATATTATATTTTGCTTTTAATTATTCGCTGTTAAAAAATTAACGCTGCTTTTCAATTAATACTCTTAAAAAACGAATAAGTAAATATAAAAGTGTTAATTAAAAAAAAAGATTGCGTACTTACGGGCGCTGTTTCTTGAACACTTGTATAATTCCTGTAACTCTCAACTGGTCTTAGCAGGCACTATATAAGGCATGAGAGCTTGACCAAGAATTTTTTTTTTTTGAAGCGTCACACATTTCTTGTCAAAATTGTAAAAGTACCCTTCACAAAGGGTATGCAAAAAGTTGAAACAATTTGCGCAACGTCTAAAAGGCCGATCCAACTTTAGCTTCAAACAGCTTCAACTGGAAACTGTCATTGGCGCGCCCTGTGAAACTTTCTTCAAGTCAAGCGTTGAAATTAAACTTGAGCGCAAAACGCTTCACAAAGTTACAAGTCACACAACAAAGCCGAAAGGCAACACGAGGCAGGGTGTGTTAGGGGGGCGTGGCGACAGCTGTTTTGTCGCCAACAGCATTAAAATTTAATTGTAATATCTAGCGGGAAAAAAAGTGCATGAAAAAATGTAAAACTTTGCAATATTTTAAATTAAAATTTTTTTTTGGAAAATATAGATTTGATACTTGAAATATATATATGGGGATAAAAGTGTATAGAATTAATTTTAAAATTTATTTATTTTATTTAATTTAATATTTTTTATTTAATTTATTTAGTTTAATATTTTTTATTTAATTTAATATTTTTTATTCAATTTAATATTTTTTATTTAATTTAATTTTTCCTATTTAATTTAATATTTTTTAATTTAATTTCATATTTTTTATTTAATTTAATATTTTTTATTTAAATTTTTTAGCTAACTTTTTATTTTATTTTGTTTAATAAGCATATTTAGTTATTGATTAAAATGCGGCTAAAAAAGAAGCAAATAAAATAAAGGACAATAAAATAATAAAAAAAAATAGAATTGTGATATAATAAAAAAATAAAATATTATAAAAATAAAATAATAATAAAGAAAAATAATTAAAAAAATAAAATAATAAAATAGTAAAAAAAGAAAATAATCAAATAAAAAATATAATAATAAAAAAAAATAAAAAAAAAAATAATAAACTAAATATAATACAAAAAAAAAACCAAAATAATTTTAAAATATTTATAAAGATAGTTTCAAAAACCTTTAAGATAGGCCACAACAGCAAAGGAATATTCGGTTTTAACTATACTTTTAAATAGTAAAGAAGATTAATTTAATTTAAATTGAAGTTTGAATTGTTTAAAATCGAATTTTCTATTTTTCAACTTATAAATATTTCCAACTCTTAAATTCCAAAGAATTTAGTATTTGTATCTTAACTTTAATTGTATCTTAGAATCGTATTTTCCATATTCCAATTTCATCTTGAATACATATTTAATTTGCAGACTGCAATTATATTTGTTGAACCTGGTTGTCATTCATGCTTCAAATTGAAGTTGTGCAACAACTTGTGGCAATATTTTATTTACACTTTACACAAGGTGAAAATATATTTTGGACATGAGTTTGATTACTTGAATAGTTGGTCCACAAAAATCGTTGTGCAGCGTCATTGGAGAGTAGAGTGTGTGTCTGCCACAATAAACCGCAAGCAGAGGCAGAGCACAGAAGTTGCAAACTTTGTTGCAATCATGCTAAAAATGCCACACAAAGGGGAGCTTAAATTAAAGTGTGGCAGGCAGGCTGAAGCCCAATGAGACCACAGATCATGCTGCACTGGCATGTGGCATGAAAATCATATCAAAGTGTCGAATGTGCGTGCAACGGGCAGTTGCGCCTCCTGGTGGCAAACTAGAGAGCTTGAGAGCTCTGTTCCTAATGTCAGGAAACTATCAGTTGCAAGTTTGAGTTGTGGTCATCGCCTGCCTCACTCCTCACTCTCTTGTTGCCTTGCGTTGCACGTTGCACATTCCCGTGTTGCACTTTACATTTGCCCACACAAAAGGTTGCATTAAAATGCCATCTGTGTGACAATGTGTTATGTGTGTGTGTGTGTGTGTGTGTGTTTAAAGAGCTGGATGACAAGCAAAGATGCTGTTAATCTATCCCAGGACACCTACAGTGAATACTCGTAGAACCGAACAAGTTGTTGAGTAATGAACAAGAACGTACTACAGAACTTTGAATTGCAATTTCTACAAATTGATCTAAATTTAGATTTTTAAAAGATTTATTTGTTTTTCGTTATAAAATAGATGTTAAATAATTTGAACTAATTTAATTTTAGAATTTTTAAATTCGAATAGTTTTGAATTTAATTTTTAAGCGGTTTTTTCAATAGTTAAAAATATTTATTTGATTTCAATTTAATTAAAAATCTTTATTCAAGCAATTTTGTTAACAATTCTGAATATATAGAGTATATTTTGAAAATACTGAGCATTTATATATTTATTTATATATTTATTTATATATTTATTTATATATTTACTTATATATTTATTTATATATTTATTTATATATTTATTTAAATATTTATTTAAATATTTATTTATATATTTATTTTTATATTTATTTTTATATTTATTTTTATATTTATTTATATATATTTATTTATTGCAATTATGCCAGATTTCTAAAATATTTTATTGTTGTAATTATTTTATTTTATTTACGTCTTATTTTTATAAAAACATTAAATTACTATTGTTGTCGCAAATTGAGCCAATTAACAGATTAACTTTACTTAATTCTATTTTAATATGCATATTTCTTATTTGTTAATTTTATTTTAATTTTTCGAATTAAATGAAATTGTTGCATAAATTTATTCATATTTTATTTTATTCATATTTTATTTTATTCATAATTTATTCTATTTATATTTTATTTTATTCATAATTTATTTTATTCATATTTTATTTTATTCATAATTTATTTTATTCATATTTTATTTTATTCATATTTTATTTTATTCATAATTTATTCTATTTATATTTTATTTTATTCATATTTTATTTTATTCATAATTTATTTTATTTATATTTTATTTTTATAGCATTATTAAATTACTATTTATAGCCGTTAATAAACCCAATTAAATTAATTAACGCAGCTTAAGTTTTATGCAATTTCTGATAAATATAATTGAATTTTTAACTAAATTCCTTATATAATGCAGCTTCACTTTAAAATTATCTCTCATAATTTTGTGATCATCTGTTTGCGATTAGTTCTATAAAGTGGGCACAGTATCTATGAGATACATTCTTGGAATCTGGTAAAATGGGTGAGGGGAAGGGGCACACACATTGTCTGCCTTTTTGTAGCGCCTATAGAGTGTGTCTGTTGTTGTTGTTGTTGTTGTTGTGCCTATCTATATATCTATCTACCTGTGCCTCCTTTTCCCCCTCTGGCTTGTCCTGATTCCCGCGCTCAGCTGCAATTGCAATTTTTGTGCACTTTACGCTGCCAGTGTGTGTGTGTGTGTGTGTGTGGGTGTGTGTAAACTTTAGACTGAGCCTGAACCAAATTGTATCTTTTGCCAGTTTGTGGTGCAAACACACACACACACACACACACATACAGTGTGTGTATCTGCTAGTCACCGTCGCCATCGAGCTTGAGTTTCAGTTTGAGTTTGTTGTCGCAGTCTCCTTCCTCTGTGTGTGTGTGTGTGTGTGTGTGTGGCACATACAGTTGCTTCTCACTTGAAAAGTTGCTCATTTTTACACACTTTATTTTTGGTGCAACGAGTTGTTGTTGTTGCTGTTGTTGCAATTGTTGTTGTTGTCGTTGCTCTTACAACTTGGAACATTGTTTCAGCACTTAAGCGACATCATGCGCACAACTAGCGAACGAACGTACAACGTTTGAATATGGAGGCGACTCACTTGCCTCACTTGCCACACTTTGCCTCACATGCCTCACGTTGCCTGCCTGCCCCCCACAGAGCGCCAACGCTCTATCAAATGTTTAAACATTGTGGTGCCCATTGCATACATAGGGTAAAAGCAAACCGTACCAAAGCAAAACCAATTCAAAATCAACTGAGAAATATTGTTGCAAGCACTGGCTTGCTATATACTCTGTTTTTTTAGTTTTTGAATAAAAATAATAAATATAAATATATAACTACTTTTTCGATAGAAGTGGAAATTCGGATGGTTTCGAAAGAATGTCAAGATTGTGTCGAATTTATTTTATTTAATATCTGAAATATTGATGAAATATTCAGTCAAAAAATATTAGTATTCAAAACTATTATAGATTGAATATTTTATGCTTAAAAGATAATAAAGAAATACTGTAAAAATAGAAACAATTAATATGTATAGATTTTTGAATTTTAAGTTATTATTTTTAGAAAATAATTTGATTTTATGAAAAACTTATAACTCAGGCATGAGATTTGATTTATATCAACGTTTTCAAGCTGATTTATTAATTTAAATAAAATATCTAAATTGCGCTTTAGTAAATTTAAATTTTTAGTTATTATATTTTGAAAATAATAATATATAATATTTTAAAAATTTGAGTTTATGAAAGGCAAAAATCCCAGGCTTAAAATTCTAATTATAGCAAAGTCAGCTTGTAAGACTTATTAATTTTAATAAAATATCTAAATTACGCTCTAGTAAATTTTATTTTTTAGTTATTATATTTTGAATATATTAAATAATTATTTAAAAATTTGATTTTATGAAAAACTTATAATCCAGGCATAAGATTCGATTTTTAACTAAGTTTTCAAGTTGACTTATCAAATTTAATAAAATATCTAAATTACGCTTGAGTAATGCATTCTTTTCAATAGTTAAAATATTCAATATACCCCTTACAACTTTACTTACAACAAATAGAGTATCAAAAAAAAAAATCGAAAACCCAAGCAATCGCACACTGCATGTCGTATCCACGTTCAGATTGTGTGTGCCAGCCTTTTGTTTGAAGTTTGTCTTCGAATGGAAAACTTTTGTGAAAATTAATTACGAATTCGTGAGGTCAATCGTTTTTCGGTGATAATCGAGTGGGTGCCAAGCGTGTTGCAGTTGCAGGTTGCAGGTTGTTGAAGCTAGAAGGGAGACCAAAGTCGAGGAGGCAGACCCTGGCCAGGACAGGAGGTTGTTTAAATGCGGTGAGGAGTTGAAAGTTGCCATGTCTGGGGCAACATGCTGTGTGCGGTCTGCTGTTGCTGTTGCTGTTGCATCCTCGAGGGTTTTATGGTTTGCCTTGCAACGTCATCATCATCATTATTAACATTATCATCATCATCATCATCATCATCAGCAACATCATCAGCATCGTCATGAACATTGCTTTTTGTTTATAATTTGGTAATTTGCAGTTTTTTGTCGTTGCCAACGTCAACGTCGTGCCAAAGATTTTATAATTTTTACTTACATTTTTCGGTAGCTGCCCCAGCTGCCAGTTCAGTTAATGCTGCATTTTGCATAATTTTCCATTTAAGTTTTTTTTGTTGTTTATACCCTCTAAAAAGGGTATTATACTATTGGCACGAAACGTGTAATGTGTAGAAGGGGATGTCAGAAAGTATTTAGATATATTGATTCTTGATATAGCCTTCTAGCTTCTCAGTTTTCTGATTCTCAGATACTTTTGTCTATTGCAAGCAGTATATATATGGCCTGATCGAACAGCTATATCATATAGTTGACATAGAAATTAAGTTTCATAGAAATCGGATCACTATAGTTCTTCTAAGAAAAACATTTTTGTTTCTCAAAATATCGAAACCATATTTAACAGTTCGAAGGAGAATTATGATTTGTACAATCTGTTAAATTTTTATCAAAATCGGACAACTATATCATATAGCTCCCATAGGAACAACCTGTTGAAAATTTAGTTCTTCTATTAAAACATTTTTGTTTCTCAAGATATCGAAACCAAACTCAATAGTTAGATGTAGCGGTATAATTTGTAAAGTCTGTTAAATTTTTATCAAAATCGAACCACTATATCATATATTTGCCATAGGAATAATCGGGTAAAAAATTAGATTTTTTTTAAAAAAACATTTTTTTTCAAGATATCTACACTAAATTCACCTTTTCTATATAATATAATGATGTTTACAATCTGATCAAATTTTATTAAAATCGCATTACTATATCTTATAGGGCACATTGGAACAATCGTTAGAAAAATTAAATTTTTTTATTTTTCTAGATATTTCAACTAATTTTGTCAATTCAAAGTTTGACTTTACTATTAAAAAGCTAATTAAATTTGTCAAAAATAGGGCGACCATAACATATAACTGCAATAGGAACACTTGGTCGAATATTGACATTGCAAGGGTATTTAGTTTCGGTTTCCCTTGTTTTTTATCTTGCTCTTAGTTGGCTTTTGGTATGCCAATGCAAGTCGTGAGGCGTAATTAAAGAGTTTATTTCATGATTTGCTGCAAAGTACGAGTCTAAGTTTCTATGCCAACCGTTTTGGGTTTTGGGTGGTCATTTCTAAATTTTCGTTTTGAAATTTTCCAGCTGAGCGTCTTCTCAATCCCAAGTCGACATTATCCTACTGTTATCCTTTCTTGGTATTTTCTGTGGCCTTTGTTTGCTTTGCCTTATTGATTGAAAGGACATCCTCTCGACAGCACTAATTTTAACTAAATAACTCTGATGACTGTCCTAAGCCCCAAACCATATTTTAATAGATGGAACCTTAACCTTTGTTTAACCTTTTATAAGCCCCCCCCTTCCCCCAAAAAAAAAAAAAAAAAAAACACAGCAATTTCAAAGTTCCTGGCACCCGAGCTAATCACACATAATCCAAAGGCAAAATGTTTTCTTTTTTTTTTGTTTTTTGTTTTGTGGTCACATATTTGTTTAGGAACTGCAAAAAAAAATTATACTCGTATATAGAAAACTACAAATATATTTTTTTGGGATCCTTTAAAGGCTGTTGTTTGTATATTTAATATATTCCACGCACATATGGCGTCAAAAATTCAACATGCATGTGGCAAGGATTTCAATGTTGAACCTGGATCTACTACTTACTACTCCTGCCATCAAATGCTTTAATTAAATGAAATCTCATGGTTTTTTTGTCGTCCTTTCGGACTCCTTGTTACACGCACAACTATGCGAATGCCAAGAGCTCTAATATTTATATATATATATAACAAGGGGGGGAAACACTTCTCCTGAAGGAAGAAACATTCAAAAATTGAAAAACCAAAATTTAAGCTGGACAGCTTTTTGAATTTATGACCAAATGGCACACACACAAACACACACACAGAGAGAAAGATATATATATATATATAGTCTGGGTTACGCATGGGAATTGATGTAAATAGTATGGGTGTGTGTGGGGGGGGGCAGTACGGTAGCAATTCTATAGGGTGCGTAACTGAATGAGAATTATGTGGGTAAATATATATATATATATATATACTCGTATGTGGCATGAGAATGTACCATATATTATAGTCCATCTCAGGGAAAATGTTGATGAATTGCGCAGTTTTGCATGACTGAACTAATATGTATGTATATGTACATATATATATCTGAATAGCTATGCGTAAATGAGAAATTTACTTTAAACAGAGAGAGTCTACGGAACATTGTATTTTATGCTGTTTTATATGGTTTTTCATTGTTCCAATAAAATGATTGGGAAAATTTCTGTATAAAGTGTGGCTTTACTTTGTTTTATATGCTTTTTTTGATTGCAACAGTTGTAAGATTTTAGTTTTTAATTGGAAATTGCAAGTTTAGGTATAGTTTTTAATAGCCATAAAGGTATTTTTCATATACGCAAAATCTGCATTTTATTGAAGACTTTTCCAGTTATTTAAATGCTTAAATATTTGTGTAAAAAAAAACTTTTTAAGATATTGAGAATTAATAATTAATATTTATTTATTTGCCAATTGGTTTTGATTTTACTAGTGCTGGCAATAAACCTATAAATTATTTATGTATTTAATATTAATAAATATATTCCTTATTTATTATTATTAAGTATCGAAAATATTGCGCCATTTTCAACATAATTTTTTTATTTTTAAAATTTTCTATGCTTAATGATTATTATTTAATAATAAATATATTTTAATGTTCTCAAATTGTATCTTATATTTAATTTTATTTATTTCGGTTTATTTGTTATTCATTTTCTTTTTAAATTATTTTATTTATTTCATTATTTTTCATATTTTTCATATTATTATTATTTTTTATATTTGTATAATTTTTTATATTTTTTTATTATTTTTTATATTTTTATTATTTTTAATATTTTTATTATTTTTCATATTTTTATTATTTTTCATATTTTTTATTATTTTTTTATATTTTTATTATTTTATTAGTAATTGTATTATTTATTAAATTTTTCTAAAATTATTAAAATTAATAAAAATCTTTTTTTTAACATTTTCTTTTCTTATTTGTTTTATAATATATAAAAATTATTATAAATTCCCAATCGCGCCTAACCCAAAATATTTCCATCTCCGATGCCCATCTTAATATAGACTTGTTAAATATTCGTAGTATATTAAATAATATAGTATATTAAACTTCCACAATAGTTAACCTTTACAATCTTCATAAAACATTTAAAATTACGACCTGAGTAGTTTTTTTTTGTATCTCAAATGTTGTAATTATTACAAGGACTTCCGTTATTTGAGCCGCAGGTATTTTTGCATTTGCTGAATTTGGTTGGGACACCCTCTAAAATCCGGTTGCCTGACCAAAGGACCACAGATTCCTTTTCCTTTGTCCTTTTCTCTTTTACTACTCTATCTACCGCTCTCTGTCTCTCTGTAAACTCACGCATAATGCGACACGTTACGGGGTTGTTTCTAATCCCAAAATGTGGCCAAAGAGACACACGTACATTAGGAGGACTTGGAACTAGGTAGTCCGAGTTTGTCCTATTCTATTCTTTGGGTTTTGTTGTGTGAAATGAAGCAGCAAAAATTGTTTGTGCTACCTGTAGGGAATACCAGATGTATATGTAAGAGTCCAGGACACAATTATTCATATATGCAGCAAAAGGCTGCAATGTTCGATTGGGATTGGGATTGGGATTTGGATTGGGTTTGGTGGCAGCAGCAACATTTCATTTTGCATTATGTAAAACATTTTCACAGGCGACAAACATTTGCATGATTAACCATAATTGAAAATGTGAAAGCGCCACAAAATGTTAAAGGCAACTGACAGGCTCCACATTCAAATTGCAAGTAGCTCCAAAAGCTGAAGCTGAAGCTATAGATGTATCTGAAGCTGTAGCTGTAGCTGTAGCTGTAGATGTATCTGAAACTGTTTGGCATTGACAGCCAGGCCCAATCAGTGGCGGCTTCCATTCAATTCAATTTATATCTTCGCATCCCAGGCATCCAAAGATTTTCCACAATTTCAATCATTCTTCTCATTTGCACTCTTTCTCTCTCTGTCTCTCTCTGTTGCTGCCACCTTGCGTTAACTTGTAGAATATCTTTTGTGCTGCTGCCACGCCCATCTGTATATTCAGAATCTGATTTGGTTTTAAGTTTAAGTTCGTCTTTTTTAGAGCTACATTTTGCTCTTTAACCTAGAGTGGCACCATGGGCAAAATGTAATATATTGTGCTTAAAAAGCGCATTCTATAAATATATAAAAAATAAAAAATAATAATATAAAATATATTTTATTTTTAATATTAAATTCTCTTGTAGATTTATCGATTATTTATTAAGCAATAAATTATATATTGTGCTTAAAAAGAAATTAGAATAGATATTTATATCATTATATATTTTTTTTTTATTTTTGTAAAATATATTTTATTTTAAATATGAAATTCCCGTGTATAATTTATCGATTTTTTTCTTATAATTTTTTATTTATTTTTTTAAAATATATTTTATTTTAAATATAAAATTCTCTTGCAGAATTTATCGATTATTTATTTTTCCTTTTTTTTTTGAGTTTTCTATTTTAAATATTTAAGAAATTTCCATTGCTTTTTAATTTTGTAAAATGTGTTTTATTTTAAATATTAAATTCTCTTGTAGAATTTTTCCATTATTATTATTTTTTATTTATTTTTGTATAGTATATTTTATTTTAAATATTAAATTCTCTTGCAGAATTTATCGATTATTTATTTTTTCTATTTTTTTTAAGTTTTCTATGTTTATTATTTAATTCGAACAGCTGCCAAACTTTACTTTATTTATTACCCTAAAAATAAGTTTCAAAAATTCAATTTAAGTTATCACAAATTGCCACAAAATGTGTCTACTTTGTGCCACAGTATATCAATTGAGTGGCAAGCTCAATGTCTCAGCCAATAGGCTTGAATTTGCCAGCATTGTTAACCGGGGGAAAACTGTTGAGAGTAACTGTAATTTGAGGCGCTCATTTATAATTGAATATGGGGGCAAGTGCGCGGCCAGGAAGCTGCAACTCCAACTCCAACTCCATCTCCTGTTGCTGCCTCATTAATGTTGCAAGAGGGAAAAACTCAACTCTAGTCGGAGAGTTGTATGTGTAATCATTCAACTAAAACTTTTCTTCGGCCTTTTGCTTTTGTTGTTGCCTAATGTGCGGCTTCCTGTTTTTACGGTTTTATTTTATTTTTTTTTTATATTTTTTTTTGCTTTAATTAGTTGATCGCACGTGATATGGCCAACCGACAGGTCGACCTGTTCGACCTGCTTGCCTCTCTTT
Organism: Hirtodrosophila alboralis; assembly: GCA_035043045.1. NCBI lineage: Eukaryota > Metazoa > Arthropoda > Insecta > Diptera > Drosophilidae > Hirtodrosophila > Hirtodrosophila alboralis. The sequence goes on along the minus strand of JAWNNH010000402.1, from coordinate 804,314 downwards.
TGGACTCTTTGTGGCAAGTACTTAAGCCTTTAATTTGCTGGCTATTGTTGTTGTCGAGATCTCTACCTGGCTTTTGTTGCTGTTGCTGTTGCCGTTGGCTTGTTATATTAGCACTTGTCTAGCTTTAAATTGCTTGTAAAGATTATCTATGGAAAACTCACACTCAATTTGCGCGTCTATTTTAGCATATATAATATAATCTGTGCAAAATCTTAAGTAGCTTACAATGAGGAACGTTCGCCTTGGCCCAGGCTTTGGCTCTGGCGTTGGCTTTCCAGCCTTGAGGGCCTTGATTGAGGTCGGGACTCAACTGGGCCATGTACACACTTTGGCTGGCAACAAGCGCAATGACCATCTATCCTTGTAAGCCAAAAGATACATAAATTGCAGCCGTGCACAGACAGTAAGATACATACACACCGATATACCAATACACACAATTACATAGATACACACACAGTTACAATTACACACAGTTACGTATGCATTAGAGGTGGCAAAATATTGAATAGTGTCACAATTCGATTGTCTAAATAAATTATTAATAATATCGATTTGAATTTATTTAGCGCTAGATATTTATTTAAAAAAAAAAGATATATATATTTCCATTTAAAATAGTTAATTTATTTGATAATAAGTGACAAATGTCTTTAAATATTGCTTGTGTTATCGATATTCTATTAAATTTTGGGGCACTTGTAATGTCAAATTATTTGAATAGTTTATTTAAATATTTTTTTAGATGTATTTAAAAAAATCCCAATAGGCATTATCATTACTTTTTTACTGGCATTAAACAAATGACATGATGCAATTAATCAATTTTAATATTATTGAAAAAATATTTAATAAAAACATTTCATTATATTCAATTAAAATATTAATAACGAATCGATTATTTTAATTACTATATAATATGTAATTAAAAAATTGTTGCGCACATTGTTATTTCGAATGAAAAATGAATCGCATTTGCATTGATATTTTAATAAATTATTTCAATAAATATTGTGTATAAAAAGACATTAAAAATCAGCAGGTGTGACAGAAAATATTTAAATATTATATAGTTTGACAGAAAAACCTACAATGCATTCCATTGACAAGAAAACATATATACATAAGATTACTTTTCCATTTCTAAACGATATTCTAATTTTTATATTAATTAATAAATTTTTTTTTCTTGTTATTTATATTTTTGTTTTGTATACTTTTGACAGAAAATTAATTAATATATATTCCACTGATTGAAAAATATAAATAAAATAATACTTTTCCATTTCTAAGCGATATTATATTTTTTTTTATTAATTATTATTATTTTTTTATTTATATATCTTATTAGTTTTCATTTATTTTAATAAAATTCAAAATGAACAGAAAAACCTACAAAGTATTTTCTGCAGACAAAAAAAAATTAATATAAATTAAAAATATGTTTTCAATAGGTAAACATTTTTTTATTTTTATTATTTATATTATTATTTATCTATTTTTTTTTTATTTATTTAAGAACTATTGTAAATTCTATTTAGACTGTTCTAAGCGAATAAAACAATAAAACAGCGTTAATGAACACATTTACAAACTATCGATATTCGATATATATTTAGTTTTTTTTTTGTCAGCTCTAGTTGGACATGCAAAGCGCATTGACAAAATGGCCGTCGGTTGAAGCTACAAAAGCTGCACAGCTGTTGGCGACAAATCTACAAGCGTTCGAGTGAAATAACAATAATACACCCAACACACACACACACACACACAGACACACTACACAACACACACACACACTTAAACAGTTGTTACTTCCGCTTCATGTCGTTGTCACTTTGTCTGTCAGTCTGTCTGTCTGTTTGTTGGGGCATCCTTGTTGCTGCTGTTGCTGTTTGTTTGTAATTTGATGCGCGCTTTTAGTTAATTGTGGCAGCAGGACATGAGCATTGCCTATGCACAATAACTAAGCCCATATGTTGCACACACACACAACTACAAATAGAGAGTACAGGACATGACCGCTTAAGTGACATTTGCCGCAGTTGTTGCCACTTTTCCCCCCACCCACAGCCACAAGCCAAAAACCATGCCACAGATGCGACTCATATATCTTGGCTTTGGAATAACTCTGTTTAAGTGTACAGTTAGCCAGTATCTGTGTGTCTATGTGTGTATCTATGTGTGCGTGTGTGCAAATATATTCAAACACAATATTTTAGTTAATTAATTTTGTGGTCAAGTGCTTGGCCAATTGCCAATCGCATTATATATACATATATAAATTTATATATCTACATATATATGATTTTGATTGAGCTTATGATTGACAAGTGGCATACAATTTGCAGCTATGTGAGAAGAGACATTTCCTCATTAAGTTCACTTTGATGTTTTGTTAGAAATTATATAACATTTGTCTGGCTTATTGCTCTAGTCACAAAATTAATTCCATAGAATTTAAATATTTGATTAATATTACATAAATGAGCTATGAATTTTATTGTTTGCACTCAGGCTTCGACAAAGACGAATATCTATATAATCAATATATAAATATATTTATAATATTGTATGTTGTGTTGTTATATTGTGAATGCTGCTTCAATTAAAATGGCATTTTGATTTTCTTAGAAATATGCTTGCAAATAATTCAGAAATTTATTCTTAATGGATGAAAATATATTAAATTAATGCTAAATTAATATGAGTTACCAAATTATTGATATATCTTAATTTAATGATATATAATAAAAATGCAACAAAAATGTAAAATATAATCAAGAAACCCTTAATTGATTTTTAGAAATAATTCTGGTATATAAAGAGAATTTTTTGTAAAATAATCTTTCTAAAATAAAGAGAAGTTTTTTAATATAAATATAATTTTTTTAATATAATTATAATTTTTTTAATATAAATATAATTTTTTTAATATAAATATAATTTTTTTAATATAAATATAATTTTTTTAATATAAATATAATTTTTTTAATATAAATATTATTTTTTTGCTATATAATTTTTCTAATATAAAGAGATTTTTTTAGTAAATAATTTTTATAACAAAAATTTTTGCAAAGTGCAAAAAAATATTTTTTAGTTTTAATATAAAATTATATTTAATGAGAATATATTTTTGCTAAAAAAAATTATAGTCAAAAATTGTTACTTGATCAAATTTACTAGTTTATGCATTTTTTTTTTTATTTAATTTATATTTAAGCCTTGATAATATTTGCCCAAAAAAAAAATGCAATATACACGATAACTTTTCGTTTACAATGTACAAAATCAGGGCAAAATGTTAAGCTCACTTCAAGCTACGACAAGGCTCTCATTATTTATTAAAACACTTCAAAAGTTACAAAATTTTACAATTTTCGCATAAAATGTTGTAATTAAGCAAGGCAAGGCAAAGGGAGGCAAGGCGGGGCAAGGCAAGGCAAGGCTCGGCATATGCGCGTATTTCAACAACTTTTCAATCAACAACAACAAGTTGAAGCCTAAAAGCTATACGCCGTAAGCCAACCCCCGTAGTGGGTTGACCGGAATACGTTGATTTTAAATTGGGGTTAAAACTTATTGAAGCGCAAAATATTCAACAAATATACAGAAGCAGCAGAATAATGCAAGAATAACAAGAATCGGCTTTAATTTATCCATCAGTCAGTGCTTAAAAAGTAAATTTAATTGAGCAGCCACTACAAAAGTAACATATGTATATATATCTGCATATATATTTACATACAATATATATACATACTCAGAATTACGAAGTGGATGCATCTTGTTGCATGTCAATCTGCCACTTGCACTTGCCAAATGCCAAGCAAAATTTATGCAATATTTGTTGCACACTATATTCATTGAAAATGGGTTGAAAGAAATGTGTAAAGAAAAGTTTGTCAGAAGTAAAAGAAGATATATCTGATTTGACGTATTTTATATATTTAAAATTAATTATTAAAAAAATGATTAGAATTAAAAATTTCATCAAAAATGCCATTTTACTCGAGTTTTTTAAATTTTCTATTATTTGATTAATTCTTAGCCACAAGGAAAAACTCTTATATATTAGTACACTAGTTAGTCACTATAAACTATAGATTTTTAATAATTTTTACTTTTATAATTTTATGATAAATATGATATATAATGACAAAAAAAAATAAACATTAATTCATTATAAATTCTATTCATGTTTTTTTATATAATGAAAAAAAAATAATTAAAAAATAATTCATTATAAATTTTATTTATGATTTTTTATATAATAAAAAATAAAATTAAAATTAATTCATTATAAATTTTATTTATGTTTTTTTATATGTGTTATAATATGTTTTGAATTATTCATTTTATTATTTTATTTTTTTTTATTTTCAAGCATTTATTTATTTAATTTTTATAAACTGTATTTTTTAAATTTATTTTTATTATATTTCGTATTTATTGTAAATTTTATTATTTTTTAATTATTGTTTATTTTTTTAATGTATGTTTGTATGTATTATTTTTTTTAAAACTTTGTTTTTAATAAATTTTTTCGAATTTATTTTCATTTTATATCGTATTTATTGTAAATTTTATTTATTTATTTTATTACTATTTTTTAGTTTTTGTATGTATTTATTATTTTTATAATTTTTTTCGAATTTATTTTTATTTTATTTCGTATTTTTTGTAATTTTTATTTATTTATTTTATTTTTATGAATTTATTGTTATATATTTACATTTTCATGTATTTATTTATTTTTTCATGTATTTATTTTTTCATGCATTTATTTAATTATTTTTAAAAAATGTTTTTTTTTTTTAATTTTGAAATAAATCCCAACTTAATTATAGAATATCTGTTCAACAAGCTAATTCGTTTAAACTATTTTTATTTGTTTTATAATATGCAACTGGATGCAACACTCGGAGATGTTTAGCTAGTTATTGTTGTTGTTGTTGTTCCTATTGTTGTTGCCGTTGCTGTTAACATTCATTTAACTGCCGCCACATGGAGTCGCCACCCATTGCATTGGCGGCCAGTCTGCCCACTTGACCAGTTGGAACAGGGTGCCCCATTAGTCATCTTTGGCTAAACGTTATTTGAGTTTTGTATTACTTCGTTTGCCCCGGTTCATTTGAGTTTTTTTATTGGCCCGCCTGTGGAGGATGTAAAGGAATCTGCCATTATGATGGGGCAACGGAGAGGGAGAGGAGAGAGGGGGCTCAGAACGAGGTCCACACTGATTAGCGTTTTGCATGCGAAATGCATAAATCAAGCGAGAAGTCAAACCCCCCTGCCTCTCCCAAACCCCCTTCTAGTTGCAATTGCGGCGACTCTGTTGACATTTTTATTGCCCGAGAAAATAGAATTTTTTTGCCTTTTATTATTATTTTTCTTGAATTTCTCATTTTTTTTTTTTTGTTGCATTTTGTGTATGCGCATATAAAAAGATTTAGATGCATAAATTTCAAGTTTTTATCGCAACTAAATGGCCGCAAATGTTTAGCGGTTTGATTTTTTTTGGTTCAGTTAAATAAAATAAATAGTCAATAAATAAAGAGTCCTTCGAGTGGGCGTTAAAAGCCAGAAAATAAAAATATATCCAAGCTAGAAAAATATATATATGTGGGCTCTTAAATGCATGAATCATGTGTTGCATACAAATTGCCAGACAAATAAAATATATATTGAATATAAAAGAAACGACTTCAAAGACTCTAACTCAATTTCATGCATTTTAATAACATTAAAATCATTTACTATCTAGCTGAAAAAAATCTATCAGACGAGCAAAAATCAACGTTATATGTAATCAGGAAAAGACTTTTACTAATTGAGGCCAAAAGCACAGAAAAAAATAAAGAAAACTATTACAAACTGAAGAAAATGAAGAAAAATAAAAACAGTTAAGAAAAACTGAAATTATGAGCACGAAAAGAAAATAATAATTTTATTTTACAGCAGACCAGAGTCCAAGCTGCTCTTTCTTTCTTTTTTGCTTTCTTAATAGCCGTCAAGATTCTTGGAAAAAATATAAAGCAGGCGGTGCGGCATGACAAAAAAAAAATCAAAAAAAAAAAATAAATAAAATGAGAAAAACCCTTTCGCAGGCTCTTTACAACAAAAATAAAAATAAGAAAAAAAAAACAAAACTCTGAGCTACAAAAGCGCGCAAGCGTTGAGCTGTGAAAAGGCACAACAACAATAACAATAAGAACAAGTTAGAAAAATAATTTTAAATTGACCAAGCACGACTGGGAAATGCTCTATATTCAAATATTATCGGGGTTTAATTTAAGAGTCTGGTTTTAAATTAAAACTTAGATATTTTTATGAAAGAACACATCAAACAGACTGTTTAAAAATAAGATAAACATTTATTTTTAATATTTTAATATTTATTATATTGAAAATACTGTTTTGTATAGTTTTTGGCTTTGAAAAATAAGATAAACATTTTTTTTTAATATTTAAATATATTTTATGTTTAAAATACTTTTTGTATAGTTTTTGGCTTTATAAAAAGAATCGATCAAAACAGGCAAAATATATTAAAAAATCATTTAAAAAATGGAAATAAAAATAATTAAAATTTTGAAATCTACATTATTATGCTTCAAATTATTATTTTTTTTATAGTTTCCGAAACAAAAAAGAATTAAACATTGTTCAGACAGTTTAAAATATAAAAAAATAGCTTGACTGTAGTATTATATAGCCAATAAAATTTACTTTTAATTTTTTAAAAATAACAGACTTCCTTAAAATATATAAAATGTTCCAAACCCGTAGGAGGAGAATTTTCAAAAATTAAACTTTATATTATTAAATTGTGACGTAATTTAATTTTATTTTTATTTATATAAATTTTTCTTCTTTGTATATATTATTGTTTCAACTGCTGCTGATGATCATGAATATATATTTACATACACTTTTAATTGATCAATTAAATATAGCTCAACTATATTTTTAACACTTTGAAATGGTTACAGGGTATAAAAACTACAACAACAGCAACGCCAAGGAGCTGCAGTCAAGTGAAGTGGCATGTGGCGTTGGTGGCTGCTGGCTGCTGGCTGGTGGCAGTGGCAGTGGCAGCGTCATCATCAGGTTACTTGCTGCAAAAATGCGTTCAACTTAATGTTGCATGCATTTATAGCAAATATTTCCCATGGCCAAGCCCACGCCTTGGTCTGCCCGCCTTGGTCTGCCCACAATTGCTAATGATGCACAGAGCGTCGCCAGGGAGTAGGGAGTAGCTTCCAGCTTGCAACTGGCAACTTGCAACCTACTACTTGCAGCTTCCTTGGCGCTCTTGTCATTAAGTTGCACCACATTTACAGTTCTTGCCCGTTGGCTCAGCTCAGTTCAGTTCAGTTCAGCTTTGGCTTGACTCTTGGCTAGGTTATTCTGCTTTTCGATTTAACTGCTGATAGCTTTTGAAGTTGCAAGTAAAGTTACGTACTACACTTGCCGCACACTTATCTATCATTATCATCAGCAACATGCACACACTTGCAACATGCGTGTGTCTGTGTGTGTGTGTGTGTGCAACTTTTCTATTACACTGCAAACTGCACTTATCGTCATCGTCATCTGCAGCAGCAGCCCCCAAAGAGAGTCAGTAGTACGTCCACTCTAATCACTATATGCATCAGCTTGATGGCATTAGTTGGGATGTTGCATGCTGCCTGCCTGCCGCCTGCCTGCCTGCCGCCTGCAACCTATGCCACTTGCCACTTGCCACTTGAGTTGCTGCTATCTCAGCTGATGACGAAAACTCGGCCTGGCAGCTGTTGATTCTTGTGCTGTGCACAGTTGCCTAGCTTCAAAGTGATTTTTAATACCCTAACAAAGGTTATTTGAAATTTTAAATAATTTAAAAAAAATAATAAAAATTTATTCTTTAATGAAAACCCAACAAAAATAGGATATTTAAAACTGCAATAATTTAAAAAAAATATTTAAAAACTTATTTATCAATGAGAAGTCAACAAAAAAGCCGTCTAAAATATATTTCGTTATTTTTTCGCTTTTCTACTCTCGGTTTCCCTCTAGATAGGATAACAATAGAGCATTTAATTGTCATAAAAAGTTATAGGAATATTTCTTCAATTCTTTACAATATTACTCCAGAAGAGCTTCAATCAAATTTAATAACAATCACAGCTTCTACTATAGAAAAACTCAGTTGAAAACTGAGTTGTACGAAAAACTATTTTATTTTAAAAGTCAAAAATTCGCAATTAAATGTTTTATAGCTAAAACTTGAAAAAATAAGAGTTGAGTTAAAAATTATTTTAAAATAGAATTTTCATATTTTTTTTTAGGAGAACAATGCCAATTTTTATCCCACTCAGTTGAATTAAATAAATTATTATAAATTTTAGCTTTAATCAGATTTATCATTAAGAATAAAAATTAGCAGATTCTCTTGATAATTAATTTATTTTATTATAAAATAAACCTTCTACAAGAGTATGCATATTCGTTACTCTGAAAAGTTAGCTGTATTTTTTGCTTTTTTTTTGTTTTTTGTATCTTATAAATTTCTTATGGCTGTGTTCTTGTTGCCTTGTCCTTAATTTGTGTTTAATGCCAGTTTGTGTTGCCAAAACGCCTGCGGGCTGTTTTTGTATAATTTTTTGTTATGAATTTGCTGGAAAATTGCAATTTTATGTGCAGTTTGTTCTACGTCAATGTTATTAAAATAATTTAATTGCTTATTAAATCATATTTTTACAACATCTCATTCTCATTTTGCTTTTTTATTCTCTATCTCTTTTTAGGTAAGTTGCCTTGGCATAAATCTGGGCCGCATCTAATTAATTTGACTTGGAGAACCTCGGCACAAGTTTATTAACAATCTTTGCTGTCAAATTAAATGAAATTTACAATATACCGTTAAATTGCCAGGTACGTTAGAACAAATTGCACAGAGCAGCGAGTTTATAAAAAAATCTTTTTTTTCTCTTTTTTTTCACTTGACTCTCTGCTCGTGCCGCTTTTAAAGTTATAAATATTTTCCCCTTCGGCAGCATCCGATTTTGACACAATTTCACAGTTGGGCGGGCAGCATAGAAAAATAAGAGAAAAAAACTAAAAATATAGTTATACATAGTTATGTATTATGCATTTAACAGTTCGCATTTCGCATTTCAGATTTCGCATTTTTGGCTATTTGTGTACACAAATGGCGTCCCATCCCTTCCAGGCTTATGCCTCAATGCACTTTGCACTGTGAAATAGAGAAACGCGCCATTATTGCTTCTATTTTTTTCTTCTTCTTTTTTACCCCTTTTCAACTTGCAACTGCAACTGGTTTTTTATGCAGCCTGCACTCGCGAAATCGAAAAAAGGCTTACAGCAAATGTAAACGTGCAACCAACAAACAAAAAAACAAAAAAAAAAAAAATCGAAAAAATTCATAAAAAATTGGTTGAATAAACTTTGTTTTGTGTGTAGGCTTCAGGGCGAAGGTGGTGCCAAATATACCGAAAAAATTGCAGAGTTGTATCAACTGCGATTATACGATATTCAAATGCCCTGACCAAGTTTGCAATCGATGCGTGCTTATCGATTTTTCTATCGTTGTTTAGCTAATTGTAGAGTTTCTTTATTGCACATATTTTTAAGTTCGAATTAAATATATGAAAATAAAATAAATAATAAAAAAATATTGCAAAAAGAAATATAAAAATATTTAACAATAAAAAAATTTATAAGAAACCCAAAATAAACTCTTAAAAATTATGATAAATTATACAAACAAATTTTTTTGGTTATCTTATTTATTAATAATTCAAAAATTTATTTTATATTAAATTAAAAAATGTATATAAAATATATAATATATAAAATAAAAATATAATAAATAAGCTAAAAAAAAAAACTAAAAATATACTGAATAAAAATATTAAAAAAAAAAATATAATGAAAAAAAACAAAATAAAAAATTTAACAATTAAAAATTATGAAAAATACAAAATAAACTCGTAAAAGTTATAATAAATTATACAAAAATATTTTTCTCTTATCTTGTTTATTAATAATTTAGAAATTTGTTTTATTATTATTTGTTGTTTTTTTTTTTAAAAATTTATTAAAATATGCAATAAATAAAATAGAAATATAATAAACAAGTTAAGAAAAACAACAGATAAAAAATATATTAAATATAATAAAATTTAGACGAACAATAATTGACTCCATAATTTACTTAAATAAATATAGCTTCGAATGAAATCCTATAAAGAAATATTAAAATTTTTAACAGAATTTGCTTACTTGTAGATAATTCAAGATAAAAAAAAAAAAAAAAATTTTTTAAATATTGATAAATATGAAAGCTAATTTCTAGCTTCGTTTTCTTTTGTAAAAATATTTGATTTATTTATTATTATTTTTTTTTATTTTTATTTTTATTAGTTTTTTTTATTTATTTTTTATTTATTTTTTATTTTATTTTATTTTATTGAATTTATTTTTTTATATTTATTTTTTTTTATTTATTTTTTTTTATTTATTTTTTTTTTTTATTTATTTTTATTTTAATGCCTCTTAAATTCTTCTTAGTGTTATTTTAAATTGACTTTTGCATTTAAAGAGCCTTACAAACTTGCCTATTTAATGGTTATGCCCAACTGCAACTGCAACTGCAACTGATATCTGTGTAGGAAAAAATGAAACGTGAATTAGAAAACTGCAGTAAAAATCTGAAAGCAGACACAGTTGGAATAAACGACCATGACAGTCAGTTCAGTTTGGTTCAGTTAAGGCTCTTCCTGGTGGGCTGAGTGGCAACTGGTTGGGAGTCTGTTTGGGTTTTTGGCTTTGGTGGCATTGTCTTGGCCAGCCGCATGTTGCAAGCGATGGCTGTTGCCAAAGCAGCCGCCGCCACCGCAGTCACCGCAGTTGCAGTTGCAGTTGCAGTTGCACTTGGCGTTGCTTTTGCTTTTGCTGTGTGCCGCCTTTTGACCAAATGTTGTTATTGTTGTTGTTACTGTAACTGTTGTTGCAGCAATATATTAAAAAACATTTTAACAAGTTGTGCGCATTGTTGTGGCTGCATGTTCTACAATAGTTGCAACATGACTTTTCCACATGTCCAGTTGACCTGATTTCAACAGAAAAGTTTTTAATATTTTAGTTGTCAGTGTTGGCTTTAAAAAATGGCATAAAAAAAAAAGAGTTTTATAAAGCTGTGCAAATGTTTGCAACAGGCAGAGCATTATTACTCTAAGCGTTAAATTATATCAACAATATTTTTTAAAAATTAAACTAGCCCTAAAAGTCTCTGATATCGGTGGAATATGTCTGATATATTGGGGTAGTATTATTTATAAAATTCTTAGATCCCAGTGCCATCTATCCGATTTATATTAATTTACAAATTGCAATAAGTTTACCATTAAAATTTAAATTTAAAATATTTGACACCTCAGCTGTAACTATAAAGAAGCTAAACTGCTTGCACTGCTTGACCTGGTAAAGCAGTTTAGCTATCAAGCAGTATTTTTTATAATTTCACACCTAATTACTGGGCATTTTGCGGTCGATCACACTCAACTAAAACATTCTCATTTCATTTCAAAATTGAGTTTTTGCATTGTTGCAAAAATGTAATTTTTTGGGCTTGCAGTTTGTCAGCAAATTAACAGCTCACAGGATCTTAGGCCAAGCCAAAAGGACCTAAACAAACAATATGTGAATAGAGTGTCAACAATTTGGAATATGTTCTGAACTAAGCATTTGTGTAAATATTTTTGATAAACTGATTTCAAGACACGTACGGGCGGGGCGGGGTGCTGCTGCTGCTGCTAATTTTCTATGACAAAAGTAAAGCTGCAACATGAGTAAATAAACAACAACTGCAAATGTTGACAACAAACATGAATTTATTTATTTTTTTCTCTCTTTTCTGAGCAACAACCACCGAAATTAGAAATTTGTTATTAGTATGAAATTCCCTTCTATTGTGAACGAACTTCTTGGCTACCCCTAACAATAAATACATGCATCTGATTTTCTGTCTGTCGATTTGTCTGTCTTTTTGTCTTTTTGTCCAGCTGTAGCCTTGTCCAGCCATCAATACTTGTCTCCTGTCTCCTGTGTCCTGGCGCTAATGCACAAATCCTTTTGCACCCCGCGTTCCGCGTCGACTTCATTTATTTTCTGTTTAACAGCATTTAGGGATTTCCCTGCATTGTTGTATTGCTCGATTCCAGTTTTTGCACCCCAAAATTCTATATAAAAGAAAATATGTGCGGGTTAGCGGCAGGGTTGATTAACAATTTATTCTCCGACTGGCCAAATACCCTTGCAAAATGTGCATTAGAAATATTTATGGAAAATGCATTTGTAATGCTTGCTCGAATTAAAGAAATGTGTGTGGCTTTAAGGCTTAACTATAATCGTGTTAGCATTTATTAAATTTATTTATAGTTTTTTTATATTTAAATTGGATAAGTAGCCTTAAAATTAAATTGAGACGAATCTGTGAAGTAAAAATATCAAAAATATTTTGGTTTATTTTTTAGTTCCAACTAATTTTAACAATTTGTGCAAATTTTCATTTTTATGAAAATCAATTTTCTTTTTTTTTTTCCTGACAAAAAACTATTTTTAATGTCAGAAAAATGCGATTTTAGACAACAGCCCAATCATTTTATTTTATTTCTATTTAATCATCAAATAATTTCATTGTTATATAATTTTTTTTTTAAATAAATCATAATTAAATAAAGATATTCTCATGACCAGAAAAATTTGTTTATCTTGTTATAAATAAACATATTTAAATACGAATATAAAATTAATATTTAGTAATATTAATATAATAATAATATAATAATATTAATATTTATTACGTCCTTTTAAACATTTTTTTTTTTGTGTTTCAATTGTTGAAAAGAAATTGTTTGATTTTTTTTTTGAAAACATAAAAATGATTGATTAGAGTACTTAATTTTTATTCAAAAATTCTATTGTATGTAATCGTTTGTTCCATGTTTCTGTCAACCAAATTTTATTTTAAATACTTTAAAATATTTTTCTATTATTCATATAACGAAAGGGTATTTAAGCTTTGGCTTTTTCTGCATATCTATCTAGTGCTAGGCCTTTGTTTTTTTTGTTTCTCTTTGGTTGACATTATTGTTTCAGTTATCGTCTACTTAATCCCTTTTCAAGTGTGCTGCCAAAGCGCAAAGTCCTTTTAGTCCTGGCAATAATATTGTGCTCCGGCATTTTTAATGATTTGTCTTTGGATTAATTTGGCAAGAAAAAAAAACTTTTGTAGATAGCTTATTTATTTGGCCTTTTGGCCTAAATGACCGCACAAAACTTTTACGACAAGCCTAAAATATTTTCTTTATGATTAAAAAAAATACAAAAAAAAAATCGAAATCAAAACTAAAAAAGTCAATTTATAGCACGAGCCCAGAACAGGGAAAATTACAAAGCCAAAGCCGAAGCGAAGCCGAAGGACCTGGGGCCGCATCAAGTTGCCAATAAATCCGTAACGAATCCTTTGTCGAATCGGCAACAACAACACGAAAGGATCTACGCTTCAGTGCATTCCTGATGGACGTATCCGAGCGTAGCATATTGATGGCAACTTTTGCGCATTTTACGGATATTGCACAATTTCGAAAGCCAGAAAGCCAGAAAGCGTTGACTTTTAATGCGTCGCGTTGAAATTGTTAAAAAAAAGGACAAAAAATTAAACGCAAGTCAAATAAGGATAAAATAATATATAAGGAAAAAATGATTAATTACACAGGGCGTGAGTTACAAGCAGGACATTTGAGGACTATTTTAAAGGGGCTGCTGCTGCTGCTTTCACTTTGATTGTTGCACAGGCAAAACACTTTTAATTGGCTTTTGAGCCATCGACAAAGTTGCCAACGTCCTCTCTCTTCCTAATAAAGATTAATTGTTTTTTAAAAGCAAGGACTACAAAAAAAAAAAAAGGAATAAACTGAGAGTGGAAAACTGTAGACAGTCAGGATATGCCAGTTTATCTATGTCAGCGCACCACAGCACGCACTCAATTGGAAGATTAAATGCAAGCCTCGCAATATAACCTCTCTCTCTCTCTCTCTCTCTCTCTCACTCTCTTTTTGTGGATCCTTCTACTGACCAGTACAGTTCAGCCCAATCCTGTCCTGTCCACAGTCCAGGCACTTCAGTTGGGCCGCCATCATCGCCGCACGACGACACTTTAATTTTATGTTTTTACCACGGCCATACAATGTGTTATTGTGCCCAGCAATATGTGTCCTTGGCTTGGTTGCAACCCACATAGCCACAATGTTACACTTGGAAAAATAAAATTTGTATTCAGGAAATTCATTTTAAAATGTTTAAAAAAAAAAGATTATATTAAGCTAAAAAATATTTTTAGATTTTTTTAATTTTTTTTTTATTATTTTTTTTATAATGTGGTAAAAAAACATTATATTGAACTACAAATAATTTTATTAATTTTATTATATTTTTATTGTTTGTTTTTAATTTTAAGGCATACAGGGATCGCCAAATATCCTCTTTGTGACCTTGTTTATCTGTTAAAGAAAAGAACACAAAAAAATTTGTGCATTAAAAATTTCTACAAAATTTGATTTTTGAATATTATAAGAATTCGATTCTTTATCTTTTTTTCTGTCGTTGCAAAATTTCCTGAATACCTAATCTGTCCGGAATCCCTGTGATGTTGTATAATCTAGTACACTTTATCTTTATTTTCACCAGAAACAATGTTTTTACTTTGTTTTTTTGGAGTTTTGATTTTTGTGCAGATTACTAAAATATCTATAAATTTTTTGCTATTCCATTATTTAGGGTTTTTTCTTCATTTCTGATTACATTCAGAAATTATTGATGAATTATGTATTGGAATTATTTGTATACAGATATCTGATTACAAAAAACGTCTTAATATAAGGTTTTTTTTTCAAGGCCCACCTGAAGCCCAAAATAACAAAGAAGTTCATAAGTTATTATTTTATCCTGAAAGCCAATATAATAAACTAAAATATTGCATCTTTAATTTTTTCATAACTATAATTTAGTTAAACAAAGTATTTATTTTGAGTAGTCGAACAGTGGCCTATAATATGGCTTAAAGGTATTTTGCTATTAATTTTAATTTTTTATTTTTTTATTTTTGATGAGTTGCTAATAACTTTTGTGTCTAATTTGAATACAATATAATTTAATTCTTGAATTAATTTATAATTGAATTATTTACTTAATTGAATGATTGCAAATATAAAACAAATAAATAAAATGTTTTGGGGTTTCTAGTTGCAACTCTTGATTGGTTTTTTCTTCAGTGTCTGCTACTACTTTATTACTTATTTTTTGTCAGTGTATCAAGTACGTGGCTGCTACCGTTGTTGCCCTTAACCAAAACCATCCGCATTGCGATTCAAATGTGCCGCTCATCCATTTTTGCGTATGAATTGCAAAACGCCGCACATATTTCACGTTATTGTTTGCCAGCCAGAAACTGGAACTGCTGATGATATGTGGATGAGAAGGGGGTTACGGGGGGTTAAGGGGGCTGGCTAGCAGGTAACACTCGCAGCCTTTACCCTCTGGGTGCTGGTGCCTCTGCCTCTGTCTGTGCCTCTGCCTCTGCCTCTCAGCCTTTGCCATTCCAAGTCGTGCCACACATTTGATATATGTTTTGGTGTCGAGCATGAGTTAACTGTGTCACAGGCATCGTAAATTTTCGCAACAAGAGAGAGTGAGGGGCATAGAAAGAGAGGGGAGCGGGGAGAAGGGTCAGACAAGGAGGAACCCTGCAACAGTGCATTGAAATTGCTAGAAATAATCGTTAAATGATGAAGTCTTTGCCCAGGACATACACACACACACACACACACACACTTTTGTAGCTCATATGAACTTGTCCTGTCTGCCAGATTCCAAAATAATGACTTATGCATTTTGCTCACCATTTTTTGGGTGGCAATCTTAAATCAAATTTTGAAGATAAAGAGAGAGAGAGGGAGAGGAAGAGATGGAGGGAAAATTTGCAACTTTATTAAGTATTATTAAAAAAATGTTGAAGTAAATTTGAAGATCATAAATAACAAATATTTTGATTAATTTTTTTTAAATTTAAAATGAGTTTGGAAAAAAAGATTACACCAATCTTTTACCTGAAGGATAATGTATGTTTATTACTATTAATATTTAAGTTTTTATATCAAAAATAATATTTATTTTTGGGTGAAATATTAAACAATTATATTCGTTATTAATTGCCCAAAAAATTAAAATTAAAGTCCAATAACGCATTTTCAACAGCTATATGCACGTCGTCTCGTATTTAAACTACAACAAACCTAAAAAAATTTTTTTAAAAATTTTTAAAAAAATTTAAGAGAAGAAAACATTTTTTCGAAATTTCATAAAATTTGAAATCATTTTTTTATATTTCTTTTTGGCTTATATGTATATAAAAACGCCATTGATAGTTTTTGAGTTTTATTTTTACTATTTTTCTTTTCGAATAAAATACTATAAATACTACAAAAATCATAATTTTCTTAATTCCAAACTTTTAAATATACTTATATTTATATATTTATTCAAATTTGAAATTCTCGAGTAATAATTAAAAATACAAGGCTCACCTTTGAAAAAAAAAACTGAAAATAACTTACCAGATTTCCAAAATTATATCCGAAAAAGTCTCACAATTGAACATTTTTTAAGGTCATTTTCAGTCATCTAGTAACGCAGACTTTAACTAAAAAATAATTATTAATGAGAGTTTTATTTAAAACTCTGAAATTTAAAGTTTCATCCCAATTTCTATGAAAAAAAATTTATAATTTATGGTCTGCAGTTTGAGCTATAGATTATCTATCTATAAGTAAGATAAGTAGTTGGGTAGGTAGGCTAAGTAAACATATTAAGGACTAATTAGCTGCAGCAATTGCACTTTGAAGTGCCTGTCAACTGTGTGCGACTGTCAACTATATAAATGTACAGATAAATATACCTATATATATATATTTATTTGTGTGCTGCCTGCCTGTCATGAAAAATGATACACAAAACTCGCTGAAGGCTCAAGACAGACCCAGGCTTAGGCTTAGGGGCAGGGGCAGGAACAGAGAGGAGAGGTACACGCATATATATATACATATATATAGAGGTATCCGATACGATTGTGACTGAGGCAGCTGCCTTATTGTCAGCCTTATGCCTTTGGGCCCTTTTGTTTTATGCCGCCTTTGGCCTTTGTTGTGTCGTTTGTCTGCCAACTGAGTGAGAGCAACAGGGGTAGAGGGACAGGGACGGGGGCAGGTATAGGTACAGCACACAAGTATATATATATATATATAGAGTATAATTTCGTTTAATATTGTGCATTTTATTTGTGTAATTGTTGTGTCGTTCGTCCTTATACCACATTATACGTCTCGGCTTCACTTTCCATTTTTGGCTTTTTTTTTTTTGGTTGTTGTTGTCGTGTTGATACACTTGCAAAGGGTATTTGGGTTTTGGGAATTATCAAAAATTGTATATATTTTTAATTAGCTATAATTTGTATTTATTTATTAATAATTTTTTCGATTTATAGCCACTTTAATAAGATTTGCATTTCCTCTTATTGTTGCAAATAAAATCTATGTGATCGAAACCCTATATTATATAGATGTAGGCCGAATAAACTGATGAGAATTTAGCTGTTGTAGTATAAAAAATATATTAAAGCCTATCTGACCAATTAAATACCTAAAATTAATAATAAAAATATTTATAAAAAATTAATCAAATTATTTTATAATTGCAATAGGAATAATCGACAAAATTGTAGTATAAAAAATATATTTAATTTTTTTATTTATTCTGGAAGACAATTAGCCTATCTGGCCAATTAAACACATCAACTTAATTATAAAAATATTAATAAATAATTATACAAATAATTCTATAGTTCAACAAATCTCAGCATTTCTGAGTTTTTTAATACCCGAACAAATTATAAATATATCGTCAATTATATCGTCAATATATTTGAATTTTCTTATTAAAAAAACCCCCACTGCAAATGTAGGGTATTTATATACTCGACCTGCCTAAATGTTTGTTTTAATTTCAACTGAAATTTCATTGTGCCGCATGGTAAGGATCAGCTTACATTGAAGTCTGGTCAGTCGTGTGGGTATCAACACATTTTGGCTGCCATTTGCCTCAGATCCTGGCGGCAAATGTGTTTCTCTCTTTCCCTGTCCATGTGGCATGCAACCTCTGATCACAATGCTGTCATATTGTTGTGCCGAGGAGCGCCACATTTTGACATGACATTCTCGAGTTATTTTCTTATTTTTATTTTTTTTTTTTAAATTTTTTTATTTATCTGATCGTGTGTCGCGTTTGCAGTCAGTTGGAAAATTTTTATACGCTGTTTTGGTAGATGATGATGGTTCGTAATTTTCATTAATGGTTTTAGTAAAGTTCTTTTTTATTTTTATGCCACAAAATTCTAGACGACAAGAACACATTGATGGCGACAGGCTAATCAGAATGATGAAATTTCAATTTTGTATTTTTATTTTGGGTTTTTGCCTAATGTGTATATATGTTTATAATTTTTCTTTTTTTTTTTAAGTTTTGAATGTGAAATTTGAGCTACTTTGGGCCATTGTGTTGATGGGTTTTTAAGTAATGGGAATGGCATTGATTGGATATGTTGTTGTCAGCCAAAGTCTGACAGGTAAATAAATATTGTGGGGTAAAGATTCTGTCAGTTGATAAATGAATGGTCCATAAGGTCGCCAAGGCATTGTAATTGTGCAATCATGAGGAACGCATTAAAATATAATATTTAAATTGTGCGAAAATTTGTGTAATATGAAATAGAAAATTTTCTAATGTTTTTTTTTATGGATACAAGTGTTAAATAGTGTTTGTGGTATTAAAAGATTATAAAAAAATTAAATAATTATAAGAGAAAAACAAGAACTAATGAGTAATTAAATATTTTAATAAATAAATATGAAGCAATTGCAAAACTAAATAAATAAATAAAAATTTTAATGAAAAACGAGATAGAATTATAAATATTAATAAAATGATTAAATAAGAAATACAATACAAAACAAAAAAATAGATAAAAAAATATAAAATGAAAATAAAAAAAAATAATATTAAATAAGAAATACAATACAAAAAGTAAAAAATAAAAGAAAAATAAAAATGAAAATATATAAAAAAAAATATGATTAAATAAGAAATAAATAGAAAATAACCAAAAAAAACATACAAAATAAAAATCGAAATTAATAAAATAAATGAATTTATGTTAGATTAAATATAAATAAGTAAAAAATTTATAAAAGTAAAAAAAAACTTTGCTTAATAATTACCTTAACTTATTAGTTTTACCTTTTGCACTAGAATGAAAATTGAATAAATTAAAAAAAAAAAAAAACCCCTGTTGTTTTTAAAAGAAAGCCCCGATAATACCTAAAAATAAAAATTGGTTACTTTTGATTTATTTAAAAAAAAAATTGTAGAGTCAACAGAAAGAATTTTTAATGATTTTTTTTTTTAACTTTTGTAAATATCCATTGTAAAAAAACCTCGATAATAATATGAAATTAAACTGTCTTTATAATCTATATTATTATTGCAGATTTTCCGCTTCTTGAACAAAACTATTATCGAAGATTTGAGTTTGTCTAATTTAATAATATATTTTCGATCGGCTTCAAATAAAATTAAAGTTAAAAATGTTACAAATGTATTAATATTTTTGAGGAACGATCGGTTTCAAATAATATTAAAGTTTTATTTAATTTTATGTCTCACAATTAAACAGGGATATCTAATACCTTATATTTTATAAATTTTATCGATGCTATCATTGTCTTTCAATTACATTATTCACATTTAATTCTGAAATATGCGTAGGACTGTAGTGCGAAGTTAAAGACGTGTGCATGTATTTATGTAGATCAACATAAGATCTCAGCATGATCTCAGAGTTAACTATGTAGGCTATAAAAAATCGAAAAAAAAAAGATTAAAATTTGCTGATGTTAGCCAAGGCCAAAATCTATTGTACTACATGACTCTATATTCGAATGGATTCTCGCATTTGCTGCTGCTGTGCCCCCTGGGCTGTAGCTTTTTAGCCCCAGTTGCCAGCTGCCAGTTGCCACAAGACTCCTGTGGCGCGTCGGCTAGCGTAACGCACTTCAAAGTCATTAATCAAGGCCCACTTAAAGTTAAACGCTTACGAATTGTATCGCCTCGCACGATTTCAACGATAACGATTTAAGTTTTTCTTTTTTATTATTATTTTTTGTATTTTTTTTTTATTAATAATACAATGCCGTTTGGCTTTACCGTTGCCATAAATTTCAATACGCATGCGCCTGTGACACAATGCGCACAAAAACTTCCGATGAAATCTCAATAAGCCAAATGGCTGATCCCCAATTTCTCAATTCCCCCTGCCCGTTAACTACGAGTTCCAAGCCCAGTTTTCAGTTTTTTTTGAGTTTTCAGTCCCCACAACACACACGCAAAATGGAATGTAAATTTTGTCGCTTCTCTGGAATTGATTTATATCTTTGTGGCAGTGTCGGCGACTCGTTGTACTTCACTCTACTTTATTATTCATTGGAACCATGAAGACAGCTCTCCCGATGATGATGACGATGATGATGTTGCACTGTGTAAACTGAAATTAAACAGAAACGGGCAAAAACTCATAAAACTGAAGCAAATTCAAAAGCTTTGGCTTTGAATTTCAATTAATTGCTACGACTACCCTAACTCTGATTGAGAGAAGAGTGGAGTCATAGCCTGAATTACGATTGAATGTGGGCATTTTCATTTTTATGGTTTAATTGCCATTGTTCGGCCAATCAAAGCCAATGCCAAAAAGATGCTATATATATATATATACTATATATATAGAAAAAATAAATGTTTTATTTGCCTGCCAAAGTGCGTTGTGATTTATGTGTCGGCATCTCGCGGCAAATTGAAAAGACAACACAGAAAAATACCAATGAAAGCTTTGAAAGTCAATATGACATATTGACAAAATGCTAAATGCTAAATTGATCAATTGAAAATTGACGTAGCTGACTCACTTTAATACCCTATAATTAGTTAAATAACAGATAGATGAAAGAAGACTTGGCAAATGTACAAAATGAAATGTTTAACTTTTATATGTCATAAATTGAAAAATAAAGAAATATATAAAAAATGCTACTGAAATAAATAATTTACAAATTTACAAGGAAACAAAATTCGAGAAATTATTTAAATTCGTAAATTGAATTATTATACTTGTACTTTCTGTAATTAAAATTATATAAAATAATATAAAATAAAATAATATAAAATTAAATAATATAAAATAAAATAATATAAAATAAAATAATATTAAATAATATAAAATACTATTATTTGAAATAATATAAATTGAAGTAGTAAAAAATAAAATATTGTAATATAAATTAAAATAATATGAAATAAAATAAAATTATATAAAATACTATTAAATTAAAAAAATTAAAAACAATATTAATAAATAAAATAATATAAAATATAATAATACAAATTAAAATAATGAAATTTAAAATAATATAAATTTAAATAATATAAAATAAAATAATATTAAAAAAAATACATTAAAATAATATTAAAAAAATAAAATAATCTAAAATAATAAAATATAAAATAAATTTTTGTATTTGTAAATTTTTCAAAATGTTAAGCTTTTACACAAAATAAAAAAATGGAATGTAAAGTGCACATATTATAATTTGTATCTAATTAAATGACCAGATTTATAAGTTATCTATATAGTCAATCTTTCACCTTTCTATAAATTCTCATTTAATTTTAATTCCAAATCAGTTTCCGTGTTCCCAATTTCTCATGAAATAGCAAATATTTTTAATAATTATTTTCGCTATTTTTTTAATTCTTTTCCCGAATTCGCTTCAATTTCGTGTTCTAAATTTCACCTTAAATAGCAAACGTATTTTGTTTTCTGCATAAATAATTCAACAATTTAGAACAATTTCAACAATTTGAAATTCGATTGAAATTGAATTCGCATTCTGTAACTTTGATTACAGAGTATCTGATGTTGTGATTATGCTCTGTAACTTGATTAATTGATGGTGTTTGGGGCTGCTGGCGCATTTTGTGACGCGCTTAATTGAATGCCAAATTAATATTTATGGGCAAGTTGTTAGCCGAAGCTTAATTAATGAACGGGGCAATGCGAGTATATTGGGCTTTGTTGGGTTGCCTTCATTTAAATATGTGTTTCACTTTATTTGAAAGCTTAAATACACACTCAAATAAAAAAAAGGAAAAAAGGGAAAAATATGCCAAAGAATGCAATAAATGCCCAGCGGGTAGAATTATAACAATGCCACAAGTTAATGGACCACAAATATTTTTTTTAAATCGCCAACATTCGATACTCGGACGGGTTGACACTGACGACAGTGCGGCATAAAAAGCAATAATGCAATTATTTTATCACATTCATGTATTTCACTTTTTAATACCCTTGTCGAGGGTATTAAAGTTAAGTCACAACATTTTTAATAAAAAGTGTAAAAAGTCTTGATGAAAACGGAGTGTATATGCACTTTTATAAACTGAATTGTGAGCGAAATTTAGTTTGTTTAAATGTTAGATTTAACTTTCTTAAATTTGTTACAGAAATTGAACGGAACGATCGGTTTCAAATAAAATTAAAGTTTAAAGAAATTTGGTTAAAATCGCTTAAATTGTATTCATAAAAATGTATTAATATTTTTGAGGAAAATCAAATTAATATTAAGAAAAATATTTTTTTCCCAGATATCTTTTACTTGTCTTGTGAAAATATAAATTATATAAATTCGATCTGATTTATATTTTGGTGAAAAATCAAATTAATATTAAGAAAAACATTTTTTTCCCAGATATCTTTTATTTGTCTTGTAGTTTTACCTTATATAAAATCGATCTGGCGAGAAATGCTATTTATTTTCAATTTTAAATTTTCTTATATTTATTTTTATTTATTTTAATTAAAAATTTTTTTTTTAAATTTATTTTTTTTTTAGTCAAGGCAGAAGACCTTAAAATTTTTAGTTAATAAATAAATAAAAAATAAATTTTACAGATCTTATTTAAATGCAACAGGACAATATTAAACAGCGAAAATTCCTCTTAAATATTTGTCAATCGAAAATATCTCTGAAAGAGTATTTAATCGTCGTTTTTTTGCAATATAGTTATGCCTTTTATTTTTTTTGCCACATGCAGTGCATCAACGTTATCATCAATGGCGTAATAATAATAATAGTTGGACTCGTAATAATAACAATAAAATTGTGAAAATAGCCATAAGCGTTCGCCTGGCTGGCCCAGTAAATTGCCCCTCCACCCGGCTGCAACAAAATTATGGCTGCATTTAAGTAATTGTTGCAACTGATGACAACGTCGCGTTGCATACGCTCAGCTCCAGCTCCATCATCATTTTCATTTTTGAACTTCAGCATTGGACATCTCCAGTGGCAGCAGAGCCAAGTGGCAAGTGGCAAGTGCCTGGCTGTCAGTTGCATTGACAATGAAGCGTTAAAATACGCAAAAAATTGCATGCAGCGCTTGCTGCTGCTGCTCCTGTGGCAGCAGTTGCAAAATGTGGCAGGGTGAGAAGCAGTTGATCAACAACAGCGGCGACAAATTGCGAGTTGCCCCAAACAACCGGAGCAAGCAAAGCAGACGGCCATAAAACATGCAGCCCCTGCCAATAAAATTTTATTAAACGCCATAAAAATATTTATGAAATTGGCGCAAAGCGTTGTGTTTATTTGCCTTGTTGTGCATTTTAAAATAACGCGAAAATTATACAAAAAATATCTGAACTGAACTGAACTGATAATGCGCCAAATAGCTGTTGCAAAAAGGAAATAACGCGATGCTTCAGATTACGCAAAATATATATGTAAATTTAAATTAATGTTTGTGTAAACAAATTACTGAACTGTTGATTTTTTTATTTGATTTAAATTTAAAATTAAATATTGATAAATTAAAATCATATTTGTTTTTCAGTAATTTAACTACTTTGACTATATTAACAGTTTCAGTAGAAAAATTTTAAAGCGGGAAATTAAATTATTTTTGTAGTAAAATGTGTAGTATTTTAATATATTTAAAATATATAAATATTAAATTTAACTTCTGAATTTATTTCACATTCAAATCTTAAATAGAAAATTTTAATTAATTTTTTTTTTTAATATTTTATTTCTATGGAAGAAAAACTAAAAATTAATCCAATATTCATTCGGATTAATTTTTGATTATAGTTTCTAAAATCAGGAAATTAAATTGTTGCTCTAGTAGAATGTGCAGTATTTTAATATATATATAAAATATAAAAATTATAATCTTGACTTCTGCAGTGAATTCCCATTTAAATCACAAATAGAAAATTTATTTTAATTTTTTTTTTTAATATTTTATTTCTATGGAAGGAAGTTTGCTTAAAATTAATTCAATATTCATTCGGAATAATCTTTTTTTTTATATATTAATTTTATTAAATTATAAAAATTTATTAGGCTATATATAAATAATTTCCTATTTCCTAAATCCTTTTCTATTATTTTGTTCTTTCTAAAAAAAATAGAAAAATCAATATAAAATTGAAAAATCTGGGCGTTGTTCGTATAAGGCATTTTGATAACTTATCCTACAATTTGGCTATGCCCATTTTGTCAAATTGATTGGCATTGTAAATGTGGCACGCATGACACCATAAAGGTGGTACTACAATATGTGGCATAAAGTAACCCAATCTGCCATGTTGCAATGTTGCAAATGGTGGTGCTGCAGCCCATTTCAACAGTTGAACGCATTTTCAATGCTTACTTATTTCATTGAACACACACTGAATGTTATAGAGAGGGGAGCAGGAGGGAAAGCTGAAATTGCGTGAGTGAGTTGCACGTGTCGTTGTCAACGGCAGCACACAGACACAGCATGTGGCAAGTTTTGTGTGAATATTAAGGAAGCAGGCAATCGCGAGGCAGCTGGAAAATCATTTCACACTTGCAACAGGCAACAGTTTCCAATACTCGCACGCAATTTGAATTGACTAATCCAAAAAGCATTTCTGACATTTTGCTCTCGCCTGTTACTAATGACTTGGCACTTTGCGCCGCACAACAGGACAGAGAGGACACAGGACACGGGACGGGGCAGGATCCAATTCGATTTCAACCTGTATGCTTTCCAGCTTGCCTGTCAGGCATTTGTCATATTTCTGTCAAATAAGCGCTTTCAATATTGATAGCTGCTGCTGCTCCTGATGCTGCCAACGCCCGGCGACTGTCAACAGGATGTTGGCTTCAGCGCGTTCCCAGAGAAGAACGCAGAATGAAGAACTTCGGGCTTTTTGCCCTCTCTCTGTGTGTGCAATCAGGCGTTTTATGTGAGCGGCTTAATGTGAATTTATTGCATTTCACTGTGGCACTCTGGCGCTCTGACACTCTGACACTCTGACTGCTGCCGCTGCTGCTGTCCGTAATGAGCCGACAGTAAGAAATTGGGAAGACTATCCGGCAGCAACACCAATCAATAAAAATTCAAGAAACAAGAAAAAAAAGCACCTTTGCCGACGTTTTAATACACTTCAAGAGTTTTTCTTGGCAATATAATTAATTGTGTAAAACTAATGAGCTTGTTAATTAGGGATTTTGGTAAATTTGGATCAAGCTAGATAAAATAGTAGCTTACCCGGCGTGCGCTGTTACGGTCTAGCTTTGATTGTAAGAACACAGAAAATATTTATATAAAATTTTCTTATGTACAAACATTCCATTATATTTAATTCAATAAATAAAATTTAATTTGATGAATGAGTTGTCAGTCAATCAGTCAGTCAATTTTATATATATAGAAAACCTTTTAAAATCGAGGAAAAAAAATTTACTTATTTTTTATTTAATAAACGACACACAAGGCTTAATAAATTAAATTAAATTAAAATTTTACTAAATGTTAGTAGAGCTTAAAATAGCTTAGCTTGTGTGTCTTTATATTTTTTTTTGCCATAATTCATATATAATGCTCGCTCTAGAAGGAAAGTTGACAAATATAAATATTAAAACAAAAAGAATTATAATATTTAATAAAAAACAAATTTAATTCTGTTTTAAAATTAATATATATTGTATTAAAAATTATTCTGTATGAAGATTGACAGTCGATGCATCGCTTAATCAACTCAGCTGATTGTTCTGCAAAATAAATATATTTTTTTTTCTTTTTGGAAAAACCTCCTACAAGGTTTTACACATCACACAACAATATGGCATATACCCCTCTGCAAGGGTATATAAATCATAAAGAACCCCCAAAAAAAAACATATGTATATATAAATTCGATGTCTTGACAGCCTCAAGCCGCCTCGGAAATCAGTTGAAAATCAATGCCCACATTGCTTGATGAGCAACAATAATGATGAATAAAGATGATGTTGGTTATATTTAAGTTTTTTTTTTTTGTTTTTTGGACTGCCAAATAATAATAAATATTATGAGGGCATATCGCACATTTTTCATTGTTTAAACAATGGCGATAATATCGATTGGGGGGTACGTACGTTCCGCAGTTGATGATAATGATTATGATGATGATTTATAAGCGGCTGTTAAGTAAACTGTGGCCCCATTTGTTTGCATAACAAATTGTAGAAAACAACAACACACAAATGTTAAATTATCGGGCATTAAACATTAAGCAGAAAACACGCTTAAAGCACAAAAAATAAAAATCCAAAAAAAAAAAAAAATAAAAAAAACAAAGAAAAAATCTCTTGAAGCCACCTGCGCTCTGGCCACCCGCTGCTCTTTGGTCGCGCTTAAATAAGACAAGAAAAAAAGAAGAAAAAATTAAAAAAAAATAACAAAACAAATGATATAAATTTATAAATTTTTTGACTTGACTTGTGCACACTTTCAGGCATATTGCCAATATATATATATACTACATATATGTATGTATGTTGTATATAAGAACTGGAAATGCAAAATGCCAAAAGGTCGTCAGCTTTACTGTGCTCAGCGTGAAACTTTTGCCCGAAGAGTCTTCAGCTCTCCAACTCTAAAGAAGGCGATCAAAATTGCAACACTTTTGGGTTTGGTTTGTGTGTGCACACCCAAAAATAATAAAGAAAAAAACAAACCAGGCATAATTTGTCTATGCAGCTGGTTAATATATTTTTCATTTAAAACTAAAAAACAAAACAAAAATCCATCAACTCGTTTGAGACGTGACTTCAATTTGTTACAATTGGGCGTTAAATTTATGAATTGAATGAATTTAACAAAAATGATATTTATTTATGCCCATAAATATTGAAAATGTATTTGCATATTTAAAGTGTTTTTTTTTAAATACAGAAATTTTTTTGTGAAATATAAAAGTTTATAAATATATTATGAATAGGATATATCCTTATATACATTTTTAAGGGCGATCATTACTACAAAATGTTCTATGGAAATTTATGTCACGTAACGCCCTTTCCCGTTACACTTTATACTAAGACTTGTACAACAAAACAGAAAAAGATTTTTAAATGAAATAGCCGGAAAAATTATTCATTACAATCCAAAAAAAAGTTTTATACTAAAAGGCTTCCAAATTTTCCACTTCGCAAATTTTTGCCATTTTACAGCTTTAATTTGAAACCGACTTCTACTCTTGTCACGTAACGCCACCCCTGTATTTTTGCTTATATATTTTAATCGGATGTATGAATGATTTCATCTCTTTTACTAAATATAGTACAGCTGAATTGCTACCCAGATATAAATATTTTTTTTTTATTTATTTATTTTTTTTATTTCTTTTTTTTATTTATTTATTTTTTTTATAAATATTTTTTTTATTTATAAAAATAAAACGTAACGCCACAATGAAAATGCCCACATATATTATTAAAATATATTATTTATAATTAAAATTATATATATAAATATAAAAAAATATAGTTTTTTATATTAATTAAGTATTTATTTTTAATACAAATTTACCTCTACTTTTATATGACATATTTTAATTGAAATTTAATTTCAATTATTTAATTTTAATTTTTATTTTTTATTAATTTTATTTACTTTTAATTTCTTGTGAATATTTGAATTAAGAGATTAAAATTCTGTTTTTATGTACAGGTATATTTTATTAATTAATTTATATGTCTGGTCCCATTTGTCGCTTTCATAAACCAGAACAGAAAACCAAAATTAATTTAACATAAATCATTTAAATTTTAAAAATATACACACAAAATATAAATAGGCATGAATAACTTAGACCAGAGGCAACATTTAAGATTATTTCACACGCTACGAAATATGTTAAATATGCTTGAATATGCTTGAATATGAAATATTATACTATTAATAATTGTGCAGCTGCTTGAGGCGTTGCACTTAAGTGCTAGTTGGCCAATTTGAACTTTAAATTACAATTAATTGTTGGGCTTTATGGACATTCGAATAATTTGAAGCAACTATTTGGCTAAAGAGCTTGCCAATTATGGGCCAACAAATGCCTTTTAAAATTTATTGCATTTATTGGCTTTAATTAAAGGCATATATGAGCAGCTGGAAATATACATTTGTTTAAACTAGCCACAGACAGATTTAGTTTTATGTGCTGTCAAAATGGCTGGGACTTGACATTTAAGTTGGTTTATAATTAATTTATTGAACGCGCTGCTGAATGCTTTCAATTTCTAGGCTCACAATCAAGTTGTTGTATGGCCGACCGCCTTCAGGTTGTAAAATTTTAATGTTCGCCGTTGATTATCTGAACTCGAAAATCTAATTACCAAAAGTGACTGCAAATGTCTCGTCTCGTCTCCGTCTCCGGCTCACCCCCGGTTTATATATTCTGGGGCCCAGTATGACAGTTCTCAGGAGTTCGATATGTGACCTGCTTGCCTTGCAGCTGACACGAATACGAATATGTTGTTGGCCAGAAAGACACACAGACTACCAGCTTTTTGAGCGCAATTAAAGGCGGCCAAAACTACAAAACTAAAAAAAAAAACCATCAGCAAACAGTGGATAAAATAAATATATATAAGTATAAAGAAAACAAAACTTGATCGCTGGCCTTTATTATCTTGATGAGCGCCCAAACTATTTTACGAGCTCGACAACAAGTTAATTAGCCGTTGGTATTAATGCGCCCAAGGCGGCTATGAACAGTTGGCTGAAACAAAAATTTGGTGTTGTCAAATGTATTTTTACTTTTATTTAGCGGCCTGCAGACTGCCAGCCAGCCAGCCTGACTGTCTGCCCTGCCTTGCCTACCCGCCACATCGTCTCAGTCTACTTCCTATCATTAATGAAGACGCCTGGCTCTTTTGCGTTTTTTTTTTTTTTTGCTTCTTTCTCTTTTTAATACTCTGTTCCCAAAGGAATAAATGAGTATATATTAGGCTTTTGGAATTCAACAAATTCCTACTGCTGGATAGCGGCCAAAACAAGTCTTGCCAAAGCAGCAACATTACTCTATATAAGTTTTTTAACAAGAGTCATAAAATCATTGAGAAAATTTTGATTCTAAATTATCATTGTTAATGGTTATAAGAAATTTATTTGGATAAGAAAAATTTATCTCCAATAGAGCTTGGCAAATGAAGAAATTTATGAAACATGTAATTGACCAATTTGGAATAGTATTTCATAACTTATTTATGCATTTTAATCGATAAAATATTTTAAAAATTAATTAAAATATCGAGGAAAAAATAATGTTCAAAATTGAAGAACAAGCGGTCTTGTTTTACTATATTTTGTACGCAATTAATTATTTTTAATAAAAAAAATGTTTTCTTTCCATTTATACAATGAGAAAAAGAAAATGTTAATTTTTTTAATATTGCATTTATCAAAAGTGTTGCATACCTCTAGGCGTTGTCTCTCGCACATTTGTGTAATTCCTGTAATTCTTAACTAGTCTTAGGAGGCACTACATAAGGCACAAAGGTCTCCTTACATTGAATTTTTTTTAAAGTGTCTAAGAGAACACTTTTGCTTTCTAAATTCAAGTAAGTGCATATAATAATTTTCGATAAACAGTATTCTCACATTAAGCTCAAATATAATGGCCACAAAATTGTAATACAATATAAACGAAATTTGTTTAAATAAATTTCTTAATTTGAAATATGTTTTAGCTAAATAAACTTTGATTTTTATAAGGGCTTAAATATTGAAAATTGACTTATTTAATATATTATTAAATTTATTTTGTGTTTTTTCTGGGAAACAGCGTATAAAGCAGTCGTATGCCAATGTTTCTTTGTTTTATGTTTGTTCAACGATTTTTTTTTTATGTAATTTTTTTTTGAATAGTTTGCTCAACGTTTTTGTTCATTTTTTAATTTGATTTGATTATTTAATTTTTATTGCTGCCCCAGTTGGTAGCTTCCTTTCTGTGTTTTTTTTATTGTATGCCAAAAATGCTCTTGTGTTTGCCTGGCTAATGACAATAATTAAATGCTCGAGTGCGTGGAGTTCGAGTTATGCATATTAATTAAGCTCTAGAGCTAAGAGAGAGGTCGCATAGCGTGTGAATATTTTTATTGTTGTCGCTGATTTTGTTGCTTATTTCCGCTGAGCACCTGCAGGCAAAAATCCAAAAAAAAAAAAAAATAAATAAATTAAATAATAAAACAAAAATTGGCCAAGCAATTGGCGAGTCTGTGCAAGCAATTTTAATTAAATGGCAATTGCGCATACGCCGCGTGTGCGCCGCAGATGGCAGATAAAGCGATCCAAAAAAAGAGTGCCAGCTGACAGCTGTTGGCGACGCCACGACGTGTTGCAACAATCGTTACAACAACAACAACAACAGCAACAACAACGGCAACGGCAACATTAATTTGCTTGCCAGTTTATTGACGCTTTATTTGATTTGGACTCGCCTGTCCACCTCTCACAATTGTTTTGCGCTAAGGCCAAAAGTTCAACACGATCACCAATAACAAAAAAAAAAAGAATTAAAAATAAAAAAGCGTAGGGCTCTTGTGTGTTGTTGTTGTTGTTATCTTTTCGAATTGCTTAAATGACACCATTTAAAAACAAACGGACGCGCCATAAACAAATTAAACTTGCCACAAAACAAAAAACTATACAAAAACGATAAAAAGAAATCAATTGAATGAAAGTTAAATTTGAATTATCGAAATTTAAATACCCTTGGAAAAATACAAATCAATATTGAATAAATTTTCATAAAATAAATCAAAAATAAATCAGAAATAAATATTTATATTTTAATTTTAATATTTTATGTTGTAAGCTAAGAAGTTAATTTTTTTAAATAATAAATATATAATTTGTTTTATTATTTTGTAATTTATTTTGTACATAAAATTATTTATTAAATTCCTAATATTTATTGAATTGAACCTAGAATAACAGAAACTGTTTTTTTGGAGAATAATTCAAAGGAGCAATAAAATATAGTAATCTAATTTTTATTAAAAATTATGCTACTTGCATTTGAGAATCGAGAAAATTAAATAATTTAAATATTTTCCGATTTGTACTAAAACTCAATTTAAAAATTTATCGATTTCAATTTCAACAATTTCAACAATTATTCCGCAATGCCTTGATTGTTAAATCCAATTTTCTTGCTGCTTTGGAATTTACTAAATATACTCTATATAGTCTCAAAAGACTCTCTATTTTTCAATCCTATTTTGGTGACAAAATTATAGGGTATAGAGAAGTAAATTTGTATTGACTTGAACATAATGCGTTACGATGCCGCCCACGAGAACGAATTCATTGTTTGTGAATGAAGGCAACAACTGCAACAGCAACAACAGCAACAACAGCAACAACAGC
The DNA here is from genome assembly GCA_035043045.1 of Hirtodrosophila alboralis. Lineage (NCBI taxonomy): Eukaryota > Metazoa > Arthropoda > Insecta > Diptera > Drosophilidae > Hirtodrosophila > Hirtodrosophila alboralis. The sequence goes on along the minus strand of JAWNNH010000402.1, from coordinate 772,361 downwards.
AACAGCAACAACAACAACAACGGCAACAAGTCAACAATTTATTGTTGTTGCCTGTTTTTGTGGTCGATGCCGATGTCGATGATGTTGCATTAAAATTGTTTGCCCCTGCTGTGATGTTGCGTTCGCGTTGGCGTTGAAATTTTTTGTATTTTTTTTTTTTTTTTCTTTTTTTGGGGAAGAGAGCAACAACATTAACAACAAGAGCAACAGCAACAGCAACAAATCTAAACACTGACAAACTTTGACCCAAAAAATGCATAGGTCGGAAGTGAAAGGGTTTAATTTTTATTTTTTTTTTTGGTTGAGCTCATGCTGTCGCTGACAGTGCCACAATTTGTGGCATTTTGTTGATATAGCATTTAAGTTTAAAAGAGGTGCGCCCAAAATAATTATAATTATTTTTTTTTTGTAGATTCTTGTGTGCATACAATACAATAAATAAAGAATGCGAGATACAAAGATATTTATAAGTTTTTTTTTTTTTTTAATTAAAATTGAAACTAATGATGAAGTCGTTAGTTGAAAGCATATAATTAATTAATTGATTTAATGGCTTTAGGTTTTATTTTAAATTGTAATGTATTTATTTAACATTTGATTAGTTGAAATTATTTACATTTGCATTAATAATGGTCTTGAAAATAATTTTAAAATATATTCTAATAGTTTTTAAATTTATTTGTAATTGAATAAAGCCTGGGGTATTAAAAATATTTAATATAAATAAAAAAATAATAAAATGAATTAATAAAAAAGAAAATAAATAAAAATAGAAAAAAAATTAAATAAATAAAAATATAAATAAAATTAAATAAATAAAAATATATGTATATATAAAAATAGATAAACAATAATAATTAAATCAAATATTTTGTATATTGTATTGTATATATTTTGTATAAATTGTTTATTCTATATATTTTTGACCAAAAATTATTTAGATTTGCATAAATAATAGTCCTGAAAATATTTTTAAAATAAATTCTAATGGTTTTTAATTTGTAGTTGAATAAAACCTGGGATATTACAAAAAACTTAATATAAATTAATGAAAAAATAAATATTTAAATGAATAAATAAAAAAAAAAAAAAAAAAATAATTAAATAAACCAATAAATAAATAAAATTTTATAAATAAAAAATAATAATTAAATCAAATATTTTTGTATATATTTGTTTGTTTTTTGTTTATTATAAATAATAATTATTTTTATTAAAAGAAATTAAATAATATTTAGTACTTTCTTTGGCTTATATTAAAAGTTGCAACTCTTGACATTTGGTCGACAGTTTTATTGGTGAATAATTGCGTATCATTAAACAATTTGTACGGCCTGTCGGGGCTAAAATGATTGATCTATGCAATGCCAATGAAAATGAAATAAAACAGCTGCTGGACTCGGACTCAGAACAAAAGCAAAAATATAAAAAAAAATAAAAATAAATACAATAAATTGTAGAAGGAGCAGAAAAATGGCAGCTTAGTCACACGGCAGGCAGGCAGGCAAGAGGCAGGCAGCACATATAATTTATACTATGATGGCTTCGTTATGTGACGGGGGCGGGGCATGTGGCATGTGGCGTGGCAAGTTGTGGTGGATTATGGGCAATGATTTTTGTTATTTTTGTTGCTGCTGCCGCTGCTGCTGCTGCTGCTGCTGCTGCTGGCAACCGCTAAAATAATCCATTAAAGATAAACTAAAAGCAAACACTAAACTCTTGTGCTAAGCAAAGAAACCGCAGCGCACCCACACGCTGATATAATCAATCATTTATCAATAAGCGATGGCACACGCCCCAAAAACTGCATTACTCTATGTTATTGTTGTTGTTCCTACTAAAATTGTTGTTGTCGTTGTTGTTGTTGTTCTTGATTGGTTGCTCTAAGCTTTTAGTTTGCGTTTAACGCCTCATAGATTCTCTAAAGCGCAAAGTCGTTGAGGGAGGGCGCGGCCCACATGTTTTTGAGGGTAGAGACATATCAATGTGTCTATTAGAGATGAACGATATGTGTAAAGTTATATTGATTCAACAGTGTGCCAAAGTGACAGCCAAGACAGTTACTTTTAACTAAATATTATTGTATTATTTTAATTTTATTTTTTTTATTTTTTTTTTATTTTTAATTTTAATTTTTTTTTATTTTAATTTTATTTTTATTTTAATTTTATTTAAATTTTATTTTAATTTTATTTTTTTTTTATTTTAATTTTATTTTTTATTTTTATATTTATTTATTTATTTAATTAAATTTCTATTTAATTGGGTGACAAGTGCCCACCAATTTGGGATGTTCACTTGACCCTAGCAGCCTTGCAGCATTGTAAGTTTGCAATATTTTTGTAATAAAAATCGTAATCCAAGTAAAAAGATTTGAAAAGCTTTAAAAAATATTAACACGCTTATAAATATGCTTTTAAATATAAAATCTAAATGATTTTTAATTCAAATTTTAAACTTAAAATATTGTTAGCATTTCTTAGCTTTTTTCTGAAATTTTATTTCTATAGAACAGGCACTTTAAATATTTATACAACCATAACTTGGTTAAAAATTAATTAAATTTGTAGTCGAAAAAAATTTCGATCATGGCTTGGCTCCTTAATTGATTTCCCGTACAAATCTGAAATTTAAACTTTTAGCCGCTTTCTAGGTTTATTTTTTACCATTGAAAGACTTCACCTTGGTCAGAGTTCATCTGATTTTCATTCGGAAATTATAAATTATTTAATGAATAATTAAATGATTTATTAAGCCAATTGCAAAATATAGAAACAATTAATTTCTCATTTATATTTTTAAATTTAATTTTTAGACCCCTTTCTTAGGTATTTTATTAGAAATCAGACAGATTGAAATCTTAGCTATAAATCTAATTTGTGTACAAAAAAATTAACATGATTGCTGTAGTTTTGCATATGTGTAATGACAAAGTTAAATAATTTTTACATATTTGTAATTTTTTTTTTGTTTTTTCTGAGTATAGAATATAAAAAATAATATATAAAATATAAAAAATATAATATATTCAACAATAACATAATACCGCTCTCTGTTCATGTAAATGCCAACTGCTGTTGTGACACTGTTAATATTAAATCTGAAACTGTTACTATTAATTTCGGTATCCCCAAACCTGTTACTTGTCATTATTTAATCGCAGTTTTAGTCACTGCACATTTCTAGTATCTATGATAAAGTGATATGCTTGACTGTACTTGTATGTGTGAGTGTGCGTGTGCGTGTGTGTGCAACTGGCACGCATTATATTCGCTGTGGCGTGCCTCAGTTTGCTGCCTGAATGGCTGATAAGGCGGCACTGAGAATTGCCCTGAGTATGAATTGTGTGTGTGGAGAGTAAACGGAAACCGCATCAACTGCCATTGGTTTAATTAATTTTCTAGTATTCTGAATTTGATTTGAATCTCGACAGCATCTATTGATTTGGCAGAGGCAGGCAGGGAGGCAGGCAGAGGATTGAAAATCTTGTGGGAAAACTATTTCTGATTAAATGTGCGCTTGGCATATGCATATGCGGGCGGGTGGTCGGTTTTTATTAAAATTTATGCAATTTTCTTTGTTATTTAACAATCTTTTTTCTCATGCTTAATTTTCTTAAATTTACAGATGACAGCAACAGCAACAAAATGGCGGCAACTGGAGCAGCAGCAGCCCTCACAGGACATTTGAAAACAGAGTGTGGGCGCCTGGGAAAAATGCAAAAATGCCAAATAAATTTTTACGTGTTTGCGCATTGAAGGCACTGAATTTTTACGAGTGCATTTAAAACAATACTGCAAAAGTGCAAAAAAAGGAATAAAAAGGAGTTTTTAACATTTTGGCTGAAGGAAATTGCCAAGCAGCAACAGCTTGTGGAAATTAGAAGCCATTAAGTGTGTGGCACATACCACCACCAGGTCAGAGACGCCACCAGGTGCTAAAATGGCCGTTAGCAATATTGTTTGCGAGTGGCTGCGTGCCCTCGGCCTGGCCCAATATGCAGAAAGTTTTCTAGACAATGGTTATGATGATTTGGAGATATGCAAACAGGTCGGTGATCCAGATTTGGATGCCATTGGCGTTGATAATCCCTCGCATCGTCACAAGCTCCTAAAAAGCATACGCTCCCTGCGTGAAAAAGGAGCTGCCTCTGTCTACTTCATGCTCAATGATCCCAATTCCCTATCCGGCAGCATGGAGATCCTCTGCGAGACCCCACCTAGCAATGAGCTCGAAATGGTACTCGCCGAACAGCTGGAAACGGACGGAGTGCGTCTGACAGCGCATCCATATTCAACACCGGTAAGTACATAATAAGATTTCCACTTTTAATACACTGTAAAAAAGTAAATAGTAAATTTATAGTAAGTCAGATCATCAGATTTACAAGTTCATAAGAATTTGTAAGCAATTTGATTCAGGGTTTAAAATTGATAATTTTAAACATTAAAATTAAAATTTATTATTTCTGAGCCCTTTTAATGTTATTATTTATATTTTTAAAATTGGGTGAATAAGGCCGTTGTGTTCTATTTTTAATAATTGTTTATTATTTATTAAAAATTGTCCTCCTACTCTACTAAAAATTTACCAAAGAATTTGAGGACAATTTTTATATATAACAATCATTTATTAAAAATAAAACACATGGCCAATGTATAATCCATATTAAATATGTATTTAATGACATGGATTTAATTCCCTGTTCTCATTAAAAATGTTAATAAAATAGCCACCAAAGTTAATATAAATGAAATAAAATAAATAAATTTAATAATCATTATTAACGATCCTTGATATTTTAGAATAATATTGAAGTTACTGTTAGGATACTAGAACAGTCAAGAATAGAGTATTTCGCTGTGGAAGGAAATGATTTTTTTGATAAAATAAAAAAGTTCAACGGCTCTTATTTATTTTATAGAAATTATAAATTTTATATGTGAAATTTATTAAATATTTTCTAAAATAAAAAAAAAGATAATGTAATTAAATAGCCTCTGGTTGACTTTCTTGAATATGAGCTTTAAAAAATTGCCACACTCTCCTAAAATTAATATGGATGAAATAATATCAATAAATTTTACAATTCTTATTTACTAATTCTGATATTAAAAAATTATATTGAAGTTACTGTAAGGATATTATGACAGTCTAGAATAGAGTATTTCGGGAATGATTTATTTGATTTAAAAAAAAAAATTAATTTACTCTTATTTATTTAATAAAAAATATATAATTAATATTTGATATATTTTATATAAAAAAATTAAAATAGCCTCTGTTTGATTCTCTTGAATCGTCAGTTTTTCCAACACAAATTGTAAATGTATTTAGATTGCCATTAATTTTGATTTTTTATCAGTGTAGTTATAATGAGCTGGGTGGTTGTTGAGAAGCTGTTCTGGAACCACCCGTCGAGCATTACCCAGCTGTCAAGTGCATTGATTATAGCTGTCAGTAGACTGTGTATACTCTTTCCCAGTCAAGTCAGCTCTTGGACAGCTACTCATCAACGTAACAAGCACAGAGCAGAGTCTTTTATTCAATGTTCAGTTTTCATTAAATGTTGCTCACACCCTCTCTAACAATCAAAAAAAAGAAAAAAAAACTAGAATGAAAACCTATTCAAATTCTATTTCCTGGCAAGTTTTAGACAGCTTTTTGCTACAGAATCCAATTGCAAACAAAATTGCAAAAAAAAAAACGTAGAACAAGCAAACTTCAAATTGCTTTAAATTTCGCTCAGGTGAGCCGTAAGCTTAGCTGAGTTCAGTTTCTAGTTCTGGCCACCCACAACAAAAGGTTAACCCGAACCAAAGTAAAGTTCCCCAAAACTATTCAATGTCAGTTTACATACTTAAATTAAAATTCTCCGACAAGCAGAAGAGCACACAGAAGAGTGAGATTAAGAGAGTATGCTGAATATAATATTGTGCTGTAGAGTTGTATTTAAATTGTTGGGAATTGGTTCAATTGAACTACTTAGTCGGTTAATAGAATGAATGAACGTATTTGTCGTTCTGCTCATTGGGGAATAAAAAAAGTTTAGGTAATATTATTTAATTTGAATTTAATTAAATTAATCTATATTTCCAATGAACGAAATTAACAAGAAATGAACAAACTATATGAATAAACTAAAGAAACAAGCAAACGTAGTAAATACTTAATTTAGTGGAAAAATGAATCACAGAACGTAAACTGAATATATGAAGGAGCAAAGAGACTTAAACAAAGTAAATGTGAATTAAATATTCAAGAAATTAACAAATATTCAGGCTCAACTCTTAAAAAAAAAAAAAAAATTAAAAATAAAAATACCATATAATAATTTTTTTTTTGTGAAGAAAAATATTAAATTTTAATAAATTTTTTTTTTTTTTTTTTTTTTTTTTTGTATTATATTGGCCTCTACATGTGAAACAAATACTAAACATATTAACAACATCCAGGCTCAACTCTAAAAATAAGGAAACAAAAATACCAGATTTTATTTTTTTTTTATAAATAAAATAGAAATATTTTAAAATTGGTTTCTCGCCACATAGGACTCTATATGTATCAAAAAAAGTTGATTTGCTAACTGCTTCAATTTGTAATAAATTCCTTCGTTTACAAATCAAAGAATTAAGTGAACTTATTCATATAATTGAATTAAATTTTGAACTAGAAGGCACAACTCTATTTTGAGTGCGGTGCAGAGGCAGAGGCATCGTTTTTGAAATGTCAACCTGGTCTACACTTGACAGTAAAATGGAGTACATTTAAACGGCAGCAGAAGCTGCCCTCCACCTGGTAACCCCCCTCTAAACCCCTTTTAACCCACCCAGAAGGGGCAGCTTTGGGCTTTGGATAGCCGTCTCGAGTGTCAGGATGTCGCTCCATTGTTCTGGAGCTGGACATTGGATTGGAACGCTTTTTGGGGCGCTCAGGTAGGCGACATATCATGTGCCATTATATATACCAAAGGGGCACCGACGCGTCGCTTCGTTTTGCTTTGTTTTTGGTTGCAACAACAACAAGAAGAAGAATTGTACTTGTTTTTGGGGCAACATTTAAAAAATGCCTTTGCCTTGTGCTCTTTTCTGGTTTTTGGCTTTGTGTAATTAAAGTAAAGCCCAAAGAGCAGACAAAAACAACAACAACAAAAAAAAAAAGAAAGAAGAATCGCTTACAGTTGCGTATAAATGATTCAGAAAAAAAAACTTTAAGCTCAAGTTGATTTATTTATGCAAAGACCATTTCGCAGCTCAAATTATAAACTTGACTTTTGCCGGACTCTCGTGTGGAATTTGCACGTCAATCTGTGCAAAATGTGATTTATATATATGAGACAGGATTCTCAGCAAAGAGGAACACATCCTGCCCCAATAATGTTTCCCTGGCTTCGTTGGCGGCAACTTGCCGCACAAATCACGTCATTGAGTTGTTTTCATCAAAAGGGCAAGCATGCAGCTTTTCAACTCTTCAGTTCTACAGTTCTACAGTTGCTCAGTTCCTCAGTTTCTTCAGTTTCTTCAGATATTTTGCCAGTCTTTTGCCAAGTTGCAAGTTTGCCAAGTCTCTGTGCCTCATTCATTCATTTGGCTGACGGTTTTGTCCGTCGCTTCGTTCGTTTTGTGTATTTTTATCCGAAAACTATCTGGCTGCCTGACGACTTCTTGCAGTTTTGTATCTGCGTATCGCTGGCATACAATTTTTATTTATTACTCATTCAGCTGCAAAATTGTTCCTTAATTGCCCATATCAGCTGAGAAATGAAATTTATTACCTGGCGTGTGTATATCGCCAGTGCCACAGCCAAACAGCCAAACAGCCAAACAACCAACAACCAACAACGAACAGAAAACAGACAACAGACAACGTCCTAAACTTTTGCTGCCGCATCATTATCAGCCTCGTCGCCAGCCGCAGCATCCCCAGCATCCTCCACAATCCTCCACAATCCTCCTGCTGCGTCTTGCCTCCTTCAGCATCCATCCACAGCATCCCCAGCTTCGGCAGACACATCCCCAGCAGCAGCAGCAGCAGCAGCATCGACATCATTAGTTTTGTGCGCCGCGCCGACAACGTTTTGTATATTTACTTAATATTGCAATCGTCTCTCTGCACTGTGCACTGTGGATTGTAATTGTGACGAAAGTTCACAGAAATTAAATATCAATTTTCTATATAATAAAAATAAATAAATAAATTTAATTTTGTAGTGAAAGAGTTCGCTGTAGAAATATATAAACTGCAAGCCTAATTTATTTTCAAACAATGATTTTTTTGCTAACAATTTTCCTAAGAACATTTAATTTTAAAAAGTTATAAAATGATTTTTTTTAGAGGAACTTTCACTAATATTTAATAACATTTAATACTTAGCTGTTACTTTAACAGCTTTTGGTTATATTTATATTTGTAGCAAATAGGTATATTTCACTTAACATAATAATGTGTAATCGAAAATTAAAAAAAAAAACAAAAATTATATAGTATAATTTGTTGTAGAAAGTATATATTTTTTTAACATTTAACTGTGTTTCCCTATGTTACTAGTTCTGATACAGTCGAAAACAGTTTGATGATTTGTTTTGTGCTTATATATGTATACACTGTAATATCTTAACAGCTTTTGGCTTTACAATATGTTAACATTTGTTTTAACTAACATTACAGTTTACTGAATTGCCAAAGCTCTGTTAATAGAATTTTCCTAATTCTACGCTTAACAGCTGTTATAGGAACAGGATATATTATCATTAACATTTCTGTTACATTATTAATTTAATTTTAAATATTTATTTTTAATATATAAAATATACACAAATATTTCAAACTTTTTTTTAAACATATTTTGATATTTTTGCAAGCGAAATAATTAGTTTTAAATAATAGAATTTTATTTAATTTAAATTGTTCGTCCTTGGAACTTTTTGTTTTGTTTTTCGGGCGGCTTGTAATTTAAAAAAAAAATAAAAATAAATTTCATTGGGTTTTATTGTAGTAGGCAAAGCTCTCTCCGAAGAAATATATTTTTATTTATTTATTTAATATTTTCTTGTATTTATGCCACATTTATTTTCTTTTTGCCCCACTGTACAGTCCAGTCGATGTTGTCCATACGATGATGCCATTTATATCTCAGTATGTGTTTGCGATGTGAACGTGGACAGCAACCTTCTGTGATTTCTGATTTCTTATGCCAATTTACTTTGCTCTCTGCTCCATATTGAGGTTGCCAGCTCAGTCACAGTCTCCTGCCCCATAATCATCATCATCATCATCATCATCATCATCGTCATCAGTTGGAACAACAACAGCGGCATCGCTCGCTTTGCCATAGATCAAAAGACAGTTTGCTTTAGTTTTCTCCCTGCCATTTGTTGTATAATTTTATTTTATGTGCTTGTAGCCTTGACCAGGTCAAGTTGTTTTGGGGTCGAACTGCCTAGAACTGAACTGGGATTGGACTTTAGTCCTCCTGCCTTCTGCTCCTCCTCCTGCTCCTTCTCTGACTTCTTCGCTGACTTTAAGTTATTTCTGCGCTTTGGCTTTATTGATTTGTCCTCTTTGATCTTCTGCCTGAGCTGTGGCATGATTTCATTTTTATGAACTTGACTTTTGTGCAATCTCATTTTGATTTCTGTCTGTTCAGTGTTCAGTGTTCAATGTTGCTGCTTCCTCAATGTTGTCGGCGGCAACATCCTTTTTATTTTATTTTATTTTTTTCATCTTTTTTGGCGTATTTTCTGCGTATCGTGGCAAGTAATTGCCGCAATTCAATTTGTTCATTTTGCCTACGTGCAATGCGGCTTTATTATTGTTGTTATTTTCTGTATTGTTCATGATTATAAATTAGCCTATAGCTGCGGCTTAATTTATAAAGAAATTTGAGGTTGCCAGATTGAATATTTGCAATAATAATTTAATTTTATAATTTTTAAAATAAATACATTTAAATCAATCAAATGAATTATTAGAGGTAATACAATTGATTAAAAATTTAATTTATTTTTAAATTGTTTTACAAGCTGAATTAATTAAATATAAAATGTGTTGAACAGATTTTTAATATTTATTTATTTAGATAAATAGGATTAAAATTTTTAAGTGGCAACGCAAGTCTTCAAATATTCAAATAAATCGAAAAACATTTTTTCGAAATATTTAAAAATTAATTTTTAGGCGCATTATTGTTTTATCTTCAATTACAGCTTTGTTGAATTTTTTAAAAATTATTTAATACACAAACAATCAATGTAAATGTAAGCAAATGTTAATGCTCATTTTAACAGGGCTGTTATGCTTAACATGGTCTGTTATGTTATATTTTATCGATTATTCCTCTACATCCCAAAATCTCACATTATTATATTTTCTCTCTCTGCTTGCTGTAAACATGTCATCTAAATTAGTTTAATTATTCTATGAACTTTGTTTTCTGTTTGCATTTCGAATTTATTCCCACACACACACAGACATCCTTTTGGCCCAAATGCCCGCATAGGGGTTAGGACATAATAAGCCAGCATTTTTTTTTGCAGCAGGATTTGAACATTACTACAATACGTAAATTAAAACATAAGCATTATATACGCCCCAATGCAGGACATCAAAGGAGAGCAGCTGGTATATATACGAGAAATTAGCATAGGGCTGAGTCCGGAACATAAAACTTAATCAAGCATTTAACACCAAAAATGTAAAACTGCGAAACCATTCATTGCTCATAAAAAATTAAACTCTAATTGCAGACAACAAAAAAAACAAAAGGAAAAAATAAAAATGAAAATATTCAGTTCAGAGTATTCAGGTTCAAGTCCCTGGCCATGTCCTTTGTGCCAGCCAACGGGGCGGCTACACGTTTTGTTTTTCTTTTAACTTGCCCCAATGAGTGTGGAGGGGGGGCGACCCTAAACTAAACGTTCAAGTCTGAAATTGAGCATCGAGAGAACCCTCTTTATATAGCTGGGGGCAGGAGCTGCGTGCTTTTTAATTAATTTAATTGCAATTTAATTACGCTTGCTATTTAATTAAACACATTTGGCCAACTGAAGGAGGCGTTCGTGCAAATTGCATGCAAAGTTTTTTGGTTCGCCAAACTCGAAATAAAATCAACACACAAAATTCGAGTACTTGAAAGTTTGTTAAATTTTTTTTTTTTTTTTTTTTTTGGTAATTGTGGCTTAATTAGACATGCATTTAAATTGATTTAGCCGTTAGCTGTTAGTCAACAAATCAGTTATATATATTGGAGTTTATAGACAGTTGTGGCCTCTTCGCTTTGCTGTGATAATTGACGATTAATTTAATGGAATGTCCAAGTTTGGTGTCGCGGGAAAGGCGACTCCTTGCAACCTCTGGCTGCATGCAACTAACTGTCTGTGTGTCTATGTCTGTGTCGGCATGCTCAATTGTGCGAAGTTATTTCGCATGCCGCAAAGTGGCACCAAAATGCTGCTGTCGTCGCCTCTGCTCTGTCCACTGACAGTCTCTCTAAAAAGTCAGCAAACAGCTCCTGTCGCCTGTCGACTAGCCAATAGTTGCGATTCTAAACAACTTGCCACATGCTTGAAAGTTTCCGCTGCTGTGTTGTGCTGTGGCAGGCCTTACTTGGAGTTTATCTCATATTTCACATGCCGCCGCAATTACTGCCGCCACGGCGGCTACTTACTAGCGGCACTAGCAGCAGCTGCAACGCTGCAACACTGCCCCATTCTGTGGCTATGTCAACTGCCTACACAAGTAGCCTGACTGCCGACTGCCGACTCCCGACTGCTCAAGGAGCTCTCTGTGTTGTCCGTTGCCTTGAAATGTTTCATAAATACTCTCGTTCCTGCTCGCGCGGCAACATTTTGCTTATAAATCAAAAAATAAAAAAAAATAAAAATAAAAAAATTGGCCACAGCGTCCACTTGGAGCTTGTTGACAGCCGCTTATAAATCTTGTCGCGCACTTCTCCAACAAACTGACCAGAGTCTGGGCTGAGGAAGAGAAGTCTTTGGACGACTCCTTCAGGTTCACTTGTGCGTTTCGTGTAACCAATTACAAAAGAATATTGCAGCAGCAAAATTCAGCACTGAAATATACTCTGTTAACCAAAATTCCAAGCCTCTTGATCTGCATTTTATTATAAATATAATTAATGTTTTCCTATTTGATTAAGAACTTTCTTCCTAATATAATATGTTATATTAATAGCCAAAATAAGGGCCAACAATTGTTGGGAAAAAAAAAATGATACTTTTCTTAATAAAATAAAAATAATAAAAAAAGAAATAAAATAAAGTTAATAAATAAAATATTAAGAAAAAGAATTAAAAAAAAAATAAATAAAAATTAAAAAGTTCATGATAAAACTTAAAATTCATATTCTAATAGCTGATTTTCTTGCAATGATTTTTTGACAAAATAAAATTCACGCAATAGGATTTTATATTTTTGATTTGGATTAAATAAATCAATTAATTCATTTTGGATATTAAATTATATAAATAAATAAATTAAAGTTAATTTTGTTACGACCATTAAAATATATTTTTTCAAAAACTTCTACTTGAACCAAGTTGAAATTAAAGTAATTTTAAATTTCTCGCAATATCACATGTAATCTTTTTTTTAAATATTATTTTTACTTTAATCCTCAATTGATTAGCCAGAGTTACAGATATTTATTGAAAGCTTGCAAATTATTTTATAATAATTTTTTTTTATTTTTAAGTTTAATGATTAAATTTTTTTAACAATTATTTTAAGATTTTATTCAAAAGAAAAATAAAATAATTTTTTTTTTTAAATAAAATTTAGTGTTTATATAGAAAATTTGAGGTTTTCGCAGGCATGTTAAAACAAATATAAGATCTAATTTAAATAAACATGCGAATATCTTAATTTCCTTATTAAATTGCATAGTCTCGATTGAATTACATTCTTGGACCAAACAAATGTAACACAAACACAATATACTTGTCTGTACTTGTCTTCTTTTAAAACAGAGTATAAAATAGTGAAAGAAAAAGACTTGAACTCGAACTTGGAAGCTGTCCCTCATTCAATTTGTTGCTTACATTTATTTATGTTGCAAAATACTCATTGGCAGCGCTCTCTGACTAAACAAATCGCGCTCGAGTTGACATAACTCGCTGTCAATGTGTCGTCTGCATGTCTTATAGTTGTTGTTGTTGTTGCTGTTGTTGTTTGCTACTTTTTGTTGTTGCTGTTGCAGCAATTACACATCTCACAATTGTGCCACGCTAATGATGGGAGTCCCACGTCGAAATTCAATGCACTGTTGACAACTTTGCCTTTGGATTTTGTGACATTTGCCAATTGTACAATTGCGTGGAGATGGCAGAGTGAAAGGCGGCCTAGGCCGACGACTCTACCTATTATAGAGAGACTTGACTGGAGACTCCAATCTGCCCCATACTCTAACCATCTTTATATACAATACCCCCCTCTTTCTACCTCTCTCTTTGCCTTGGGGTGATTGTGCTGTCCGGCGCATTGATATGCCCCGTCGCTGCTAAATGTCAATTAATGTCATCAACTATTTTTGCAACGTTTTCGCTTTTAATTGGCGTTGCCCCATCTAAACGCCCACTTTGATTCCCTAGTTTATTATTGTGGGCGGCACACGGATTTTGCTCTTGACTTCGCCCGGGTCTTGGTAAATAGATTCTTGCAACATTTTTTCTTTTTCCCATTTTTTTTTTTTTACTCTGTAGAGCAACGTCCAGTGAAAGTTGTTTGCATTGGCTTGTGGCTGACACATTTTTGCTGAACCATTGAAGCCTTTAGAAATGCGAATGCCTGCCTGTGTGCCAGTTTGCCAGTTTGCACTAGTTGAGCTGCAGCTGAAGAGCTAATTAGAGCAGCCAAGAGAACGATGTGCAACAAACATCAAACATTGCACAAGTGCATCAAGTGAGGGGCAGAAATCACAGAAATTAGGATGCAGCTTGTTTGCAGTAATTAACAGCCAGTTGCTGCGATTAGAAACAAGTTTTCCCCCAAAAAAAAGAGGCAAGAATTCACAAATGCATAGTCGACTAATGAGATGCTCTTTTAGTTAAAGTTAGATATTGTAAAAAAAATTTTAAATTTAAGTAATAGCTGCTGCACCTTTTAATTTAATTATATATTTTTTTGTCATTTATTTAAGTGGATTAAAAATCACTTAGCCTTGGATCAACAAGTAAAAAATATTTAGTTTTTTCTTTTGTAATATAATTAGTGTTACAAGATTTAGCGTATTATTTATTATGACACTAGTCACTTATTAAGATAAATATAAACAATTTTAATTTCTCCCGTAATCACTGCTCCTTTTTCTACATCAGTCAAATATTTTATGTAATTTATTTTCCTGGGTTGCAAGATCACTTGGCCTTGGATCAACAACAAATAATTAAATTTTATATATTTTAAATTAAATTAATTTATTTTTATTTATTTATTACGATTTATCGTGTTGTTACAAGCTTGAGCGTATACTTTATTATACTAGTCACTTTTTTATTTATTTTATTTTATTTTTGTTATTTGGCGATTATTTGGTATGCCTTAAAATTAAAAAAAAAAAAAAAAGAAAAAACTTTTTTAAATAAAGAGAAATAATTTTAATTATTTCAGTAATGACTGCAGCTGTTTCTACATCAATCAAATTTTTTCTATTAATTATTTACATGGATTAACTAATCCTGGGGCAAATAATAAAAAAATAGTTTTTTTTTTTTAAATTAAATAAATAATTATTATTTACTTATCATGATTTATTCTTGTGTTAAAAGCTTGAGCATATTATTTATGACTCTAATAAAAAAAAAAATTAAATTAAAATTTCAGGAGACAATTCTTTTGTAGGACTTTTATAATATGTCTGAAAAAATTTACTTAAAATACTCAAACAATTAAAATTAATACTTTCAACACTAATGAAATTTTATTCATTATTACTATATGATTAATTCGTAATATTAACTCTGTATTTAAATTTTAAAATAAAGATATATGTTAAAATAATTCTTTGAAGTCTCCAAAAGCAGTATAGATTTTTGATACATATATTTATATTTGATATTAATATGTAATTCTCACAGTCTCCAACCAATTTATTCCTCTTCGTTAAAAGCGTAATATATTATTTTCAAGAAATTTCCATCATTGAGTAAAAGCTGCTGCAACCATCTAGTAATCGTAGCTTTAAGATCTATCGATATTTTTGATAACCATGAATAAAGCTGTCACGATACACTTTCTCACAAATGTCACATGCCTTAATGCAGAGAGTTTGCTGTTTGGAATGAGAGCTGCCAAACTTGATTCAACTGCTGTGCAAATAGACACAGAAATGGTGCAAACGAGGCCTAAGGCCGACAGGAGTTCACGTTGCATGCAACTGCATTGAGTTGCATTTGGGTTTATTATTTTTTTTTTATTTTTTAATTTTTTTTTGGGTCGTTCCTTTGATAGAGATAGGGCAAGTGTGGGTTGAGGGAAGAAGTGTACATGGATGTTGTTTGGCTTACACTAAACGACATAAGCATAAATCTCACTTACCTACAACTTGATTTACTCACTGCATGCTACAGCCTCATGCCACATGCCTCATGCCTCATAACGAATGTGCGCCTGTCAGCATTTCAACTTTGCGCCATTTATGTTGGTCAACCAAGTTGAAGCTGGAGTTGGAGTTGGAGCTTGGAGTTTCGAATTGGAGATTTGGACGCTTCCTTCTGGTGTGGGTGCCACATTTGGCCACGTTTCAATTTTTGCATGTATGCAGACTGTCTCTCTCTCTTCCTGTCTGTCTGTCTGTCTATCTTTTCAGCTGGAGGTCTGGCATCATCTGGGGGTCTCTTCAAGTCAAAACCGTAGGCGTTTCTATCTTTTTCAATTTTTTTTTTTCGGGTAGGTTGAGGTATTACGTATATCCAACGCATTTGTGTTTATTTCCTGTTTGATGGTGGTCTTCGCTTCTTCTTCTTATGATTCATTTGGCAATTTCAAGTCATATGACATTTGATATAAATGTTGAGTTGTTTGTAGCCCAAAGTGATTGAGTTGGCCCCATCATGCGAACTGAATTTGCATAATGTGTTTTTGTGCCGTTTACCAGTTTAATGATGCTCTTGTGGTCTAGACTAACAGATGAGCGGCTTTTCTGTGCGTGTGTGTGTGTGCGTGTGTGTGTGTGTGTGGCAGCAGCAGCTTTTCACACGACACGCCGTGGCCATAAAACCAGCTGCAACAATGCTACACACACACACACACAGCAACTTGGCTAAGGCTAATCATGCGAACTCAGCTCAGACTCAGCTTGTGGCAGCCACACCTCACCCACTAAATACCTGTGGCCATTAGAAGCACACAAATCATGGTAGAGACATTCATTTCAACTGGGAGTTAAAGTACACTTGAAAAAATAGCTTTTAATTTAAAATCAGGCTACTTTTTATATAGAAAATCAGCATGAAAAATTATTATTTTATTTTTTGAATTTTTATTTAAATTAAATTGAAATAAAACTACAAAAATAAATTTCCTGTATTGTGAATTGACAATATAAATAGATGAGAAAAACTAATCAAAAGTAAAATTGAAAAAAAAAAAAATTAAAAAAAATAATATAGAATAAAAAAATCGATATACAAAAAAAAAAATGATATAAAATATAAAATAATTATAAGATAAATTAAAAATAAATTTAAAAATTATATAAAAAAAGAATTTTGATAAATAGCGAATTTATTTTTAATAAAATAAAGATAAATAAAAAATAAATCTAAACCTGATATTTAAGAAAAATAGAAATTATGATAAATAGCGACTTTATTTTAATTAAAAAAAAATATATTTTTCAAATGTCTATTTAAATTTTTACTTGTTGCACTAGACGTTGAACTAGGTAATTACTAATAAATAAGTAATTGCAATCTTATATTTATTTATTTCCTTGTTTTTTATTTTAACAAATACATGTTATTATAATTAGGGATTTCGAATATTTATAAAATATCATATCAACAATATTTTCTGTTTTAAAAAAATTTTAAAATGATATTCCGCTTTGAAAATATAGATATATTTGCTATAATTGATATTTTTCGCTTTATTAAAAAAAAAAAAAAAAAAAAATAAATAAATGCCCCAAAAAATATCACGTTATAAATATATTATTTTTCATAAAAATATTGATACATTGATATTTTGATATATAATATAAAAAAATATAAAACTAAATGTACTAATAAAAATAAAGTAAGACTTGCCAAAATCATTCATTAATATTGCAAATTATATAAAATTATACAAAAAAAATTATATAAAAAAATATACAACTGAATGTACTAATAAAAATAAAATACTTGCTAAAATCATTCATAAATGTTGCAAATAATATTAAATTAAAAGTAAAATTATGCAAAATTTAAAATATGAACAGAATTAATTTTTCCTAGCATCCCTATTCAATTTTTCACATAATTAGTTTTTTTTTTTTGGGTTACATTTTTTTTCTGCAAGTGTAGAAAGTTTTTAGCAGGCAAGAATGAACTGAACACCTGCACAGTTTATCACCTATGGCCACTTTAGGACCCTAGAAAAAAAGAGAGAAAAACCAATTTGGAGCACTTTTGTCTACACACACACCCACAGAAGAGGCCAAGAGGAAGAGGAAGAACGACAGCTGAAAATTTAGTTGTTAAAGTCAAACAATTTCAACAATATTTTAGCGCATAAATTGTCGTCACAGTTGCAAGTTGCAGTTGCAAGTTTGCAGTTTGCAGTTTGCCGTTTGCTTGCCCCACGTTGACATTGTGGCACTGCAACAACAACAACAAGAGCAACAACAATAAAA
Source organism: Hirtodrosophila alboralis (assembly GCA_035043045.1). Lineage (NCBI taxonomy): Eukaryota > Metazoa > Arthropoda > Insecta > Diptera > Drosophilidae > Hirtodrosophila > Hirtodrosophila alboralis. The sequence goes on along the minus strand of JAWNNH010000402.1, from coordinate 754,510 downwards.
TAACATTAACAACAGCGTTGCATCCTTTTTGTGACTTGCTGCTCCCCATTTTCTGTGTTTTTTTTTCTCTTTCTTTTCTTGCCACAGTTGAGTTGAAGCTGCCGTTTTGGGTCATAAATTTCACCACGGCGACATTTCGGCATTTTTCCAGCATGTTGTTTTGTGCAGAGGGTTAAGTTTTCAAGTGAATTATGCGGTATATAAATATATATATATCTGTATACTATATATAAATATCAACGTTTGGTAATGCCGCCCCCTGCGGTGCTTAATTACTTCCATATAAGACAGGCCAGAACGCCTGCAAATTTAATGCTAATGATAATGAGGATGCATCATCATATATAGACATAGAGTTGCCAGTAGAGTTGCCATTGAATCTCATTGACAAGATTCTGTTTCAATCTAATTACTTGCAAATAAGCCACAATGTATTGCCGTATATATGTATATATATATATGTCTGTATATATGTATATATATCGCCTTGGGGCTCATCCTTAGCATTACATTTTCATTAGCCAGAGTGTACGTTTGTGCGCTCCAGTTGCAGTTGCAGTTGCAACTATCTCTTGCTGTTGCCGTTGCTGTTGCCTGCTTAATTAATTTCCGAGTGCCACGTGTGAGTGTCCAATATCCGTATGCAATCAAAACTATAGCCACAATGTGCTTAAGCGCCAGTTTGGACACACGGACACACAACAGACAGAAAGACAGACTTGTGGAAGATTGAGAATAGAGTTGCATTAAATGGTTCACATTCAGTTCAAGAGAACATATTTTTGAATTCAACAAACACTATATGTGCTTTAAAATGTTTAATTATCGAAAGAAAATACTCAAAGCAATTATTTTTAGATGATTGAAAACACAATCTAATTAAAATCAAGATAAGAATTAAAAAAATAATCGACAGTATATCGAATAAACAAAGAAAACAATTCATATAATAATTCATAATAATCAAATAAAATAATCAAGTTTAACAGTAAGCAAGCGAATGAATATAACGAGCAAATAAGCGAATCAAGCAAGCAAATTAATGCAAATGAATTATCACTCATAAAATAACAAAGAAAACAAGCGAACAGTTTAACAGAAAGCAGTAAGCGAATGAATATAACGTGTAACTAAGCGAATTAAGCAAATCAAATTATAAACAAGCGAGTGAACTTGTGAACGATTTATATATATATATTTTTGTTATCTTTTAATATAATATTTAAATAGTATATATTTATATTATTTTTTGTAAAATCAAGCAAACAATTAATGAACAAATCAAACGAGTAATTGCCATACAGTAAGCAAGCGAATGAATGAGTAAATGAGCGAATCGAATCAAGCAAATCAAGTATCATAAACAAGCGAGTGCACTAGTAAACGCTTTAAAACGATCTATCAAAATGAATATTTTTCTTATTTAATATTTATATAGTAAAATTAAATAAACTGATCATATTTTAAAATATATATATATATATATGTAGATATACTTATTTATTTTAATTTTTTTATTCCTTTTTTTTGTTGTTGATTACCGATCGGGTATATAAAATATAACTTGAAGTTTATTCCTTGGCTTATGTTATTTTTTCCTTCGTTCATTTACCTAAAATGGAACAATTTAGTTCAGTTCTGGTTCTTCAATTCAAGAGACTGACAGTCTGACAAACGGATGTTGGAATGAACAACACTTTCTTATCTGTAAGCTTCGGCTTCACATGATGATGATGCCTCTTGCCGCTTGCCTCCTGCCTCTTGTCTCCTGCGCTGTCTGGCGGTTCTTGCAACGCTTTGAAGCGCGCCCATCAACGGGTTTTTGTGCAAAAAGGATATCAGTTTTCATAATTGGCACTGGCACCACTGACATTCTCATCTTTGTTGTTGCTGTTGTTGTTGGGCAAACACTTCATGTTCATGCTACCCACTCGAGTGGACATTTGAGCCTTGGTCTTTATATTTAAGCCATTGCAATGTGTCTGTGTTTGTATCTCTGTCTGATACTTGCATGTGCAACAGCAGCAACAGCGGCAACAGCAGTGGCAGGGGCAGAGCATCATCACCTCATTTAGATATGCGATATGCAAACCTTTGCCTGCGCTTCTTTGCAGCTTCTTTTTTTCTGCCTCACTGTCGCCCTGTCGCCCTGCCTCTCTGAACTTGACCCTGGGGCTAAGGCACACACAGCTGAACATGCCACAGAGAACTTGCAACTCTAAATCTCGGAATCTCAGACCTCTGATACTCTGTACACAGCACTTGAAAAGCGTTGTCCGGCCAACGCATTGCTTTCAATGAAATGAATTGCTTGACATTAGTTGTCGTTGTCGTTGTTGTTTGTGTTGTCTAGGCTTTTGCCCAGCTAAAAGTTCTATATATATATATAAAGAATATATACGATATGACAAAACTGTTGTCCAAGGTGTGAGGATTGAGACAACAGCTGCAGCTGAGCTGCCTTTAATGGGCATATATGTCAGATTGTTATGGAAATAAGTTAAAAGTGTTTGCTTCGAAATTGAGCTGAAATATATAAGTATAATAATGCAGGTAAAATAAATAATTGAATATAAAAGAAAATGAGATGAGGTCTTAAGGTCGAAGAATTGTAGATTGTAGTAGAATATAGAGTTCAAATAGTTTAAAAAATATATGCACAAAAAAGCAGATTAAAATCGTAGAGGCTTCTTTTTTTATGTATTTTATATTTTTGGTTATTATAAATATATACAAGGGAAGTCACCGAAATATCTAGATAGCATTTTTTTTAGCAAAGTATTTAATTGATAAAAACTTTAAAAATAATTTTTTTTTAGTAATTTTTAGTATTATATTAAAGATGTCTAATAAAATGTTTTTTTTTTGCTTAAAAAAATATTGTTTTTTTTTAACTTATTAATAAATTATTTCATTAAAATAATAAAAACTTCGCAAATAAATAATTAAGTAAGTTTTTGATTTTATGCAGTATCTCTTCTAATGATTTTTTCTAAGAAAAAATTACAGAGCTTTTTTTTTAATTTTATAAATAAATTCTGCCATAAATTTCATTAAAAAATAATTTTTGTTGTTTGTTATATTTTTGTTTAGTTTAAATATTTATGTTTATTTTAAAAGCAATTAAAAGTAATCAAAAAATATATAACAATCTAAGTTTTAATCATTTTGATGCACATCTAGGCGATAAAAATTATGAACTGAAATTTTGTATTAGTTCATTTGATAATTTTTAATTTTTAAATATTTAAATACACTTTAAGGCAGTAATAATTCTCTTTCTAAATAGCTTTGTAAATAAGTCACATAGTTTATGTTTATTTTCTGCATCTGTGTGTGACCCTATAAAAGAATTGTCGCTTCACAGCTGTCTGATCTGTAGCTCAAAACAATTTATATCAATTTTCACATGCAAACCCCTTTGGGTCTTAACCTCCCTGCCATCCTGCCCCTCTTTATCCACTCGTCAAACATTCCCAGCACTCAACACTAACTAATTTTGCATGCCGGGCCACTTCATTTGTGGGCCCAAGCCCCCAGACAAAATGCATATGAATATGCCGCAGTAACTCCTCCTAGTTTCCCCCCCTGAATCCCCAATCCCTCATCCCAATTCCAACTCCAACTCAATGGACAAGTGTGCGACGACGCTGCTCAACCCAATTCCATATGCATATATATATGTAGTATCTATGTATGTCTCGTTGGTGTCGGGTGGAGGGGTTTTCGGGGGGAGGCAGGGAGCTTCATATCCGCAGTATATGTTAAAACGTATTGCGAATTGCGACGTGGCGCGCACTTGTCTTAAATGACATAATTTACGGCATAGCGCAGCGCCCGTTACGCCCACCCAACTGACGTCGCTAAAAATTATAAATAATAATTCCACTTGTACAAAATTACCAACCATGCCCCACGCATACTCTCTCACACATGGGAGACAGACAGAGAGACAGAGAGACAGAGAGACAGACAGACAGACAGACAGACAGACATGAATATAACCATTCGTATTCATTGCAACGTTTTCTTGACTCCAGCCAGCCTATTTCTCCGTCTCTCCGTCTGTCTGTCGTTTTGTCCTGACTGTCTGTCTGGCTGCTCTTATTGCCAAATAAATTCGTGCAGCAACGAAAATGAAATGTGTAAAATATGTTGCCCGGCTGTGTGGCAGCCTCAAAACACAGAGTGGAGAGCACTGTGAGACCAGACCAGAAGACACCACAATTCGAGCCTTATTCAGGCAATTTTATTTTTGGCTTGATTAGTTGCGTAAATACCCTGTAAATGTAACTAAAACTAAATGAAATTAATTATAATATAAAATAATTGATTATTTTATTTATTTTTGACTCATTTTTAATACATCTGCCTGATTAAAACCTAAAAAAATTTTTTAAAATGTAATCCTTGATATTTTTTAAGAAAATGCTAGTGTGTTAAATTCAATTTAATTTTTTTTATTTTTTAATTTTTTATTTACAATTTATTTAGAGATATTTTGTAAATTTCTTAAGTCAGAGTTAGACCTCTTAGAAAGGCCTGAAAAGATAAAAAAAGATGTTATTAACATTCTTATATATTCTGATTATCTTTCGAATCAATCAATGTCCATATACTTAATACTTAATTAGTTGTTGGTGTTTTAACAGATGGAATTATTATTAAAACTATTTAAATAAGTGCATAAATTAAATGTTAAAATTCGTTTTTAAAATTCACAATTATCAGTAGTAGTGCACTTGTTTAAATAAATAAGTATGCAAATTTTTAGAAATAAAAAATTCAGACTATTTCCTATAAATAATTTACTATGCGTAGTATTTAAACTAAATTTTTTATGCTGTAATAAACATGATCCATTTTTTTTATCGGCAGAAAATAATTGATATTCAATGGTTTTAACTATATTAATACTAGCAAAATATATTTCTATATATAATTATGAATTTCTGTAACAATGAGAAACTATTTAAATAGGAGGATAATAATACCTAAAAGCTGAACAATAACTATTTTAAGATGTAAGCAAAGCAGCCTAGATATACCCTTGCAAAAGGGTGTTATAATATTGTTTTTAAATAAATATTGTCAATTTATTTAATTGCAAAGTTCTTCTAAAATATTTTAAATTTAGAAGACTTACATCTACGCATATTTAAAAGAATTTGAAAAGCATTTTTAAAGCATCTTTTTAGAGTAGCTTTAAAGACTCTCTTTAAGCACTTGACAGCTGTCTACAGAGTATCATTTAGTTTAGCATACTCAAGTGGAGCACTCTTGCTTGTTTTTATGTAGTTTTCACTTTTTGTTGTTGTTGTTCTTGTTGTTGTTGTGTTGCATAGTTGTGTTGCCAGTGTTGCAAATGTTGCCTCGAACCGACACCGACCCCAGTTCGGCCTTAATTAACTGCTTATGAATCTGCATATATGCAGTTGTTGTTGTTGCTGTTGTTGCTGTTGTTGCTGTTGTTGCCTCCCCCTCTGCCTGAATGCCCCCCGCTGGCACCCACTTATATTGTGTAGGTGCTGCTGCTGCTTGTTGCGGTGGCGTGGCATAAAAAAAAAAAAAAAAAAAACAGGATGCTCATTTAAATATTTAATGAAGTGCTGTGTTGTTGCAGTTGTTGCTTGGGACTGTCTCTGGGCAGGCCAACCAAAAAAAAAAAGATTCCTTTTTATTTTTTTATTTTTATTTTTTTGCTAATCATGCCCTCTCTCTTGCATATCTATGTATATGGCACATGTAACAGTTTTTTGTGCAGTTTTCATTTTCAGTTTTTTAAGCCTCGTTCTAGCCGCCTCTTGACCCATTTCAGCCAGTTGCAACACCAACTCCAACTGCCCCTTAAAGAGCGATGCGTTCTTTTTGATTAAATGCCTCTCTGTTGCCAACTCTGGACTATGGACTGGTATTGCGGCTTGGGTTTGCCAGGCACGTCTTTAATTAGAAAATAATTGCAAAAACCCAAAACACACACATATCAATACTACACACACACACATGGTCGTCAGAGAAGAAGGACAACGACGGCGCCACAGTGGCAGCCTCAATTGATGAACATGCTGCTTGTTGAAAGCTCAGCTCAGCTTGTTGCAAGCCTTGACACATGCCAAAACAGGCAATGGGGCAGCCTAGCATGAGGCAGCTTATTTTCTTATTTTTACCTAAACTAGCAAAAGGGTATTAAAGATTTCTCAACAAGTGTGTAATGCGTTGAAAGAGGCTTTACTTTGATACTATAAATTTTATATATTCTTTTTATGTAAAGTTGGCTTAAATGTTGTTTTTAAAAGGCTAATCATTTGTTGAAACTGGGCAGATTGCAAGGCTATAATATAGAGCTGAATATCGTTTAAATATGTATTTTGTTGTACTATTTTTTTCTAGTTGTTATTATTAACGCTTTAGGAGTTATTTCAATTGCACAAAAACTAACAAGAGTTTCGCAGTTCCATAATATTTTGTTAATAAAAAATCTAAATTTATAAAACAAAGTCGTAAAATGTTATGTAATTTAATACCTCGAATAACTTGGGTATTTTCTTTTTTTTTTTGTGTGTTCTTCATTGCCGTAAAATTCAACCGGAAAGTGTGCAATGTCGTGATATCCAAAAATTGCATAATTTTTTATATTATGAAATTGCACATTTTCTAAAGATTATTATTAGTGTGTTTTACGATCGATAAAAGTTTATAGTTTTCTATCTCAAGAACGGCTGCTGCGATTTTTATAATCTTCAATTTGTTGAATGTGTCTCTGCCGCGAATAGAAGAAGATTTAATAAAAAATAAGAAAAAAATAGCAAAAGAATGAAAAATATTTATTTGTTTACACAAAGACTTTTTTGAATATTTTTTAGCCTGTGAATTTAACGTCAAAACAATCCAACAAAGATTTCCACATTTTTTCCATAATTTTTAATATTTAAATTTAATAGAAAATTAAAAAAAAAAAAAATTATATATTTTATATTTAATTTTTTATTTAAATAAAATTATGTCAAAAAAGAAAAACAATTTTTTTTGTACATAATATTTTATTTAAAATTTTTTATTAAAAGAAAATTATGTCAGTAAAAGCTGTAGACAATTTAATTTAATTTTTTAAAGAATGTATATTTTGACTACAAGTTTCATAAGGTTATAATTAGATCAAATAAGATCAAAATTATTTTTTTTAATTATTTATTTATTTTATTTATTAAAAGTTCAGTTGCGAATTGATGTTTGTATAGACAGGTTAACTATTTTATGAGGGTATTCAATTGTCCTCATCTCATAAAATGTCTTTTCTTTTCTGATTTTTTTTTTGTATTTTTTTGTATTTGTTGTCTGGTTCTTTGACTGACCAACGCATTACATGGCAACATTTGCAACACCTTTCAGTCAGTCAGGGGCCTTCAGTCAGTCAGTCAGTCTGTTGTGGTTATTGGACGTCTGTTCCCTCTGCTCCTCATCTCTTCTCCGTTGCCATTGTCATTGGCATTGGAGTCTGTATCTTCCATAGTCGTTGCGACCGCCTACACAGCTTGCTGATTTTTGCAAAATTTATATTACTTGAGGGACAAGTTTGGCCAGGCTGGGCCTTGCCACACCAGTAGGCCATGCCACACCAGACCAGACCAGACCAGGCCATGCTACACAAGGCTGGGCCTGGCCTGGCCCCATGTTGTTATCATGTGACATATGTGCATCAACGCCCCATGTTTGTTTTGCCGTGGCGCTGTCAGCATGCCAAAGACACTCGGGTGCCATGTATTTTTCTTTTCTTTCTTCTATCAGAAGACTGGGGAGAGGGAAGGAGGGGGCATTGGGGTGGGCTTCGGCAGATTTATGCTGACAAGTCGGCGTTTGATTGGCGAATGGCAATGTGTCGTATGCGTAATTTGACAAGTCTTAAAGTGGCAAAAGAAACTCAATTTAATGGCAACTCTGAATTTAAGTGGCAACTTCCGCGTGCAACTAATTGGCTGAGCATGGCAAAAGGTGCTCGCAATTAACCCCACAACAGGGAGAGGAGTAGAGAGTTACTTACTTAGTTGGCAAAAGCCTTTTGTCCACTTGCCACATTCACATGCCTCCCCCCATGCCGATGAGTCTCATCCCCTCTGTGGGGTGCTTGAACTCCAACTCGAACTCGCATGCCACAGGCTTTTGTGTTTCTCTTTTTTTCGGCAATAAACTAATGAGCGACAAAATGCAAACGAAAGAAACAAAAAATATATATTCCACAGACACAGAAAATGTCGAGGCTGCTGCTGCTGCTGTTGCATTCAGAGTTCAGAGGCAGTGGCAGAGACAGACATTCACACTTGGCATGCAACTGTGCCACACTGCTGTGGCTCTCTGTCGCCTCGACTGGCTTAATTAGAAGCCTAAGTTAGTTAGACACACTCAGATATATACAGCTTTACAGTGGCACTATGCAGTTTGCACTATTAACCCCTTATGTCCTCCTGCCTGTTGTTGTTCACTCTCTTTCAACTCTTTCTGTGTTTCTGTGTGTGTCCTGGCCGTATCCATTTAGCAATTTAGCCGCACACCCACTCACTGCAAAAATGCCTTTGCCTTTGCCTCCGACTCTGCCTCCGACTCTGCCTCTGTCATGGAGGCCATGCGATACGTCCATCAGTCGTTTGCTCGTTTGCCTGCGCGCTCATTTAATTAACAGTCGCGCGCCACGCCACGCCACGGTGCACCAGCCCAGGCCAGGACAGGCCTGAACCGTAAGGGACAGCCCAAGCCAAGACTGAGGACGAGGATGCGAAGAAGCTCTTGCCGACGAGGCTGGGCATAGAAGGCGTGCTGCATCTTTGGGCGGGCGCGGCAACAATTTTTTACTCTTCTTGCCTTTATTATACCCTTTGTCCAATTGTTGCAACAGTTTGTGACAGACGGCAGATGCACTCTATGGGCAAAAATTATGAACAATTCATCATTAGTTTCTCAATTTATTGTTGTTAAAAAAGAATGCTGGTTTTCGATTTATACCTTAAAAATATTAAATATGAGAAATGTTAATAAGAAATAGTATTAACCCAAAGTGTTGCATACGTGTAGGCGCCATTTGTTGCACACATGTGCGCCTATAATTCGCAACACAGTTTAACTGATCACGTTAAAGGTTTCTCTATATTAAATATGTATTTTTAGCAAAATAAATAATAATTTTCGATAGACAATTTTCTCCTCACTTTAAGCAGAATTTAAGTGGCTTTAAAAAAATGCGTTTTAATCGGAATATTCTCAACGAATGTACATGATTTCTCCCTACAATAAATTAGTTAACATTCATTATACTTCAAAGTTAAGAACTTCTGGTTTTAATATACATAAATGATATCCTGCTGTTCAGTTATACCATACTATACAATATAATTTGCAATAGCTTATCAAAGAATCTTAAATTTTCAATCTTAGAAAATATATAAAATATTTTAATTTAAAGTAGAACATATCTTTAATATGATACAGAGTGTCTGACAGTCGTTTTTACGATTAACATATTTTTGTATTCACTTTTTGCTTTTGTCTTTTTTTTTTGTTATTTTAATTTTTTTTTTTTTTTCTTATATGCGCTGTTTCGTTGTGCTCATCTTCAGCAAGTTGCATGTTTTTAATTATGAATTATCGTTGTGCCCTTTGGCTCTACACTGACTGGCTGACTGACTGACTAACTGGCAAACTGACTGACTGAGTGACTGTCTCGTTCCATAGCTTGTTGCATTTAAATGACATAATTATGGCGCATAAAGAAAAAACTCCCACACAGCAGCAGCTGGAGCAGCAGGAGCAGCTGAAGCAGGAGGAGTTGGCGGCATCAGCTCAAAGGCAGCTTTAGTTGAATCTCTGAACTTCCTTTTGGGCAAAATCATATGCATAGAAAGCCCCAACAATCTGCCATTTGCCATTTGGTAATGCTACTCCATTAGGCCCCGGCATGATGGCCAAATTAAAATTTCAGAACTTGTGCAGACAACTTGAAATTGCAGCGAACGTACAAATTGTATTTCTATTTATATTGTAGAACAATTTTTATTTGCACGTCAGCCACTTGAGTGCCAGAATTCCAAGAGTCCAAAAAAAAAAACCAGCAGCGAATATTGTAGTCAGAAATCTACCTGACTGTGTTCTACTCTGTTTCAAGTGTAAGCGAAATAAAATTTATATTTATAGAATGGCAGAAAAATTTATTTAAAAACCCTTAAATGAATAAAAATCTTTTTCAATTCTTTATGTTAAAGCAAAAATGATTTATTAAACTGTCTCATAATTTTATTTTTGCTTATTATTAGTTTAATCATTAAAATAATTAATTCACACGCTCAGAAAGACAAGCAAACTTTCCATTAAACCAATAAATACCTTTTTCCATTTGCAAACAGAGTATAATAAATATACATATATATATATAAAAAGAATTGAAATTTGGACAATTGAGAGCGTATTTGAGCGTTAAGGCGCATATTACGTGTGCAAATATCAACATTTTATTTCAATTTTCAATTTTTAGCCAATTTTTTTGATATCGGCATCCACTTGTAAAAAGCGTTTTCATTATGAGTGCCAGCCACAAAAACTCGCAGCAAAAAAAAAAGAACCAAAAAAATAAAAATAAAATATAAATAAAATCAAATTGCAAGAGATGGCGAAAATTTCATATCGATTTACACAGTCAATGGCCTAAACAAATAAAATGATGAGCGTCAATGAAGCGAGCGGCAAAAATGTTTGATTCTCCTGATGAGATGGAGTTTGAGGGGGGAACAAGCAGGCAGGGAGGGAGGGATACCGCCTGTTGAGGGATTTATTTTGTGGTGTGTGTGTTGATGATTATCAAGTACAGTAAGCTATGGTTATGTGGTACGAAATTCAATTCTAAGCTATAAATATAAAATTAAAAAATAAAAAATATATTGAAAATAAAAATTACTTTATAATTTAGATTTTTGGTTTTTGTTCTTTTGTGGATTTGGATAATGGATTTCTGTCTTTTGACAAGTGAATTAAGTCCACAAAAGCCTTAACAAAAGTGAAAGAAATTCACTTTAGAAAATATCTGACAAATAATTAGGCTAAAATGCATATAAATATATTAAAATAAATCTCGGTAGATTAACATGTCTTCGTTTAAACGTTCCGGTCTTTTTCTTTTTTTTTTTTTGTTGAGTTGGAGAATTGTGTTCTATTTTTAGACAAGTGAATTTAATTCACAAAATCCTCAGCAATGGTGATGCAAATTCACTTTTTAAAAATCTGACTGAATGTAAGACAAATATTTAAATAAATACATTTTAACTTTCAATAGTTAAACAAGTTTTTAATGAAGATATACTTGACCTACATTTAAAATATGCGAAATAATAATTTAACAATAAAAAATATAAATTTAATTTCTGGCTCTCGAGATAATAAGTATTCCAATGGAATGCAGTTGCATCTAAGCAGAAACTACTCTACATCAATTTAAATAGATACATTTCGAGTGCAATAAGCACTTTTATGCTTTGTGTTGCATTTTAGAGCAATTTTTTGTTCAAGTATTTGGCTTAATTGAAAATGATTTGACTTTCGGACAAACACAGAGAAGGAGTGAGAGAAAAAAAGGAGAAATGCAGTGTCAGAAAAAAGCGTTAGTTACATAAAAAATATTGCAGACAAAAAACAAAAAAAACAAAACAAAAAAATAAAGTGGAAAATTGTACTCGTTTAATATGTAAATTAGCATTGCGATTAAATCCGTTAAGCCATGCTGGAAATTTTTGTAGATTATGTGGAATGTTGTTTAGTGAGATGAAAATGGCGCTCAATTACTTAAATATATATAAAATATTTTTAATTGCAATTAAAATGCTATACCTCAACAGCAAACTATGAAAAAAGATAAAAAACGGAAAAAAATAAAATGAAGCGCTAATTAAGTATCGATTGCCTCTTTTATGTAAATGGTTTAATTCTTATACTCTGTTTTTAAAATAGGAAAGTGTTTTTGGTTGTCGGAAATTTTCGCATTAAATTTATTTGTCTTTGATCTAGACTTGCATTTATTTTTAAATAAATATAATAATTTAATTTAAATCGAAACTGCATTATATATTTTTAATTATTTCACCTTAGAAGAAGGCTAATTTAATATTCAAACTAAATGCGATATTATCATTTATATACTAGAAACAGAGTATTGTATATTCGGTAAATGTCAACTGAAACGTTTTTTTTTTTTTGGTTATTTGTTTTTGCCAAATATTACAAAACAATTATAATTATGGAAAAATGTTTTGTAATTAAGCATGCATGACCACAAATTTGCATTAAAATTGCTTGCATTATTAGCAGCAGATTTATCCAATACAGCTGTCCTAAATTACTATATATATATATATCGCATTTTTAAGCTGATTAATGAAAAAATGTGAAAATCGCATAAAGGCTTAGTGAAGGTTTTTCTTTTTTGTTGAATTGTGTAATTGTTTATACACAAAATGCATAATTAATATGGCAAATTAAGGCAATATTTATATTACAGTTACCCAATCAATTAAGAAATATAACTAAAGTATCTCAGCTGTTGCTTATGATAATACGTGTATTATCTTTAGGCTCCAAGCGCTCTTTAATAAGTAATTAATTATATTGATTTTAGTTCAAATGCTGTTTTTGTCATTTATATTGCGTTAATTAGTTGTGTTTAGATTTGGCGTGAAGATAAATGGTTTACCAAAGTTTTTATACCCAGTAATGGAACATTTTGTAAGGGGGTATATGGTGCTGAGGGAATTTTTAGTTGACGTAAAAGTGTGAAAATAAATTATATTTTGATAAGATGGGAAAAAAAAATATAAATACATAGAATATTGCTAAAATACATGTAAAATTGTTTTAATGTTTATATCTTCACTTCCTTGATAATTATTTTGTCACATTAAAAGTGCAAAAATTTTTTAAATAATCAAATAAATTATATAAATATTATTTAAATATATTTTTGTTCAGAAAAAGTGAGGATTTAGTTCATTGGCTTATACATAGGAAAAATAATTGGATTATTCTATGAAATTATAAAAGTTGCCAAGAAAATTTAAGAATAAAACTTGAAAGAATAGTTAAAATAATCTAATATATTTATCGAATTTATTTAATATATTTCACTTCAAAATAAGCCCAGACTTAACCCATTTATTTACACCTAAAAACCATAAATTTTATTTTTTTTAAAATAAAATAATAAAACTTTAAAAATGTTTTGTCACACATTTAAGACCGAATTTAAGTGAACAATTCATATAAAGTGCCACTCAGTTTTAGCAATTTCTTATAGGGTATTTTGTAGTCTGATTTTATCATTGCTTTTGATTTATTTCTTGCCTGCAATTAGTTGCTTTCTAAACCATTCATCAATTGTGAATGTCAAAAAGGCTGTGAACAAATTATGTTATGTATATAGAACTTTTGCTTACATAACCCAACCAACCCCCAACCCCCCCCTTTGACACCCCCTGCAACCCCTATGTGCTAATGAGCTTTAACGATGGCAAAAAACCCAAAAGTAGGCAACATTTTAATTTGGGGCATAAACACATACTAGTTTGGCAATTGCTGAGCTGTGGCATAGACTGTTAACTTGTCCACAATGCAACACCTACGCGGCTTGATTTATGAGTCACACACACACACACACACACTCGCACAACAATCTACACATGGCCTGTGAGATCTGCAGTAAAATAAAGTTTTCTTTCAGTCTACATGCTGGCTTTTTATTATATGGTAGCTATAAACTAACATTTAATGTTGCACCAGTGGCAACACGCCTCCCTTCTCACTGCATACCCTGCCCTGCTGTGTAGCAGCCCCTCCACCCCCCTTTTCCATAGAAATCTTTAAGTCTCATTGTCGTAATGCATAAAAACGCACTTAAATGTTCCCACGCAATTAATTCAACGTTTGGCTGTACTTTATTTTTTGTTTACTTAATTGGTAAACATTTTGTTACATTTTTATGTTCGCCAAGGTGAAGGCACTCCAAAGAAATCATTACACACACACACACACACAACATACACAACACAAACACACACATTCAGAATTAGCCCAATTTAATATTCCATTTTTATTGTTTGCTGGCTCTGCCTTTTGCCTTTGTTAATTAAAACACAAACACGTGCAGTGCGAATAAAAAATTTAACACAATTTCCCAAAAACGAAGAAAGCTCAAACTATATTTTGGTTGTATGGAAAATTAAATACCCTAGAGAATGCTTAAATTATTCCCTTGTTAGATAAACAAAGTATTGTTGGATAAATATATTTTTATACATTTTTAAAATGTGCAAATTGGGTGGAAATTAAAATTATTAATATTTCTTTCTATCAGCATTTTTTAATATAAAATTTTAATTATATTCAAACATTTAATTGTCTTCAAATTTTTAAATGTTTATATATAAAATTTAAATTATATTTAAATAAATAAGCAACTGCCTGACACTTTTAAATTTAGTTTATAAATTTTTGGTTTATTTTGAACTAAAAAAAAACATTTGTGGCAATTAGCTATACAAAAAAAAAAAAAAAAATTCTTTGCATAAAATAGCTAAATCGACACATCGGAAATATATACATTTATAGACTTTATAGTCTCGAAATTCCGCTTTTAAAATTTCGTAACAACATTTTTAATATTCTCTGCAAATGTGTAAAAAGCGTCACTTGCTTTTGGGCTATAAAATCAGTCAACAACCCTCCCTAAAACCCTTCCACCCTCCCAACCATTTGTTTTTTATTTTGTTTTCTTTATTATATTTGTAATACAGAAATGCAATGTATATTTAATCCTTTTAACGCCGCGTTTTCATTACATTACTGCAAATTTGGTTAACAAAATTGTAAAGGCCGCTGCATTTTCGGTTTCAAAAAAACAAATATAAATAAATAAAAATAAATAAAAAAATCTTTTGTTGGGGTTTGTAGATCGGAGTCTCTCTCACATTGCTGCTGTTCACATCTATGTGAAATTTTTATGTTGGTTTTGTTCTGTTTGTCCTGGCCTCAGCATAACTGAAATTGTGCGCCATTTTTTTGTGTGTCTGCACATTTTGTTGTTGTTGTTGTTTTTGTTGTTGTTTCGTTTTTTATGTAGAAAACAATTTCATGTGCTCTGTGTGTGCCCTTCATGTTTTTCGGTTTTTCTCTCTTTTTTTTTTGGTAATGGCGCAAAATTTTGTGGCTGCCAAAAAAATGCGTGTGTATAAAAGTGATGTAAAATATATGAACATTAAGGTGATTCAAAAATGAAAGAATTAAAAAAAAAAATAAATAAAAATTTTAATACAATTTTTAAGAGGTTAAATTGCCTTATAACTCTTTTAAGCTACAAATTTGATTAAAAAAGTATTTAACACTTTTTGTGCTTCATTAATTCGTTAAAAATGTAAGCTTCTATATCAATATATATTGAGGATCGCAGCAAATAATATATATATATCGTATATTTAATTTAAAAATTGAGAAAATATTGACGAGTTTAATGTGAATTTAAATTATAAATTAGTTTTTTTTTTATTAAAATTGAGCCTATATTAAATACCTTATTTATTCATAAAAAATTGAATTTCATATTAATTTAATTGACGAGTTGAATATGAATTTAAAGTGATTTTTTTTGAAATTAAAAAATGAAATATTTTAACATTTTTCATTAAAAAAATGTTTTTTTTATATTATTTTAATTAAATAATTAACTCAAATACCTTTTAATCAACATATAAATTCACTCTCAATTTTATTTAATTTTTGTGTATATTTGAGTCACCCTAATGTAAATTTTACACACGCCAAAAGGGTTAATATGCGCTCACATTTCGTCCTTTTTGCCTTATGTGCCCCTTACGCTCCGCCGTGTTTGTATATCTTGGCCGCATTCAATGCCAAAAATATGTAAAAATTTTTGGTTTCTCACCACCCCAAAGGCAAGAATGTTTCGTCATGCTCTGCTGCAACAACACTAAACAACAAAAAACAAAAATAATAACAATAATAAAAAAATATGTATATGCACAGGATACAAAAAATATCAAGTATACGCAGCAGCACACAAATGCGGTGACTGCAGGGATAAAAGTTTTGGTTCTGCTATTTGTTGCATGATATGAGCTTATATTTTGGGAAATTCCATAAACGCAACACGGTGGCACGTGTTCTTGTTGCTGTTGTTATTCTTATTTGTGGTGCATGCAACAAATTGCATTAAAATAAAAACCCTCATTGGGATCTCTGGGCTGGGCTGGCTCTTTAAAGCGCTGAAATTAAAAATTAAAGTTAAATGAGTTTTGTTGTTGTTGCCGTTGTTGCACTCTTGGTGGTCGCCGCATGTCACGTCGACTGCGGTTTATGCTGAAATTCACCTTGAATTGCAGTCAGCTTGGCTTTGGCTGTGGCAGGCAGCTGATGCTGCAACAGCAAAAACTACAACAACAACAACAGAACAAAATACAACAGAAAACCGCAGTAAAAAAATAAAATAACAAAAATAACAACGAAAATCTTGATGCAATTATTCATACATGCACGCACAATCAAGTTTTACACTCAAGAAAAATAATGTTTTTTAAATACTTATATGGAATGGAAATAATCTTAAGCCTTATTGAACTTGAAATGCAATACAGACTTATATATATAATAGAAAGTCCTTATGAGTATAAAAGTAGAAAGAAAAGAAAAATTATGATATACTTCTTAATCAAAAATTATTCATCATTAACTGATAGAATTATATTAATAGAATCTCCCAAGAGTAATCCTTGAATTTTTTTAACAATTTTTAAAATATATATCAAATAATATTAAATTTTATTAATAATCAAAAAAATACATAATAATTATTTTTTGAGAAAAAAAATGGCTTATGAATTTTAAGTAACATTTTTAAAAATTTCGATTTATTTTTATTTTGAAGATTGATGATTAGTTAAAAATATATATCAGGCGATTATTTTTTGTGCGGAAAAAATAACTTAATAAGGAAATTTAAAAGACTTTTAAATTAAATTTAAAAAATTTCGGTTATATTTTAGTAAGAGTTGTGAAAGGATATTTAAAGAGAATTAAGAATTAACAATTATTTTACAATAACGCCTCTTATATGGGGATATTTGTAAATATTATTGTAATTCAATTTTGGGAATAAAATTATTTTAATATTTTATATATATTTTTTTTTTAATGTTTTTACGGCTTATGAAATTAAATAGAGCTTAGAACTTTTGCTATTTATTTTATTAAATATTTATTTATATATTTATAGTTATATATTTATTTATATATTTATTATTATATATTTATTTATATATTTACTATTATATATTTATAATGTATAAATGGACAGATACACATGAATAGAATGACTCGGGGTATTAATAATTTAATCAAGACTACATATCAACCTCAAACATAGGTTAAGCGATGGCTTTAAATATTACAAATTGTTGCACAAACTATAGAAGAAAGTTTATATATTTTTTTGAATTTAAAAAAATCACAAAAATATAATAACAAACCAAAATACAATTTAAGATACAAAATGTAATTTAAGATTTAAATGAAAAGAAATAATACTTTTTACAAAGATAATCCATTCTGGTCTCAATATATTTGTATATTAACCGAGTTCTTATTTATTCCAAGTAAATCATACCTGATATTTTTTGTTGAGTGTAAGGTGAAGGTGTATGCCCCACGGCAACAGCTGCCAACACAGTGCAGTGCCAGAAACTGGGTGTTCGTTTCAGGAAAACCAAAAATAAAAAAAAGGGAGAGATGCTGGTGCGGTTCTCTCAATTGACTGACAGTTTGGCTGCTCAGACATTTTAAATGCGAAATTCATTTGTCATGCTTATAATTGTCTCACTCGGGCAAATTGCAGTTTTTGGGGCCAAAAACCGAAGATTGGGGCCGGCAATTTTAATGAAATCGTTGCCAAGCTGCCAGGTCTGCCAGTTCGGGCCAGTTCAGGCCAAGTCAAGTCGAGTCGAGTCAAGTCAAGCTGCCTGCACGTTGTATTTTATACCATCTCAAGTTGAACTCATCTCATCGTCTAAAGGAACGAGGAGAGCCTGTGTGGCCGCCCCGAATTGCTGTCAGTAATTATGCTTAATTTTTCTGGGCCCCCCTTTCCCCTCTACACTCTCTTGTGGCCTAAAGAAAGGGCATTTGTGTGGCAGTTGAAACATTTTATTTTTATTTGTTGGAAGATCGCATTTTTGGCTGCTGTTTTGCTTTTGGTATTAAGTTGTTTGGCAGCTGCTGCTTTAGCTCTCTGTCTGCAGTTTAAAATTGAATAATGAATGCCCATTTGCTTTTATGACATTTCGATAATGATGATTGTTTGTGTGCGTAATGCCTTTGTTGTGGCATTATCTTTATAAGGCTAACAAATTGTTGAGACTGAGAGAGAAATACTTTACCACAAGTCATTCCAGAGCGGGTAATTCAATGCGTTTAAAGAAATCGTATAAATCTTGCACTTTAATTCCCAGGCAAAGTAAAGTAAAACAAACTGAAATCGATCATGATTGAAATCAAGCAGAGTATATACACACACACTGAGAACACTGAGAAATTGTTGAGTGTTTTGTGAAACATCAACATTTTGACAGCCACACAATTCCTCTTGAAATGAGATTTATAAAACACTAAGCAGACGCAGCAGAAAAAAATCAAAAAACAAAAAAAAAAACAATATATATATAACTAAAAAAAAAGGAGAAAAAAGAGCAAAGTCATTGTCAGCGTTGCGCTTGGCTGCGAAATCAGAAAAGCAAACAAAACAAAAGGTTCATGCCACAGAATGTTGCCAGAGCCTGGGCCGCAACTTTAATGTGTAACATGTAGCCAAGTTGCCGGCATGTTGCAACCAATGTTGTTGTTGTTGTTGCTGTAGCTGTTGCTCTCGTATTTATTTTCATTTTCAAAGACATTGTAGTGTCATTTCAGCAACGACTTGTCCAGCCGACCGCAGCAGCATGAAAAGTAAATAAAAAAAAGTCTCTAAAGTCGTCTCTCTACATGAGAAGCGTTCACTTGAATCACCCTGAACTGAACTAACCTGAAGAGAACCGAACTGAGATCTGATGTTCCAATCCGTGTAACAATTCAGACTCTGCTGCAGCTTTTAATTAAGCCCAAAGAGCAACTGGTTGCCATCTTCGAATGCGTTTTGTTTCGTTACGATTCAGTTTTATTTTATATTTTATTTTTTATTTTTATTCTTTTTTTTTTTTTGGTCTGTGTTTATGCTCTGTTTTGACTAGAAGAGAGACGAGTATGATGGTTTGTGTGTTTGTTTAGATGTTGTAATTATTGCATTTAAAATTGCATTTACTTGAGCATTCTAAATAATAAAGCTCCTGCACTGACAGTCATCCACAAAATAGTAAATAAAAATAATAATATTATTAAGAAGAAGATTTACAAATAAATTCTTAACCTACAATAATTAAAGAGCTGGGCTTTCAGCTCATAAAAATAAAATAATAAATATATTTCAATAATATTTTAAATATTTATTTAATACTTAAAATAATAATTTACATAAAAATAAATTGTTAAACTAGAGAAAGTCATTTATTTACTTATTTATTTAACCAATCAAACCTAGTATTTTATCCTTAGCTTTATAATTGTTTAATGAGTACTAGATGCTAAACCTTTGACTTAATAGAAAATAAATTAATCGATACACAAATAAATAAACAAATATTGTAAAATTTAATTATTTAGTGTTGCAAAATATGCCAAAATATCAGTTAAAGTCTTGTAGTCTTACCAATGGTTACTGTTGCCGGAAAAATTAGTTTTGAATTTAATAAAACTGAAAAAACTTAAACAAATAATTTAATAATGTTTAGGTTCTTATTTAATGGTTTTGTTTTTCCTTCACACACAAAAATTAGCACAAATTTAATTTTCCAAAAACCAGTAGCTAGGTGAATCACTGATTTATCCATTTTAAATTGAACAAAATAATTTTTATTGACAGAATTAAAAAAAAACAAAAAAACAATTCGTAGAAGGGCAATTTCTCTATTTAAATGCTTTATTGCTTTTCGCAAAAACACTGTCAAGGTGATATTGATATAAACATAGTTTTATAATTAATATAATCTTAATTTTTAAAATTTTTCTACATGTAAAAAAATTACATGAAATATTGAAACAAAAATTGAATATTGTAGAATATAATTATTATATTTTTTTTCCAACTTATATTTTTGGAAACGGAAGCGGAAAGCGGGAATGATCAAGATATTTGATCCCCCGTTCACAAAGACAAGCTTATCCTTTCTCTGCATACAGAGTATTTCATAGTTGGGAGATTTTTAGCTATCTAATTTAATCTTGTTTTGACTTGGATTTTCTACAACTTGGACTTGTAATTTTTGCCAGTGTGCAGTGTGCAAAACATAATTTATCTGCGCGTAAGCCGCGCATATGTATCTGTAGCTGTATCTGTATCTGTAGCCGTATCTGAATCTGTATCTTTTTCTGTATCTGTATCTGTAACTGCAATATGTATCTGCTTGCGTTATGCCGTGTTATTTGGCTGTTGTTGTTGTAGTTGTTGTTGTTGTTTGTTTAAGACTCTCACGACGCTGCCAGTTGCCCCGCTGAGCGTCAACACCCCAGCCACAGTTTGGTCATGGGACCCACTCGAGAGTGCCCCACCATCGGTCCTGCC
Organism: Hirtodrosophila alboralis; assembly: GCA_035043045.1. Taxonomy (NCBI): domain Eukaryota; kingdom Metazoa; phylum Arthropoda; class Insecta; order Diptera; family Drosophilidae; genus Hirtodrosophila; species Hirtodrosophila alboralis. The sequence continues at coordinate 733,770 of JAWNNH010000402.1, read as the reverse complement.
TGTCCCGCTGCCTGCCCCACACTGTCTACTCGGCAGCATCACGTTCATGCGTGGCCACATTTTTTTATTTACTTTTTTTTTTTTTTTTTTTTGCTGCATTTTGTTCGTTTTTATGGCAATAATTGCAACTTGATGACTTAATTGCGGATGCAACTTGTTTTCCAACCTCCAACGGGCCTGGAAATTGAATTTTTCCACCTGGCGTGCTACGGGCGCGCTTTTAAGCAGGATACGCTTTCATTATTATATACATATATAGATAGATACATATATGTATTTGTGGCCAGTGTAATTTAATTTTTTCGCCATTGCATAAGCAAATAAAAATTCATTAATTTATTACAGGCCTCAGCAATTTATGTGGCAAGATCAAGAACCAAGTTTTTGGAGTTTTAAACAGGGATAGAAAATAAATAGTTTTGATTAATATTAATATTTATTTTTAACTTTTCAAATAGATATTAAAAAATAACATTAATTTTCAAATTTTAAAGTGAATTTTTATTATGATTTTTTATTAAAAAATTTAAAAACTAAAAGTTATTTTACGATAATTAAATAAAAATTTAAATTTATATATTGCATCATATTTTATTTTTTGAAAAGTATAATATACATAAATATCTTTGTAAAAATTCTTTTATCGGGTTATTAAAATATGTAAAATACCTTTTAGAAAATTCTTAATTTATTTAAATTAATATATTTAAAATTATGTCTTTTTAGAATATATTAATAAAAATTTTATCTTTTTTATCAGTAAATTTAAAAAATCATAAATATATTAATTTTTATTTTAGTATTAAAAAACAACTTTTATTTTTGAATTTTAAAGTGAAATTTATTTTATTAATTTATGATTTTTAAATAAAAACAAAAATTTATTTATTGCATCATATTTTTATTTTTTGAGTCAAAAATATCTTTGTAAAAATATTTTTATCGATTTATCGGGTTATTACATAATTTAAAATAACTTTTAAGAACTTTTAAAATTATTTAGATTAATATATTTAAAAATATTGATTTTTTAATAAAATTAATTATTTAACAATATCCTAAAAGTCATAAAATATATATATAAAATGTTCCTTTATTAATTCCAACTTCATTTTTATATCAAATTGAAATTTTATTAAAATAATAAAAATTCAATAAATAATTCTTTAGTCATAAGTTTTATATTTCAAAATTATAAGATTTGCGATCCCTGGTTTTTGAAGTTATTTTTATAATCGCAAACAACGTGACATTTATGCGAGTGTTCATGTAAATGATTATTACGTGCCGACTAAAGTCTACCCTTTCCCTCCTCTGCTGCCCTAGCATTCGTAAAGTAGATTTCATGATTTATTGCCAGCGCTGTGTGGTGTAGTGCAATGTTGTGTTGTGTAGTGTAATGTCTGCCTATCTGTCTCTCTGTCTGCTTGTCTGTCTGTCTGTCTGTCTGACTTGTCTGTCTGTTTTGTCTGGCAGCGCCAAAGTAATTTTATGTTTAATTAAAATGAATTCTGCGTCATTTTTGCCAGAGCCGCTTTGATGGACATTTTTGTTGCTGTTGTTGTTGTTGTTTTTGTTGCTATTTATATTTATTTAATAATAGTTAACATGATTTCTCGAGCGCTGTGCCTCATGTCTGTGTCTCTCTCTCTGCACGACTTTGATGTTTTTGATTTTTTTTTTTTTCTTCTTCGTTGTAATAAGTAAATATGTTGCGTGGGCAATATTCAAATCAGTTTCTTTATTTTTTTTTTTTTGACATGATTTGCAGTTTTCTAAAAAAGATTGAATTGCCTCTTGTAGCTAGCTGTGTAGAGTTAGACATGCGATACTGGATGAGAGAAGAAACCTTGTTTCAAGTTCCAAAATACTTGACAGGCGCTAAGATGATGATCAGTCATAAAAAAAAAAAAATACAAAAATTATCATAATCCCTGGATAAGCAGGAAATTGCGATAATTTCGTTACATCTACATAATTTTTTGGTTTTTTTTTGGTTATTTTGGAAAACTACCAAAATTAGTGTATAATCATAATTTATTTGGATTTAATTTGAGTTTTAGTTAAGCATGACAAAACTTGGGCTTGTTTTCTCATGTTCACGATTACTTGATCTTGCCGGGAGAAATCAGGTTAATAATAGCTTAATCCGCCTTGGAAAATTTTATTTAAATTGCAATGTAAATATAATTACAGTGCTGTCAACTTGCTGTGCATTATATATGGCATATATGGCAGCTTAAGAAATATGGTTTGATTTAACAACTAACGATTAGTTTGGAATAAACAATTTGTATATAAATTTAAGCCAAAAATTTAGATTTTTTTTTTATTGGGAAAATTTCAGATTTAAAGTATCGAATGTTAGTTGCAATACAAATTTATAATAATATAAAATACTAATAATGTATTTGGCAAGCTTTAAAAAATAAAATATTGAATTTAAATTGATTTTTATTTTTATTAAATTTTATTTATTAAATTTCAACTATTTTACTTGACTAACAAACGTTTATTTAAGGATCCTAGCAATTTTATTTGAGAAATGAAGTGAGAAAACTATTAATTTTATTATATTTAGTATAAATTTTATTTTAATTGTATTTTCTGTACATTAATTTATTTTTCAGAATATATAACAAATATTGCTGGCTTTCAATTTATATTTATGATTATTAACTGATAAATATGTTGATAATAATATTGAGATTTTATATTTACTAAACCCTTGATTTCTGTGCTCAATTTACATTCCGCTCGATACAATTTATAAAATTGCAGTTAAAGCTTTTTATATCAAAAAAAAAAAAACATCGAATTGCTATAAGAAAAACAATTTAATTAACATTTCTTTCATTTTCTTCTTTTTCTCATTTCAGGTAAGTTCCAGAAGAAAATAATAAAAGACAGAAACAGAAACAGAAACCATTTCATATCCGCAATAAAATCAAAACGTTTTGTCTTGTGACGTGGGTTAAGTGTACCTAAGAGTAAGTGGCTTTAAACTGATCAAATTCAACTGCAACTTCAGTTAAGTTGGGGGTAAATAAAATACAAAAAATACAAAAAATACAAAATACAAAATAAAAATTGATAAGACCCGCCCCGCTCTGTATGCAGTTTAAAAACTCATTTAGTGTCCAATCAAGCGGCCATAAAATAAAGTCAATAAATCAAGCATAAAAGTAACAAACACACTCAGATAACAGATATATATATATATGCAGTGCTGCATTTCAATAAAATTCGATACGTTTTGGGTGCAACCAATGTATGGTGTGGGGACTTGAGATGGGTCCAGTATACCTACCTCCAGTAACCTACCTTATCAAGGTGTGATGATCACTTGCGTGCCAGCGGCGCCTGACTTGCATTTCAGAAGACTCTCTGGGAGAATATCAATAAAAATAAATCGAAATGTCACAGCGCTCTGCATGTATTTTTAATAAGTGTGGGGTCCCGCAGTTTCAGTTTGCGGTTTGTTGTAGAGTATGATACAAAACTGTAAATGACATTGTAGACAGTTTCAGTTTAGAGTTGAAAATATCAAAATTCATTGGAACTCTGTTTCAAATTAACATAAGCATCTAAATTATATTAATTTCACGGCATTTGATATTAGACGCTAAAAGATATTGAATTACATAATGTTGTTCTTTGCTGCTTTGATTTCAAAATCAACAATCAATTGTATCTGCGCATAAATTTTTAAAATGTGAAATATATATATCGATATATCTCCCTTCCTCTCGCTCTCTCTCTCTGTCTCTCTACACTGTCGTCTGTCCCATTGTGGCCAGTCAGCGGGTGGGCAACATCAAGTCCAGACTCACGAGCCTGTCTCTCCGCTGACTGGCTTCGATTCGCTTTCGAATCGAGTTTGCTGACTCGGACTGGGACTGGGACTGGGCCCAACCTATCCACAAATTGCTCGTGTTCAGCTTTAAATCGTTTTACGTAGTTTTCAGACAAGTCCACGTAAATGTTTGCCAAATGTGGCGCTGTTTGTAAATCACGCACGCTGCACGCAACCGTCGAGCGTCGCGCATCGAGCATCGAGCGAAGAGTCGATCGATTGGGGCAGCGTCGGATGAGCGTGTTACTCCCGAACTCTTCGATTTACTACACTGACAGAAAAAATATTTAAATGTAATTGCGCAGCTTTTATTAAATGTTTTATCTATATTAATAATGATTAGTAATCAATTTGTCAACATTTTTTAATTTTTGACGAAATTTTCGACTCTAAATTTCATTTTTTCAATTTCTTTATTCGCCTGTAGTTTTCGGAGAGGAATTTGTAAAAACGTACAGTTTTGCCAGAGTTGTTTCTATATAAGCATTATCATTATTTATATTTTGCCTGGGATTTAAAAAAATGTATTTACAATGTAGATCGCAGTTAATTATAGTTGATAAAAGTATTGATAATAAATATAACATTTGATTAAAATTACAAAATGGAATTTTATAAACAAATTTATAATATTTACGATAATTTTTTTCATCGATTTTTCCCACTCCATCGATTGTTTTTATTCTTGGTAGTTAATTATAAGTATTTATAGATTATTTTACAAAATTAATTAATTAATTAAACAATTCATTTGTCTGACTTATATGCTACCTAAAAAGGCACTAAAAATAATTGTTAGTATATGTAAAAGCTATCGAAACTTTTAAGTTTACACACAATCGATAAATTTTGAATTAATAAACACATATTAAATTAAAAATGTGTGCTTAAGGCTATAATAATATTTGAGTAAAATATTAGAGCGAGATATTAAATCGTTAGGGAAATATACAGTGCACACTCGATTGAGTTAACTGATTAAATGAAGTCGGTTTCAACTGGAATAATTTTAAATAAAATTAGGTTTTGCATAAATAAATATAAATAAATATAAATAAATATAAATATAATATTTTTGGCAAAATAAGCGTTTTTAACCTTAAAAGAAAAACATTTATGAAAAGAATTTGATTTTAGTTTTTATTTGATTAATTTTGAAAATCAAATTTATTGCATTTATTCAAATAAATAAATAAATAAAACCAAAAAGAAAACTATAATTAATTTCGAATAAAGAGAAATCTTCTAGACTTAAGCCTACTTTACCTTAATTCTACAAATGTTTTGATAATTTCTGTCAACATTCAACTGAATATTTCGATCAGTGTACAAGTCTGTTCGTTCTGTCAGTCGTTTGGGCCAAGTATGTTAATCTTGGGCCGCATGACTTCGTCTGCTGCTGCGACTGCTGCTGCTGCTGTTGCTGTTGCTGTGGCAGTGGCAGGGGCAGTGACTGTGGCAGTTGCTGGGGCACTGCTTAAATTTATGCGCTGTTCAAACGGCGCGTAATAAATTTGTTTGCTCTTCAACTGTGCGCGCGCGCATGTTCATTGAATTTGTTGTTGCTCAATACAAATCCGTATAACCATTTCCCGCATTTCCTTGCCTACCTCCCTGCCCCTGCCATTCATGCCACCAAATTTCCAATTCCGAAACCCGCCAACGGCCACTTCATTTTGTAGCTTTTAACAGCATTTCAGCATTCTTCTGTATTTGTTTATCTAAACGTTTTATTCATTTGTGTGTTTGTTTGTTCTGCGTGTGTGTGTGTGTGTGTGTTTGTGTGTGTGTGCGTGTGTGTGTGTGTGTAGCTTCTGCCGCTTCGTGTTGTACCTTGGCCTTATCTCTCCTGGGCAATTCGTGCTGCCGTTTCGTTTCTGTTGCTGCCCCGCCTGGCGGCCTAATTGATGCGCAGTGTTTGCCACGCTGTTTGCTGCGCATGCGCAACATTCACACTTTACCTTTCGCTTGGGCGATCGGTTTGGGGGCAGCCAAGTTGCAAGTTGCCAGTTGCAAGTTGCCAGTTGCCAAGTTGCCAGGCTGCCAAGCTGCCAGTTGGCATCTCAGTGCGCCATCTCCAGTTGATTGCACATTTTATTTGCGCATTTATTTGCATATTTTCTCACACGGCAGTCGAGCTGTCCCCTTCAGTCCCCTCTGCCCCCTTCATGCGTCCCGTAACTTGTTTGTTTTTGCCTTGGCGCAATGCAATTCAATTGTCTGGTCTTGAATGTCTTTGCTTTAGTTTTAATACACTAACCTTGGGTATTATAATTTTGTAGCGCATTGAAGTTGAAGTCATGTGTTGATCGCTTAGTTTAAAATTTAATTAAACTGTGTACAGATGATTTTTTATTGGTTTAAACAATAATTAATTAATTAATAATTTAATTAGATTCAAAGATCAAAAGCCCTGTCGTATGTTCAAAATTTTGTCTTATAGGAAGCCTTAATCAAATTCACAATATCAAAGTTGAATTATAAAGCAAATTTGATAAAAATCGGAATAATATACTGAGGGAAAAAAATGTAGAGCAATTGATATTCTTTTACTATATTTTGATTTTTATTATTCGTTGTTAAACAAAAGTACGTTTTTTTCTCGATTTATGCTGTGAGAATTATAAAAATTCCAAACTTTACTATAATAAACAATTATAAATCTCCACTAAAAGAATAAAGGTTATTATAAAATAATTAATACAATTTTAAAAAAGAATATCAAACGTACTTTTATGAAAAATTTGTGTAGATCCTATAATTCCCAAACGGTTTCAGCAGTCACTATATAAGGCAGAAAGGTTGCTCAATTTTTTTTTTTTTTTTTTTTTTTTGTTAATTCGTTTCTAAAAGTCAAATTTTCCATAAACAATATTCTCACATTAAGCTCAAAATAAATGCGCTCAAAGATATACTAAAAAATTAATAAAATTTTTCGAACTGATACAGTATAATCCTGATTTAAATGATCTGAACTATTTACAATTGTATATTAAATATTTAAAATGAGAGTTACAAAAGAGTATTAAGTTTTTAGCAAACCAATGATAGCTTTTCTTTTTTTACTTTCTTGCATTTTTTTCATTTCTTTTTTTTGCTTATTTTTGTTTGTTTTGTTTTTTTGACTTTTTGCACAAACAGAGTTTGCTTATTGGTTTTTATTTGGTTTCTCATGTTTGCCGCCGCCTCTTAATAGTTCATTTAGTTTGCATTTTTATGAAGTCTTTGTGTGGGTTGTGTAATAAATTTAACTCAAGTTTATTTATGTGCCATCTTCAAGACATTTATCACTCAATTTGAAGGCGTAATTGGGCGCAAAACGACAGGCGAACGTCCCAATGCCAGTTGCAGTTGCAGTTGCAGTTGCACAAACATTCAAACTAAGGAGGCTGCCACAGGAGCCTGCAACGTTGGCAGCTGTTGCATATTTTGCATATCGTTATGCAGTTGTTGTCGGTTGCCACCGACTCTTTCTTCTTTTTTTTTCTTCTTTTTTTTGTATTCTGTTTGATTGGCAATCCCATTTGATGGACGCCAATGTCGCGTTGCTCAGATGTGCGATCTTGTCAGCCAGAATGACCAAAATTGGTAGTTCACAAGGAGAAAGAGCGATCGAGTGTGTGGGACACTTTTGGCTGATGATCTAAACGGTTTTCATTGTATTGTATTTTTTTTGCCGATTATGTGAAATTCAATATGCAAATCCTTTTGATTGCATGTTCTATACAGACATTGATGGCTGAGAGCTTGAGAAAAAAAATGCTTAATGTTGCGACTTTTCAAAAACCCTATAAGTTTAAAACTGAAAAATAATGGATCTAGAAATGGGAAATATTTATGAAAATATAACTAAAAAATATTAATTTTAAAAATACCAAAATTATGGTCATTTATTGAGAATTTTCTGGACAATTTTTCTTTAAGATAAGATATTATTCCTATATTTTTTAAGACCGCTGCTTTGTTATTAAGAACGTGTTGATCATCATTTGTTCTTTATTTTAAAATATTATATAAAAATTATTGAATAATTTGCTTTTAATTCTAGATTATTTTTTATAATTTAAAAACATTTGGGTAATTTTATATTAAAATTTTTTTGGTGCTTATTAAGAATTTTGCGTTTATTTATCGAAATCAATATTAACAGTTGATTGACTTTAAAACGGAAAATAAATTAAGCTATAAATTTATTATTTATTTATTTTGTTTATTTACTTTATTTGGTTTATTTGCTTTATTTGTTTTATTTATTTGTTTATAGATTTGTATCTTAGAATTAATCCTAAAGTACAAAGGATCGTTTTAGTCAGAGCAACAAAGGCCTTCCGGCTGGTTTATTGAATAAAGTTGAATATTAAACAACCAATTAAATATTACAATGTAATATTATTGCCCTAAAATTAAATATAATTCATTGCAATAAGGTTTGTTTTACTTAAATTTTTTTACAAATGAATTATTAAATAGTATCTCAATATCCGAATTGTAATAATATTAATTCTGAGAAAGCTGATGATTTATTAATATGAATTTATACAAGTGTATATCCTTCATATAATTTTTTTTGCTTTTCAAACTTAGAATTTTTCATGTAACATTAATTTTATTTATTTTAAATTTTATAAACTGGATTTTCAACTTCAGCAAACATTTTATATAACATTGTTTTGAGCATTTAGTGCTGGCCATGAAATGGTGGTCAAAAATTAAAAATCCATTGAAAAAGACAAAGAAGCCAACGATATACAGTAAATACTCGAAATAATAGACCAGTTTAGTAATACAAGAATAAACAAATTATAAATAGATGAAAAGTGCTAAAATAGAATTCCATAGAGAGAATCTTGTCTACTGTAAATATTTTCCAAAGCAAGATATTAATTCCCTTGACTACCGTTAGAGTAAACACTCTTGCTTTTAATTACACTTCACATTATCGAGCGTGCACTGTAGTGGCATTTAGTTTACCCAACGATAAATTGCAGTTACCTATCTCGTAATTCATTGAATTTTACCTGTTTTCAATCAGAAAATCCCATGGCAGAAGTGAGGTGGCAACTCTGGTGTGTGGTGGCAACTCTACCGAATATCAAATGTTGTTAGCAATCACACCATTAAACAATAAATAAGCAATTTGTGCAACAAAAGTGGGCGGACACTGGCCAGGATTAATAATAATAGTCCACGGTAATGGGGGTGTGGCATGTGGCATGTGCGGCAAGTGTAAGCAGCGGACTATGCAAAATTGCCACAAAGCATGCAACACACACACACACACATGCAACATATACACAATTTGTAATTTCATTTCACATAATGCCAGAGTAAAGTCGAGACGTCGAATTGTTTATTTGATGAATGGACAATTCGATGATTGAACAACTGGACTGAAGGATTCTATAGACTGTGTGTGTGTGAGTGTATTGGGAGGTACATCAGCACAAATTTCTTATTCTAAAACATATTTTTTTTATTTTTTTTTGGCAATTTTTAGCAACAGTTTTTTTTGAATAAAAACTCGCGCATGTTAAATTGCTTTGCTGCCTGTTTCCGTCTCTAGCTCGCAACTCGAAAAACTCCAACTTCCAGCTCAGTCTCTGTTTCAGTTTCAGTTTCTCCTATCTATGTTTTTTTTTTTTTGGGGAATTCCCTACCATTTGTTGCTGTCTGATTGCCCGCAAAAGGCAGCGCAACGAAAAAATCGAATTTCCCGTGCGGACTGATTCGATTTGGCGTTGCAATTTCACGCTGTGTTATTGCAAAGTGGCTGCAACTGCCCCAAAGCCAAAGCCAGCCAAAAAATAGCAATTTCAAACGGTGCACAACAATGGCAACAACATTTTCAAAAACCCAAAAACAAAAAAAAAAAAAGCTAAAAATCTCATTTAGTGACGAATTAAGCGCCAAAACAGACAGAGAGAGAGAGAGAGAGAGAGAGATGAGATAGCCTCACAGTTTTCGGCGCATTGTCAAGTGCAGGCTGCGGTCTGGGCCAGCCAGGCAACTTGGCCAAAAACCCGGACAGACTCCATTCAAACCCCTGCCAAACTACGGCCAAAACGCTACAATTCCGGCCAACCTAACAACTGGGCTTAGTTGACTACTATAGCCAGCTATCTATGCCCAAGCATCGATTGGTTTTGGCCATTGTTCGTTAGCCCGTTTGCTGTTTTGTAACGGCCTTAAACGCCATTTTGTGCGCGCTCATTCACGCCATGTTGCCTGGGAAGGCTCTGTTGCCCATTGTCCAATACATTTTCCCACCTTTACCTAAAATGGGAGTTGTAACAAATCATGTGGAATAGGTTCAATTGAATGACTAGTTCAACAGAACGAGTGAACTTTATTTCTAACGTGATTTTATGGTTAGTTTTTTGAGTTTGTTTATACTCTAACTTAAATAATGCTTGCTTTATTTCAGATTAAAATTAATTTTTCCTACAAATTTCAAATGTGAAAAATTTATTAAAGTTGACAATCATTTTATTGGTTTCAAAAAAAAGACAACAAAAAGAGAAAAAATTTTAAAGCATAATTTTTACATTCATTTCTTACGATTCCAATAAAAATTGCATTTCTGAGCTGTTCTGAATTCCGAAAATGCGTCTAGTGAAAAATGTTTCCCTAGATCCAGTTAAATTTAATTAAAAAAATTAAATAAAGTTTTAATATATCATGTGATATTTAGATTAAAAGTTTCGGGATAATATAAAAAATAAAATAAAATAAAAAATATTTAGAATAAATATAATAAATAAAATGAGAAAAACGAAAAAAAATGATTAATAATGTTAATTATGTTAACCTTAATATTAATAAATAATACTAAGTTTTTTTTCAATAATATTTTATTTAAAATTCCATAATTATATATAAACAATATGTGTTTAAGTGACAAAATTAAAAGTTTCACTTGTAGTACTAGAAAATAATAATAAATTAACTTTAAAAAAAAATAATTCAAGTTAAGTGAAAAAAACGGGTTAGGAAAATACTTAAATTAATAAATATAAAAAAGCGCATAAACCAATAAAAATTAATTAAATTAAAGCAAATATTTGAACTGCAATTGAACTGTAGTTAAACTAAAATTAAACTTAAATTTAAAGACAATTGAACTGCAGTTGAACATAAATTGACTACCATTGAATTTACGATTGAATTGTAGTTGAAACAAAATTGAACTAGAATTGAATATACATTTGAATCGGAGTTGAATCAAAATTGAACTACAATTGAATTCCAAATGCACAACTCTATTTTTTTGTTGCCTATTCTGACTGCGCTACCGTTTGGCTCACATTTTGACAGATTGTCTGAAAGGGCAAGTGCAATATTAGAACATGATTTATTTATGCAATTTTTAGCATAAACCGCTCGTCACCCCCCCTGCCTTACTCTTCCCCTTGACCTGACAGCATTCAAACTGCGCTTATTGGTATTTGTCTATCATTTTGGCACTGGCTAACAATTTGTTTTTGTTCGCCTGTCTCTCTGTCAGTCTATCTGTCTGTTCTGTCTGTCTGTTCTGTCTGTCTATGAACAGGTGGGTGCGGAAATTGGAGAGGGCGCCCTTGTAGCCTTATTGGACGTGTCGGCACGTCAATTTGTTTGTCTGGCTGTCTGCCTCTGGCTCCAACTCTGACTCCAACTCTAACTCCAACTCTGACTCCAACTCCAATTCTCAGTTTGATTCTGTATGTAGCTTTTAGCTCATTCTCTCCTCAGTGTTGAAATTATGATATACAGCGGGTGAATCGGGTTGCGGCTAATAAGTGTTTGTATAGAGTATGAGTTTATTGCTGGCAATTAGTGGACAGGCTATACTATTATTTAGTTACACATAGATATGATTTCTACAATACCTATGTGGCTAAAACTGCAAGTTCGCTGATTGTGAAAAGTTAAAATTTGAAGTGCAGTCAAGTGGCTGCCTAATGAATGTGGCTTGCAACAACTGTGGCAACTTGATGCTCAACTTATTTGGAATTTATTTAAAAATTTATGATTTTCCCATTTAATTGATTTCTCATTCAAATCTAAAATTTAAAATTGTATTTTCTGACCATTTATAACTATAAAAGGTACCTATTTAATTTACCCATAACTTCATCAAATTTACCCGATTTTTATTCGGATCGAATTCCCTTTTAAAACTAAAATAAAATTTTTTTAACGATTTCTTGTAAATTTTCTGTCTCTAGAGAGACTTTATACACCCAAAACTTGGTCAAAATACGCCAAATTTTCAGTTTAAAATAGTTTATTCTAAAATTCAAAATTTTTACCCTATTCGTATTGTCAAGTCAGTTAATTTTCCTATCCTTCACATGTCATCCATTTCAAGGATTAAACGAAGTCTTAAATATCAAATTTAACATTAGATTTATCTAATCGACAATTCTTTACCAAGCGACATATAAATTCCCTGCATTTTCGCAAATGTCAAGTGCCAACAATTAGATAGTAAAAAAATTCTTTTTGAGTTTAAAGAAATGCAAAATTAATTACAATTCACACCCAGAAGGTGTATAAATTATTTTTATCCATGTTACAATTCGCGAACAGTTGTGAAAGTTATTTTTTTTATACTCCCGCCCCACCGTTTGCTCCTTCTTCAGAATTTTCTCAAAGCAATCAGCCACAATCTACACCACAGCCGAAAGCAATAAAATGCATAATCAGCATTTTTTACTATTTTTATTTTCTTCTTTTATTTTTTTTGTATTTTATAATTTTTATCGTTAGGGATAGATATGCAAGAGAAGTTATTCAAGAGGCAAAATGCAAAAAGGAACGCGCTGTGCAGTGCACAAGAAATAAATGAGGCACATTATAAATGTAAAAGTACATGCTAACTACAACAATTATCCTTAATGTTGCCAGCAACTATGGACGCCATTAGTAGAAGTAGAGAAATATCCTTCAGCCTGTCTCTGCCCCCTGCTGCTGTCCAGTTCTGCAAACGCTGATCACTTGCAAAGAAATTCAAATTAAAATGCTTCCAATGCTATGCAAAATAGTTTCAATTTTGTGCCAACGCGGAATGCTCATTACTCATCGGGGGAAGCATCTATCTATTGCAGATGGGAGGTAAAAAATAGAAAAATAGAAAAATAATAAAAAATACAAGAAAAATTTAACGCGGCGACAGCGAAATGACAGGCGGCAAATAAAGACATTGAATCCAGTTCGAATCGATGGTCATTTGTCCCTGGAAATTGAAGTTAATTACACTACACGACAAAATTAAATATTTCTTTGAGACATTTTCTTTTAGTTGAAAATATATAAGCATAAATGAAAAAAAGTTGTTCTGATGTAAAAAAACAGTTAAAAATAACCTTTTTTTTAATAGCTTTTAACAAATATTTATTGCATTAGAATTGTATAGAATTAATCAAAAATAATGCTGGTAAAACAATATTTAATATCAAGTGAAACTAAGCCATTTTACAATGCATAATATCCTTAAAAATATGCATTTAAATTTGCGTTAATTCGATTATAAAGAAAGCCTGAAAATGCAGTAGGTCTTCTATATACCTAAAGATCAGTTAATAATACTTTAATCTTAACTTGTGCTGAAGAATGAAGTTAGCATATTTAATAATAATATTTGAGTGAAGTTAAATTTGGATTTTTAAAATAAAAATTGTAAAATAGCTTTTTCAATAAAAAAAAAAGGAATCAAAATGAAATTATTGTTAAATTTTTTAATAAAAATATCACGGGTCGGAAATAATAGTTATGACTTCAAAAAGTCAAGCCAGGAAAAACTATTTAAATGAATGAGAAAATCTTAGATATACTACTATTCAGGATGCAGTATCTTCAAAAAAGGATGAACTTTTATTGACAAAAATTTATTAAAAAATTTTAAAATATATTTTTCCGGTCGAAAAAAAATAAAATTGTGAAAAATAAATTAAATTTAAATTTTTATTTAACAGCTTAAAATAAAACTTATTTTTAAATTTTTAGATTAAAGGTTAAAATCTTAAAAAAATTCTTCTTATTTTTAAATACAGATGATTTTCTTCAATATTTTACAAGCCTATAAAATGCGAGTTCTTTTTTAAATTATCAAAAATTTTCTGAAGTTAATTTAATGAAAGTGCAAAATTCTAATGAGGAAAACTTTTAAAATAAATTCTATGTAATGCAGTGTTATCCTGGCAATAATTTGCAATTGAAACGCTCGACATATCCTGCTGTGTGTATGTGTGTGTTGGTGTGTGTGTCTGTGTAAGTGTTTGCTTATTGATTTACGGTAATAAGGTAGTCCATGATTATTGTTGTTGTTGTTGCTGTTGCCATTAAAAGGACAAACGCATGTTAACAAGGAAATGCACGCGATCGAAAAAAAAGGAAAAAAACCACCCTGTATGCTATTACAACAACATTTTGTAATCAGAGCCTGCCAGCTGGCCGCAGGACACTCTGTTTTCAGAGGGCAAGCGGCAGCGGGGGTTAAGAGTCATTTTTCAATTATGTTATTAAAACAAGGCGCAGAGGACTTGCCACCGTTTGTTGCATGTTGCGTGTTTAACTTTTAAGCAGTTCTTTAGGTATTTATTTATTTATTTATTATTATTATTTTTAAGAGCTCATAAATGCAGCTAACAGCAAACGGCAAACATGAAAATTCAATTATGAATACTTGGAAGGTTAATGCTCGCCCCGCTACCCCTCTACCCACCTCCTGCACTCACCCTCCCTCCCTTCATTTAGTAATCGGTTTGAGTATAAGCCAAGTCTGTGGCTTAAGGCAATTTGCATGTGCAAATAATGCAAATCTATTGCGAATTGCGACTATCATTTGCACAGTTACAGATACAGATACAGATATATAGATACAGATATATATGGATATATAAACATTCGCACAGACGTCTAATTATGTATGTTGAGCAAAGTTGCAAACAAATTGTGCCCCAACATGCGGTTGCAAATAAAAATAAATATTTACATTCCATTTGGCAAACTCGCGCCGTTTCCCGTTTGCCGTTTGCTAAAGGAAAATTGTGCGTAAAAAGCATTTGGCATATTTGTGTTAACCTCAAGCAACATAGAGAGAGAACTGAACAGAACAGAAAATCCAAAAACCATATCATAGTACTCTCCTGCCAGACAAAATCGATTACCAACTGATTGAGTGTGGCATGATGATCGTTTGGGTGGCTGCAACACGCTGCAACAGCAGCAGCTCTTTCAGTTAAAATGGTAATTGACTTTTTCGCGTAACCGCAATGTGTTGGTAAACTTGTTGCCATGTCTATATATAGCTATATCCCGTATATACCTCCTCCTCCTTGCCTCTTTGCGCTGTGGCATGCAATATTGCGCTTGCATCAGCAAAAGCAACTCAAATGCAATTTCACAAAATGCTTGCATAAGCCAAGGCGCATAGTCTGCTGCTTCACAATGTCATATTAGAGTTTATCAACTGTGTGGCATGGCATGGCTTGGTGTGGCATGGTGTGGCATGGCATGGCTATGAAAATTTATAGCTAGCAGGACTCTAGCAAGGACTCTAGTAAGGACTACAATTTTCAATTTCGCGCACACTTTGCACTGATAATAGAAATTTCTTTCTCTGCCACTGCTGCTGGTGATGTTGCCGCATCTGCTGCGTTTATTGACACAAATCGCAAACGCATTTGACATAAGTGCCGTCCACAACCCAACTTCAACATATTTTCCTTTTTTTTTTCCTTTTGGATTGTTGGAATATTTAGGTTATGAGTAGCTTAATGGCAGAGCATTTCTCTTTGTAGTCGGACTCTGGCTTTACGCTTGACTTGTTTAGTTTGGTTTCAGCAAAAGTTTACTGTTATTTTCTTCTTCTTTTTTTCCAATTTTCAAAAGCATTGCAATGCCTTGAGTACGATTGTCCCTAAGCCGCTTACCCAACTGGAGGGCAATGGCAACTCTGGCAAATACTGAGAAAAACAAAATGGAAACAAATAAGAAAATAGTATACACAAATCTGTGGCATTATCTCAAGTTTTCTTTGAATGTATTTAAATTGTATTTAGAAATGTTCGCAAGCTGCAATAGGATTTCAAATTTTCTTATTTAGCATTAATTAATTTTCTTTATATCGTCAAAGAACTAGTTCAAACCCTTTGCGCGATTTTAGCGTGTGAAACAAAAAGAAAATCTTTAAAAAAAAAAATATTTATTTTACTTTAAGATGCTTTGGTTTGCTATAGATACGATAAAATATATAATTTATTTTTAGCGCAAATATGGGAATTTTAGCTATAATATTTTATTAGCTAATCGTTGTGGATTGTAAAAAAAATTTGCATTAAAAGTCTATTGCGTTACTATATTTTATTTATTTATTTTTTTAAAGCAAATTAGCATAGCTTAAACTAAGAATTCCCAGTTTTTTTATAGTACAAAGATTTTTTTTTTTTAACTTTTTCTATTTTTAATATTTTAATACAAATATTTAGTCGACTTTTTACTACAGCTTCAGTCAGCTTTTTTTATGTTTAAATGTAATTAAATGTGGCAGAATTGCAATAAGCCACAAACGCCTAAATAATGCAAGTTTTCTACGAATTTATCATAATTTTATTAAGGTTTAATGAATGTTAAAAATTTACTGAAAGCTAACATATTTCATTATTTTTTTTTTTTTTGTTTTTTTATTTATTAAATTTATTAAATGTTTTTTTTAGTAGTTTTCTTGTTAAAATCTAAGTTAAAAATCTAAGTTAAAAATCTAATAGATATACAATTAAATCATTCAGTAACTTCTATGTTTAAACTCATTTCATAAAAAAAGATAATTTATATAAAGTTAAAAAAAAAGGAAATTTATATAAAGTCTAGTGCTTACAAGCATTTTTTAGGCGAAATTTTTATAACATTTTTAAATGAATATTATATGCGAATAGTATTCATTGCTACTGCTATGAAGGCAAATTAATTTTAAGCCAAATTGTGACTAGCACATTAAATAATAAATTTTTACTTGTGGCACTGGCAAAACCCGCTAAATAAATAAAATAAAATAGTATTTCTTAATTTCTTAAAAAAAAAAATTATTACATTTTTATTAAATTTTCACTGATTAAAATGCTGACAATTTCAATTTCAAATGATTTAAAAAAAATTGAAGCTGTAAAAAGACTTGTATGTGCTATTTATTTATCAAAAATTTCATATTAAATTGTATTCTCTATCTATTCTTTTATCACCAACTTTACACACTTCTAATTCTTATCATGCTAATCAATACAGTTGCCCCAAAGGTTGTGCCACATTTTTCTGATTAGCTTCTCAGCTGGCACTAGCAATCTGTCTTCTTGGATTGTCCAACACTCCTCCCCCTCTAATTCTCAGCACTCTCTAGCATTTAGAACTCAACAATGAAATATATTTTTAATCAAGCTAAATCGAATTCAAGGCAATACACCGGTGGCTCATTATTTAGGCAAATGTGCAGCCATTAACTACAGTGCGGGGAGGGGGATTGGAATTGGGGTTTGGGATTCGAGCCCAAAAAAAATGTTGACCCAACACACTAAAATGCAAAATTGACAAATGTGGCCACTTAATGTGCTACAGGGCAAATGTTAAACAATTTTCTGTTATTTTGTATGCCAAAAATACAAACTAATTAATATGAGAAACGTCGAGGGAGTTGCCACAATGCCACATTGCCACATGGGCTGCTGCCGCCGCTTGGCACACATTGAATTTTATTTGATTTTGTAAAAATTTAATTTCAACAAGAAATTCTTGTCAGTGTGGCAATTTCTCAATGTTGTATTCGGAGCTCTTGACTGAAAAATGAAATGAATGAGCCAAAGCCAAGAGAGAGAGAGAGAGATTCCCAGTGAGTGAGTGACTTGACTTGTTGGCTGACTTCCTACAGTTTGTTAAGGGAATTTTGCATTTTGTTTGAATTATTGCCTTCATTAAGATTGCGTTGTTGATTTCTTTTCTTTTTATTTTATTTTTTCTTTTTCCTATTTTTATTTTTCCTTCACCCGTCACAGGCTGCCAGTTGCCGCAACGTGGAGCGACAGCGTGATTCCCATCGTCACGCTGTTGTTATTGTTGTTTTATTTTGTTGTGCACACCTAGGCGCACACACACATTGCTTGAGCCGTTGTGACTGCACTTGACAATAAATTTTATTGTAGCTTTATATACGCACAGACGATGACGACGTATATAGTATTATATATATTTTTAGCTTAATTGTGAATCAAGTTGAAGATCGAGAGAAGAGCTGAAGACATATAAATTGTGTGTTGTGTGTTGTTTGTTGTGTGTTGTGTGTTGGGCCCACCCTCAGGTAAAATGTTGCCAAGAGTTAATTGTGCGAAATTCATTCATATGGAAAATTTGCCAGACTGTAACCATTGGGAAGTCATAATAATTATGCATTTGCTGCCAGTGTTGGGCAACAAATAAATAAAGAGATTTACTCAACACTTGTTGTTAATTGCATAATTTAATTTAACACTTTACTTTATAATTTATCACTTTTTAATATTAGAAAATCATAATTATCCTTTTGAAGTGTTAATAAGCTATTGCAGTTGGTTCAGACCATCTTATTCAATACTGGCTTTTGAGCTTGCTGCACTATTTAATATTTACTTTTTATAATTGAAATTTTTTAATATTTTTACGCTCATCTTGATTATTTTACTTTTACCTTGTAGTTTTATGAACTCATTATTAGCCATTTGCTTGGTTAATGGTCAACTGCAAGGCCAAAGCCAAGTTAGTGTTGGCAAACTAGCTTTTTTTTATATCTAAATTGACTTTATAAAAGTTATATATATAAAATAAAATATTATATTGCCGCAAATTGCATACAATAGTATAATAGACAAATTAAAGTTTATAGTTATTTTATATTAATAGAGTAAATTTATATTAATAGTAAAAATTTAATCTCTATGAAATTTCTGTTCCCAGCTTGTAAAAATATGCAGTATTTTTATTTTTAGCAATTTCTTAGAATAATAGAAATCATATTAATTACGCATATTATCTTTTCAAAAAAATACAATTAGGCAAAAAAAAGTATCTTTAAAACATTTATATATATTTACTATATCATAAATATTCAACCAAATTATTTTACTGTATTAATTGCTACCCAAAAAGCAAGAAAACTCTACACCCAAATTTTTTTTAAATTTCTGTACTTTTAGATTTTAATTATTTGTTTAAGGTAAGCAAAATGTAAATAAATGCAATACAATTAATTTTTTTGTGACTAAGAATTGGGCATAAATTTTTTTATTTTAGCAGCAAAATAACATATTCAAAATATAAAATAAAAATTTTAATTAAAACTGATTTTTAGGTTTATTATTTTAATTTTTAATAAAACTAAAATTTTATACATAATATATTTTATCTGCCTGGCACTTTAAAAAGTTGTAAATGCGCTTAAAATATGTTTTTGTATTTCAACTGTAAGCAACACTGCTGCCAGTGTTGGCAAACGTTTGCAGTTGACTTTGGCAATTCGCTAGAAATCGACTCGATACTCGCTGTTAACTGTTTGCCATTCGCTATTTATTTTGCATAATTAAAATTCTTGATATTTTTACGCTCGTCTTGGCAATTTCACTTTTCTATCTTTTATATTTTATTTTTTGTTCTTCGGGCTAGCTCAACTCATATACTGTCAATAGCCTCGAGGGCATAACGAGGCAAACTTTCCAAATTTAACGCTCTGCACAATGGAACTTGGCATTTACTTTTTTTTTTTTTGTAATTTTTTTTTTGTATTTTTACGCTAGCCGCAGTAACAACAAGCAGGAGAACAATTACAACTAGCGAGTCCTCGGGCAGGAGAGCTGCTCGGGCTGGGCTTATGCAAACAGGAAACGCATAATGAACACGGCGTAACAGTTGGACTCCGGTCCATCCGTCCGTCAGCGGCATACTGACTCACTCCGGCAGCTGTAGACTTTAGACTCCGACTCCGGCTGTGACTCTGACTGGCTTTCATTCATTTTTGAGCGGTTTCGTGGTTAACAAGCGCTTCCTTATCCTTATTATTTTAATGCCTGCGGCAGCATTTCATCTTACTTACATTTTTCCTCAACTTTTTATAGCAATTTCATGGCATTTTGCTGGGCTCTCCTTCTTCTTGCCTTGAGTCCTTGTTGCTTAAATATTTCAACGTTGCAGTCGCTACTAGTTGGGTAAAGTGTCTCACTGTCTGTCTGTCTGTCCGTCTGTCTATTTACTACTGTATATAGAGTACTGTACTCTGTACTCTGTAGTCTGTTCTTTGCTTTGTTCGCATAATTGGGGTTAACTACGGCCAGGTGCAGTTATGCTACGGACCCAATTCCGGGGCCCTCTTTAACTCCAAATCCTGCGGCTTTTGGGACGCTTCAGGAAGCGCACGGCACGCCGCTGTCCATTGTGCCAAAGTGTGCTAAAAGGAAAAGTAAAATTTTTGCCGCACTTATAAATTGCCGGACTAAAGTTATTATTATTACTGTTTGTTCTCTTTTTCACTCCTTTTTTTTTTTTTTAATTTTTTCTCACGGTCCGGCTTGCAATTAACGGGAATTGAAAGTGAAATTGCAGTAAAAATACTTCTCGCGCTTGCCTAAAATATTATTTTTCTTTTGTGCTTCAGCATTTTTAATTTAAAAGTCAGCAAAAGTTGACACGCAAATTGAGAAATTGAATTTAAAAAAAAAAAAAAGAAGTATTCTAAGCGAAAATGTTGAACTGCAAGATATCCTTGAATGTGAAAACGCGAAATGCACATCAATCAATAAACTGCTTTCAAGCAGTTCAGCTGCAGCGCAAGCAAGCAGTGCACACTCTGCCTAATTTCTTGAATAACTTTGGTCTTTAATATGCGAATATTATGCAGTTTTTATATTGCCTGAAAGAGAAATCAATATTTGGTATTGTGTGTAATAAAAGCAGTTTTTAATATAATAATATATCATATATTTATTTATTAGTCATTGAAAGTTTGGGTTAATGCTGATATTTTAAAATCGTCTCAAATAATCTAGGTTTAACAAAATGTTTCTATATTTAGAATTGCAATGAAATTTATCACAATTGAACTTCATCTGTACGTTTAATTTTTACATTAAAGAAAATACCAGAACTATTATATTTGATTTTATTTTTTAAATAATTTAAAAGATCTCTCATTTTTAATTTTTACATTTATAATTAAAATATGACTCGTACTTTGAATTAAAAAAATAAAATGGGAATAAAAACGTGACTTTAACAGTAAAAATTAAAACAAAATAAATCTTTCTTTTTAAAGTAACTGTAGCACGTTCTATTCGTAAAGATTTATTTAATTAAAATGTTTTGTCATAATTTTTATCTCTAGTCCGTGATATGCACAACTTTATTATACCCTTACTATGCTCATATTTTTAATGAGTACAGAGTATATAAAAGTTTTGCCTTTATTTCATTTATGTCACCCACAAGGGCAAGGTAGGCGTTTGTATAGGCCAGAGATGGACAGGGGGCGTGGCTGTGGCCGTGTGTTGACACAACGCATACACAGACACACACACGTGCCACATGCCACAACTCACAGTCTCTTAGGCATTCTGTTTCCATCCGTGGGCTCATCATCAATTCAGTTGATAATTATTTTTACGCGACGCAGCAAGTGCATTAAAAATGCAAATGGCAACACTTTGCCACTTTGATGGCGCAGTGTTGTCACGTTGCTGTTTTATTAATTTATTAAATTAAAAAACAAAGCGAAAAAGGCGCAACGACAGCGTACATTCACATTCACATTCGCAATCGCATCTGTAATTGTAAATTTATGAGAAGAATAAAAACAAACAAACAAAAATACAAAAAAAAAGAAAGGAGTACAGATTCTGGTTCAGATGGGCGCACTGTCAATCGTGTGGCATGAATTATTAATTATTTGATTTTTCACACACTCACACACACGCACACACACACACAGATAGACAGTCAGCTGCCAACACATTTGACCAGTGTTGCATTGCGGCAACAGACATTGCCTGTCAACCAATTTGACAGCCACATGCAACACTGGGCGCCAACTTTGACGTACAGTTGCTGCCAAGCAAAAAAAAAAAAAAGCAGGAAAAATAAATAATAATTCCCTTAAGGGCTTTCCGGTTTGCCTAATAAAATTATTAACCAAAATGTGCACAAATGCGCTAAGCGTAACATTTCAGCTGGCTGACGAGCTGATTGCTAATAAAAGCCTAAATTAGCTTAATCTAATTACCTGTCACACATTATTTGCCCCGAATTTTATTTTTTTGCGTAACGAAAGGACGCCACAGATTCGGCTAGATCAAAATGAAAATCTAATGTGCCTCGAAATAATTCAGCTGCTTCGATTTGTGTTTTTTTTTTTTGCTTATACACTGTATTTTTTAAAGGGCATAAGAGTATATTCGGTTTTTTCTCATTGCATTAGATTTTACTTTATTTAAGATAGAGCAATTTTTTATTTAAAAATATATATTTTTTTTTAATACAACATGTAGTTTGTAGTTTACTTGAGTTTAAAAATGTGGCTTACAGGCCTCAAAAATAAATTATATGTAATAATAAATTATAAAATAATTTATGAGTTTATTCCTTATATTAAATATATTTAACCCGCTCATATTCCGGCCAAAACAAATTTAAATATTTTTTATATATTTTTATATTAATTTATTTAATTATATTATCCATAATTTAAGAGACAAAAAATTGAAATTCAATTTTCAGATAATATTTTTAAAAGGCAACTTAAAAATTATCCTGCATTTTAATGCCTTAGCCTGAAAATACTTAAATTTGATTTTAGGACTCTTTGTAAAATGAGACCATAGTAATTATTTCTTTTTCCCCTGGAAATCATAATAAACGGCAATATTTCTCCTACAATTTAAATACTAAAGTCACAAAATGTTTACAAAGCTACTACCAAAAAAAAAAAAAAAAAATTAAAATAGATTTTCCAATAATGTGAACCAATTTATTGCAAAATATTTTTCTTGCTCAATTTCACAAAAAAAAAATAAATTAATTATAATAAAAATCAAAAATATAAACATATATAAATTCATAAATTAAATCTAATAAAAATCAAAATTTCATCTTAAACCATTTTTTTTTAAATCAGCAAATATGTTAAACAGAGTATTGAACAGTCTTGACTTTTCAAGTGCAACATTTTCACTTGGTTTTCTTTTCTTTTATTTTATTTGATATTATTTTTTGTTTTGCCGCCCTTGGGGTGGCACAGTCGGCTTGGTAATGTGAGATTGGCTGTAGTTAGGTAGATTTTGTTAGTTGGGTTAGATATGGATGGTAGGTAGATCGAACAACCCCACATATATCCGAATATAGTATCCCCTTGCTTTGCTTATTTATTGTGCGTGCCCTGGGGACTGCCAACTGCTGGCCAAGCTGCACACATATTTTTGGCATTTGGTCTCACTCTCTCGGTCTCAGAGTCTCAGAGTTTGTGAATTATTCAGTGGGCAATCGATAAGGTTGATGCTAAAACCAATGGCATCTTCTGGCCTCCCAGGCGTATATATCTTTATATATATATATGTTCAGGCTACAGTT
This sequence comes from Hirtodrosophila alboralis, assembly GCA_035043045.1. NCBI lineage: Eukaryota > Metazoa > Arthropoda > Insecta > Diptera > Drosophilidae > Hirtodrosophila > Hirtodrosophila alboralis. Next base: position 710,303 of record JAWNNH010000402.1, on the reverse strand, counting down.
GCTGACAGTTTATTTGGCAAATTGCTTGCATGTAATATGAAACTTTACTTGGTCTCTTTTGCTGGCTAATTTTTAGGTTTTTTGTCAATGAGTCACACACATAAAAAAATAAAAAAGTAAAAAAAAAATATATAAAGAGCAAAAAGTGTGTGCTAAATCGAAAATCTGAAACACGCGTCACGCATTGCAGTCAGGCGGGTCCCGGGTCCGTAACACTAATATGCCATGACTATGACTCACAGATTACCCTCCCTCTCTCTCTCCCTCTCTTTGTGGTCTTATCTGGATGCAGGATTTATCCTGCAAACCCAGCCAACCCCTTTTGTGTGTGTGTGTCCTGTGTGTCATCCTGTCCATGTCGAGCATAATTCAAAAAAAAAACACAAAAATTTTAAATTTGAAAATCTCTTGGCAAAGGTTTTTGTTGCGTTATAAATCTAATTAGAATATCTGCATATGCACGTTTAGTATCCTATATATGTATGTATATATATATATCTATGTACTTATATCTTTGGTTCTGTCTCATTTCATATGCTTGCCGCATCTGGTAGCATCCACAAAACTGAAAATTGCCAATGGCGGCGCCTGTGCGTCTGAGCAATAAATTTGATTTGTTTCAAATTACAGCCAAAAAGCAATGAACAATTTTATTTTTACTTTTTGGGCTAGAGGATTTCTTTTCTTCTCTTTTTTTTTATTTCCTTTTTTTTTTTTGCTGCATTTTGTTAAGCCGGCAAATCGAATCTTACTTGTGGTTACTCTCTGCGGGCAATTTTCATAATTTACATAAGCAAATCAAATTGTAAATGGAATTTTTTTCTTATTTTGTATTTTTTTTGTTGAGCTGACTGGGTTGCCTTTTATTTCGCAGCAGCAGCAATGAAAGTATGTTGAGTGTTTGACGTAGATTTTACTTGCCACAAATTGTGTCAGCCTTAGCTTCTGTGTGGCTTTGTGTATGTTTGTCCTTTTGTTGTCGATGCGTCAAAGAATTTGGCTCAAGTGATGCTTTACTTGATGCCAAAGCTTAGAAATGTCTCTACTCTTTGGGGTAGGCAAATGTATACAGAGAAGTATATCTAGGAAAAAAAATCAAGTAAAAGGCTGTTGGAAGTTGAAGCGTTTATTTTACTATTGAGAGTGCAAGTTGGGAAAAATTTAAAAAAAAATATATATACCTATATTTTATATATATTTTTTGTATACTTTTTTATTTCAGTCCATATCATATTTTTTGAAGGGAGTTCAATAAAATGGGTTAAAATATTTTCTAGTATTACAAAATTGTATTATTTAAAATATTCCCTAAAAATATAATATTTTTATCAACCAAGTGAAGATTACCAAAAAGAAAACTTTAGATGTGTTTTATTACATTGGGGTCAATATACATTTTTCAAGCAAATATAAATATTTTAATAAATAATATAAATTGAAAAAAAAACACGTAAATTTTGATTTTTAAAATAAATTTGCAAAATAATTTAATTCTGATTTTCAATAATATAAATTAAAAAAAAACTGTTTTTGTTTTAAAAAAAATTGCAAAATAATTTAATTCTGATTTTTAAAATAAAAATTGTTATTACTTTTAATACAAAAATATTAAACAATTCTTATTGTTAATTTTTTTTAATAAGAAAAATTTGAAATTTATATTTTGTAACTTTTAGTTAAAAATCAAAAATATTTTGTTGAATTAAATTGTAATCAAAAATAATTATTGAAAAATATGTAATATAAACTATATTATTTTTAATATTTTTCTATATGTTTTTTTAATTAAAAATTAATTAAAAATGGGGGCGCAAATAAATAAAATGATAAATTGAAAATTTGTCTTTTTTCATTTATCAACACTATTTTTTTACTTTAAAATTAATTCATAATGAGCTGCAAATGAAAATATCGCCATAAATAAATCGTTAATCGTTACTAGTAAATTGCAAAGTTTACTTTTGACACTTACCAACACTGTTTGGTTTACTTGACACATCGATGACGCTTTATTTTCTACGTACGTCTGGCCATCGTGTGCTTTTTGTGCAAATTAAAAAATTAACAAATTTTGTAGAATTGTGAAACGAAAGTGAAAGTAAATATATTTAAAAAAAAAAACAAAGAAACGGACAGAGAAAGACATGTTTAACACTGGCGTTGAGAAGAAAGTGTGCAGAAAATGAATTGTTTCTTAATTTGAGGCTCTCTGCCAAAGGGTTGTGTGATTTTCCCTTTTTCCATTTTTTTTTTTTTTTTTTCTATTTGTGTGTGTTGTGTGTGTAAAGTGACATTGAGCCCCGGGGGCTTCAGGTTAGGCGTGTTGTTAGCTGTCAAATATTTGCTCATTTTGAGGCACATATAAAACACACAGAAATCTAGAGCAATTTGGTTTTAAGCACACGCCCGCGCATTAGATTATATATATATATTGTATATATATATATATGTATATATATATATATAGGATTTTGTTGAACAAATTCCGTATTTTTTGCCGTAGACATTGAACTATATGTCGTTTAATTTGTAATAACCCCACGCACTGGTGTAGCAATGTCAACTGCGCTGGCAGCGGGGGCAAGTGCAACAAGCAGCACGGCCATTAAAGCGACTCCACCAGCAACAGCAGCAGCAGCAGCAGCAGCAGCGACGCCAGCAGCAGCTGCGGCAACAGAAAACACAAGACCAATGCTGACCTTGCCACACTTTTTGGAGGCAACAACAAGCTCGAAAACATTTGCCCATAATGTAAGTTTGCAACCCGAAGAAATGTTGCCACATCAGGTGGAACTGGACTCGGAAGCTGGCTCAGAGTTCCATTCCGATTATTTGGATCCAAATGAGTTTCCCCTGCCTGGTGCCCGGCATAATAAGAAGAAGAAAATTCCAAAGACCGTTACGCAAAGCTATCCACGTCCCGTTGGCGGCTATAAGTATTCGATGGGATTTCTATATAGCATCGGCAGTCATATGGCGGGCATAACTCTCGATATTGCCACGCCCACATCGATAACGCCGCGTACATTGCGTACCACGCCCCCACCGCCCCCTCCGCCGTCGACGGCACAGCTGCCACTGCCGTCACTTTCCGGCAACAGTTCGCCGGTGAATCGATTTGGTGGCGGTGGCGCCACAGTGGCCGCAGTTGCCACCACGCCGACGTCAACGCCAGCGCAATTCCTCTGCCCGGGCTACACTGGGCCGCAGCGACGTTTGTGGCATGCCGAGAATGCCGTGTGGCAATTTGATCGCAACTATCCGTATAATCAAGCGTATGCCTCACAATATGGCATCCCCATGATGCCACTTGGCTTCGATCAGCCCTCGTATGGGGCACAGCAGCGTTTCATGTATTCGGGCTACTACAATCAGGCGGCAATGCAACGCGGCGGTGGCTATCGCCACATGGCACCGCCCAATCTTGCCACAGTGGCTGAGGCACAGTCGGAGCAGCAGCAGCAACAGCAGCAGTCACAGGATGTGGCACAGGAATTGGCTTATAATGTTTATCCGGCTGTGGATCGTTTTGGACGGCGTGAAAGATTTGCAGCGGCGGGAAGACAGGCGAATGTTGGCATGTCCTTGCCACGCGAGTCCAAGACATTCTACAACAGTGCCACAGGCAATTTAACAGTGGGTGCACCAGGCACACGCATTCGGCATCCCTTTGATCCGCGCTCGAACTTGCAACGCGGCTACAACAACGACAATCCAAGTCGTCGCGGTGGCCACTATCAATCCACCTCTGGAGGCGGCGGCGGCGGTGGCAGACATTTGAAACGTTCCAAGAGCCAGCTGGTCACAGCGCGCAGCTCCAATTCATCGGACTCGATATCGCCCTCCTCATCGAAGACGCATTTCGAGCAGCGGAATTATCGCAATCGGCCACGTTATATAGCGGCCAATGTTGGCTTGGATGTGGGGCAACAACAGCCGCAACGTGGCCAACACTTGCAACAGCGACGCATGCCAAAATACACAGAGGTGCAGCGACAATATTCGCGTTCCTATCAATCCCGGCATAGTATAATGGATCATGCTGCACCCGTCTTTTATCCGGGCGGACAAATGCAACTTGAGGAACAGGATTTCATGGGCAGTGGCACCTCCGAGGGCGATCAGCAGCAGCAACATGAATCGGATCTCGAATATGTGGCAGGAGGCGTTGCGGGTGCAACAGCCAGTGGCGAGTTCTCGGTCAGCTCGGATGCGGATCCACAGGCGGCAGCTGCAAATGGCTCCAATTGTGGCGATTATGATGGTCTCTCCTATGCCAGCCTGGCGCCCAGTTCATCCAGTGACAGCACCGAGAGTGACCAGAGCGATGCCTCCTTGGAGTCCATGGTGCGTAAGATAACTGTCAGCTGTCTGGCCATGGCCACGAGTGCCCAGTTGCCGGACTTGAAGGGTCCCAATCTGGTGCCCTTTGGGGATATGCATCATTTGAGGGAGGCGGAGCGTAGAAGCATTCATGGCCTCAAGAATGGTTACAAGTGTTCCTCACACTGCTGTGGCGACATGTTGGGTGAGCCAAAGGCTCAGCAGAACCAGGAGCAGCAGCAGCAGCAACAGGAACAGCAGCAGGAACAACAGGAGCAGCAGCAGCGGCAGCAACAGGATGTGAACCAGGACAATGGTACCGCAAATAGTAAAACTTCAGTTAATCAAAGCAGTATTGTTAAGGTAATATTATCAAATTAAAATCGTTTTAATTTGTTGATAAATCATTTGCCTATATAGACGGATGTCCAGGATATAGATCGACCTTTGACCATGCAGAATCGCTATTGGCATGAATTCTTTGGCTATACGCCAGCGGATCGATTTCTAAATCGCGCCAAATTGGTAGAAATGAAACGTCCTCCACGCTCGGTGCCCAGTCGCTCCAAATGGGATACCCTAACTCTGGGCATTTGGCAAAAGTTTCTTGCGGCGCAACAAACCAAACATATTTACAAGACAAAGATGCGTCTTTGGCGTTTCATTTACAAGGTGACTATGGTAAGTTGCAGTTGTGATTTAGAGCTGCAAAACAATCGATGATTTATCGATGGTAAACAGGGACTGCAAATATCGATTACTTTTCTTTTTTTTAAATTAAAAAAAGTTACCCTCCGGCGTTATATTTTTAAGTTTTTCTCATTTTTTGCAACTGGAATTTTTATATAAGAAATAGGAATTAATTGATTTATTTTTGAGTATCAAAAAAAAAATGACAAAAAATAATCGATTTTATTATCAAGGTCTTAAAAGACTTTATTTTACATCTAAATATAGCTAGGTTTGCATTTATTCTCAATAAGCAAACCAAGCAGAACCTATTAAAAATATTTTTAAAATTAAAAAAAAACTTAAAAAAAAAAATATAATTTAATCGATAATTTTTAAAAATTATAAAATAATATTTTAAGGTTGCTCTTGATTTTTTTTATGGATAAAAACATTAAACTATAAAAAAAAACCGTATTAGGTCTTTTTTGTGGAAACTTTCAATAGTTAAAAAAAACTTATAAATAAAATATAATTTAATCGATAATTTTTAAAAATTTTAAAATAATATTTTAAGGTTGCTCTTGATTTTTTTTATGGAGAAAAACATTAAACTATAAAAAAAACCGTATTAGGTCTTTTTTGTGGAAACTTTCAATAGTTAATCGATGCGTTTTTCAGCTCTAACACATTCATGACAATTTTAAGTAATTCATTTAATACTAATTCCGATTCAGGCCGTTTATCCGCGTTATGGGCTCTATTTGGTGGGCTCATCGATTTCATATTTCGGCTCAAAATGCTCAGACATGGATATTTGTATGCTGGCCTGTACAAATCCCAATATCGATCCCCGTATGGAGGCTGTATATAATTTGCAGATAATGCGTGAAATGCTAAATGCAACCGAACAGTTTCAGGATTTTAATTTAATCGAGGCTCGAGTGCCCATACTTCGCTTCACAGATCGCCGTCACAATGTGGAAGTTGATATTAATTTTAATAATTCGGTGGGAATACGAAATACGCATTTATTATATTGCTATTCACAGTTGGAATGGCGTCTACGTCCCATGGCTCTAACCATTAAACAGTGGGCCCAATACCATAATATTAATAATGCCAAGAATATGACAATTTCTAGTTATTCCCTGATGCTGATGGTCATACACTTTTTGCAATCGGGCGTTAGTCCACCAGTGTTGCCCTGTCTGCATAAAATGTATCCGGAAAAGTTTTATATTTTGCAACCTCACGATTTTGGCTTTGTGGATATGAATGAGATCATTGCGCCATATCAATCGGAGAATACACAGAGTCTGGGAGAATTGTTGCTTGGCTTTCTGCATTATTATAGCACTTTTGAATATGGAAAATATGCGATTTCAGTTCGTGTCGGCGGTGTTCTGCCCATAGAGACATGTCGTACCTCCAAGGCGTCCAAGAATGATATACACCAATGGAATGAGCTGTGCATTGAGGAACCCTTCGATTTGACAAATACAGCACGTTCGGTTTATGATCCGGAAACATTTGAACGCATTCGAACAATATTTTTGGCCTCCTACAGGAGACTGGAGTCAACGCGTAATCTCAATTCGATATTTGATGGATACGATGGTCCCACAATCCAAATACCGCAGCAGCAGCTTACAGAGAATTCTGACAATGATTCGATCAATAGGCCACAGAGTGGAGCTTCGTCAAAGTCAGTGAGCACTGTACCCTCTCCCAGATATATGGTGGATAAGGCAACCACAGCGATTTGGACTGATGTACACCATAAAAAGGAGACATCCGATTTGGAAACCATTGTCGAGGAGGAGCCCCTGGCCATGGATAAGACAAATATTAAGAATAATACTAAATCCACAAAATAGACAAGGGAGAACTAATCCTCACCAGACTTAGACTTGGGCAGCTAATATTAGAAGTGTTAGGCCAGATTATAATAGAATTTTAAAGGATCTATTAGTTGCCCAGCTAGCACCAGACTTACACTTTTAAATTTTACGTTAAACACAATTTAAATTGACATTCCGTAGCAAGCGATTATATATAAGACCAGGAAATAATCGAAAAAATTAAACAGGTCGCAAAAAAAGCACTAAAAGCTGCAAACAAAACCAAGTCAAGTTTCGCAACGATCAAAATACAAAACAATAAGTTTAAAAATAGAAAAACCCAAAAAAAAAAAAAAAAAAATTAAAAGTAATGGATAAAATATCCAACCAAAAAAAAATATATAGATAATAATGTATAGATATTTTTAAAAGGGCACAGAAAATAGCATACATAATTAAATATAGAGTTTTAGTCATGTTTTATACACTTTATACCAAATACACATTAATATAACTCCTCCACACTTTTTTATATAAAATAACTAAAATGTAAAAAAAATTGCGCTTGTCTAAACAAAAAATGCAAATATCATTTCGGTCATTTCAAAACAATTGTAATGCCACAAAAAACTCTTTTGAATTAGACAGCGCTGCAAAAAAAACCAATAAAATGTAAAAAAAAAAAATTAGAAAAAATCTTTGTATGTTCTTAATCATCTTTAGAATGTAATTTAAAAAAAAAAAAACAATAATCTACCTTATATTGTATCGAAGGCTGCAAATGGGTTTTACTATGTTTAAAAATTATGGATTAATTTTTTTTATTAAAATTGCAAAATCTCCCAAAACTCAAAAATAAAATATTAATATAAAATATAAAAAATAAAATATAAAATTTTAATTTTCATTTCAAATTCATTTTCATCTCTTATTAAAATTGATAAATAAAATTATTTGCCAATTTTATAGTTTTAAATAAAAAATTGAAATTCAATTTTTTAATTTAATTTTTTGGATTGGAAAATCATGGTAAATTTTATTTTATATTAAAAATTAAAAATAAAACTTATCCGGTTTCCAATCTGAATGAGAAGTCTAAATAAATTTGAATTTTTTTTTTTAATTTTTAAATATCATAAGTTTATCCAAATTGTGCCAAATTCACGCACAATATATATTAAGTCGAGATTTAAATATTTTTAATTGCTGCAAATTAAATTTTCACTCTATTTATGGTCTTATAAACCAGTTTTGAATTTCTGTAAAAACCCTTTACTATAGAAAGTAATATCTTTTGAAATTTTCTTTGAATGTGCATCACTTAATTATTTCTAAATTTGTATTAAGTTAAGGCTCACTTAACTATACGTAACTCGGGGTTACGAAAATACCAAGCGATTGGTTTATTGATTTTCAACTGAACTTCAAATAATTATCCCCTAGAGGCAAATGTTGCAACTAATGAAATCACGGCTGCATATATGTATGCAACACAGCTGCCACTTTTGGTGGTGGGTGGTTGTGGGCTGGACTGGGCGTGGCACATCAATTTGTTGCGTACATCCTGTACATCTGTCGTAGCCGAAAAACGTCAGTGTGCGTCAAATTATTACATCAATTGCAATGCTCAGTTACAGTTGGAAGTTGGAAGTGCATCATCGGTGGTTGGTTGGTTGAGTAATTGATATAATGACAGGACACGCAGTCCTTGCACCCATCGAATTGTCGCCCACTTATGTCCCAAAATTGTCAACGGGATTAGTGACCAATATGGGGAAGGGAAGGGGCTAAAGGTTATTCTGAACGTGCTCTAATACATTATCCTTGCATTCGAATTTCGCATTGATATCAAGTGGGTGGACATCATTATCATTATCATTATCAGAGCGTAGTATCGCCTCGCCTCGTTGTCTGGCACAATTGTCACCATTTCCATTTGTATTGCATATGTGAAAATTTTTGGCAATTAAATGAGTCTAAATTCCCGTTGTTGTTGGGGGGAAAACCATTTTTCATTTGTCACCACGGGCAAGTAAGTAATTAATGCCATTCTGTGCGCTCATTTGCATAAATTCCTAGCTAAATCAAAGGCCATATTGACACCTCGAAATATGCACAGACAATTGTCCAAGGAAATTGTGCATAACAATGGCTGGTCACACTGATTATAGCACAATATAATGCCACTAGAATTTATGCATTCATTAAAAAAAAGAAATGAAATACATATATATTTGGTATTTGAGCAAAAATTAATCTAGCAGCAATTTGCGGCAAAGTCGTTGCCGCCTCCCGCCCCCAACTCCCGCGCTTGCAACAGCTGCAGCTATCATTAAAATTCCTCGTTTAAATCCCAGTTGCCCAAGGATTGAAGGCTTCCTTGCTCTTTGCACAAATAATTACTCATTGTCATTGTAATTGGCGTGCGGGCGCTAAATGGATTCATAGGAAAGGAACTGAACTGAAAGGCAGGAGACACTAGACTCTAGAGGGGGGTTAGGGGGCACAAAGGGGTTTAGAGCCGCTTTGACAACTTGTGACATTTTTCGCTTGGGCTCTAACTTGATTATTTCAGAACCCAGAGCTACGATGAGACGATGAGTAAGCAGAATAGAATTGAACGGTGAAAGGCAGACTCCAAAATTAGAGATGAGCACGTGTTGGATTTCTTTTTTGTTAACTCTTAATAGAGACAAAAATTTGTTTAAAAATTTAATTTAATTTCCAAGTTTATTAGCTAGAATTTTACTATAAAATGTAGAGAAGTTTTTCTTAAAAATAATAATATTTAATATAGTAATAATATTTATTGCTTTAAAGCGTATTGAGAAGGTGTAGATAATAATTAAAATTATCACAAATACTATTATTATTATTATTCTATGCGACCTGATTTTTATAGATATATTTTTTGGTTAGCAATTTCACAATAATGTGACCATTAAATAATGAAGAAAAAATATATTTTTTAAAAAAATTACCTGTGCTGTTAAATTGGATAATACACAAAAATTCTCGATAGAAATAAATATATATATTTTATGCTTCTACCGGCGTGTGTTGCTACGCTTCCCTTTCCACTAAAAAAAAAAAAAAAAATAAAATAAAATAATAATAATAATTTTTTTAATAAATCTGTTGCTTCCATAAAAAAAATTAGCTGAAAATAAAATTTTCAATATTTTTTCTAAAACAATCACTTCGTGCTGCAAACTGCATTTCGTGTAAATTCAAATAAAACATTTACTCAACTCTAGTTTAAAAGCTGAATAAAGACAACAACAAAAATGATGATGATGATGATGATGCTTGGCCAAGTTAAGTTTTTGGTCCTTTTGCCGCTCGATTACTTATTGCTGGGGCACTTTTTTTTTTTTTTATATGTTTTTGTTGTTTCATTATGTACTCACATGTGAAGGCTGTTACTCTGGACGTGAAGAGAAAACCCAACTGAACTGAAGAACAGAGAAACGGACACTCTACTCTGTACGCAGATGATCCCCAATGGACGTTGGGTTATATTGTGCGCACGTACTGGAATTTTCATTTTATGTCATTTCAATTTTCCTGCCTTCAGTTTTTTCTTTTTTTTTTCTCTGTTTTATAGACGCAACGAAAATGAATCGAACGGAAAAAAGGGTTAAATTGAAAGATGCAGCAGTGGCAACAACAACAGCAACAACAGCAACAACAACAGCAACAATTGCTAGTTTTCTACCATTTTCGGGCTTGGTTGCTCTGCCTCTGGGACTTTTGTTGACGTGCCATGAGATTGTTGTTTGTTTGTTTGTATGTTTGTTGTGTTTTTATGCAAGCATTTTCTTTTACTAGCTGGACAAAGTCCAGCAACTCATCCAATCTCCCATCCATTGTGCGTTAGTCATGAGCAACAAATTACCTGAGGCACAAAAAAAAACAGAAAAAAGAAAAAAAAAGATAAAATACTAGAGACAGCGTTAAACAGAAGCGTTGACAGCTCTGTGCCGTCCCCCAAGGACCCCAAGTGGCCAACCTCTCTCTAGTTGATGATGAACTTCATTTGGCGTTGCAACTTGACTCCACTGTGGCACTAACTAAAGTTGAAGCCGTGCCTCATGTGTCTCATGTATCATGACATGAACATGCTCAGCATGAAACTAAATTAAAGTCAAAATAATTAAGTAAATATCTCTATATTGATAAATATTTTGATTATTTTGTGCATTTTCGATTTTCATTCTTTGTGGTAAAATTTCTGTGGTTGAGTCAAAAAAATATATAATTATTTTTGAGAGATGCTCAATGTCAATTTTATCATGACAAATTGAGTTTAAGAGAGAAATATTGAAATGCATAATTGAAAATAAACTATATATTATACATTTTTTGTAGTAGAAAGTACAAAGAAAATAAAACTAAATAACAGAGAACTAAAATGATTCAAAAAAAATATCATAAAAATTCTATTTATCTATATTTATCAAGTATATCCAACAATATAATATTTTAAATGGAATTTAGTGCACATAAACTTTAATTAAATAATAGTAATAATAATAATAGTTTTGTCGGAATTTTATCTTAAGTTATTTACAACTAAAAGTGTTAAATATTTCTGCCTCTAATATTTTGCCTGGAAATCAGAGAAATTTAAAGTTATAGGAAAATTTCATGTTAAAAAATTTGAATTCGCAGTTATTACACTTTTCTTAAGGGGAAATTGGAATAAAAAATCATATGATTGATTTATGTTGAATTAAAATAAATAAATCAATTTCTGAGACAATATATTTTGTATTTTTTTATTTTTAATTGCTGAAATTTTGAAAATCTAATATTCATTAAACAATGGTGGTCAAAAGTAACTTCTTCAATGAATAAATTTGAAAAAAAAAAACTCATGATAGTGGAGAATGATGATCTTTAATAGAAAATGACGGATTTTAAACATTATGAATTTTTGTGTAATTTTTTATTAAATAAAAAAAAAAAGAATAATTTTATGTGGAACATAATTATGTTGACTTGATAATTTTTAGTATACAAATAAGAATTGAATACTTTTATCTATAAAATATCTTAGTTAAAAATCAAATTTATTTCAATGAAATTTTTTTCTTTTTTATTTTAAATATCCCTCTCACATATTTTTACATTTCAAACACATTTCCATTTCTAATTCTAAACGCTGCTAATCAAAACATAACTAATGATTTAAATTTTTGTATTTGTTCTTCTAATTGCAGGTAAGCTTATTATACAACACTTTCGACTACAATTAACACAGCAAGAGGAACAATTAAAAAATCCAAAATAAATATATAAACAAATAGAGATTCTGTTGGCGTAAGTGCTTGTCTACAATTTTAATTAGTTTGAATTGAATGCATGTGTTTTAAGCCATGTTTTAGTTGGCCAGATGTTGTTGTGCACTTAGCACAATTTAACTTTTTCAAACAACACATGAAATTTTAATTTTAAAACAATAAACCATTTGAAATGCAATGCGCGTATGGAGAGATGGAGGAGAAACAACTCTTCCTTCATCAAAATGTTTGATTGCATAATTTAGATATATAAACTAAATGTGTTTGTGTGTGTGTGTGTGTGTGTATACATTGCCGCACAATTAGAAACACATTAAATATTTAAAACGCCATCACATGAAATATAAACATTGTTTTCAACGCTTTAACCAAACAACAATTCTGTTTACCCAGTATGCAGTCGAATGGACACGGTCCATGTAAATTTCCTGATTAATGGATGAGAACACTTTCAGCATAGATCAAACATTACCAAAAATAAACACACTAAACATGAAATTAATTAAATGTGTAAACAGTCCAGACCAAATTGCACATTTTATATTATCAGTGTTTATGTCATTTTATTGTAATCCAAAATTATTCTAACTATTCTAATAAAAACAAGAACCAAAATCGATTTACCAAAATAGGTGTTATATTTGAATAAAATTTAATTTTTTAAAATAGTAAAAATGCAATTACTTTGTGGAAATTCACAATTATTCCAAATTATCTAACAAAAACAAAAACAAATTCGATTTGCCATTTTTCATTAAATTAGATTTTTAAAAATAATATTTAGGGTTTTTATTTACCTCTTACTAAAAATTTAATCTAAAAAATAGGATTTTTATGTTTTGGATTAAATTCCAAAATTATCTAATATAAAATGAAGAACTTCATCGATTTTCTAATGAAGGCAACATTTTTAATTTAATTTTTTTTTTTTTAAATAATACTTTAGGATTTTTTTTCAATACTTTCTTTATATTATTCAATATTATCGATATGAAGACAGCTGCTGATATACTAGATAGAGTTGATCCTGTTTATAAAGGCTCTTATTTTTTCATAGATTTTAGAAAATAGAAGCAGAGCTCGTATTAGCATTAGTTGTATGACAAGTCCCTTTGCATTTTTTAGCTTTTAAATTTGATTTTTTGAATAGTCAAAAGCTGATGACATACCACCAGAGTAATTTCGTACTTTTATTGCCACTACATTTGATATACGAGTATGTATGCATTCGTACATTCATTTTATGAATCGTTTTGAATATATATATTTTATTTCTGCTTCTGTCACTATTTCAACACTATGTCCCCCTATCCTTCCTCCATTCAGGAGCCCTAAAAAATGTACCAAGCTAGTGTACAACGCCTCAGCAATATCACCAAAAAATCAATCAGCCAATGTCGCTGTCCATAAAAAACGTATAACCCTCTAAGGCACACACACATTTTTTCACACACTCACACACACACATACTGTTGTAAACTTACAATCCGCTCCAACTCGCCAATCAAGCACATTTATTATGCATTTTTCATATGACAATTTTTTTTTTATTTTTATTTTTTTTTGCAAGCACTCCAAGTAGACCATTTAAAATCAACCGCATAAAAAGCATCGCATTGCGTACACACACACATAACACACACACACACACACACACACATGCATCCTTTGTGTCTACACATGAGTAAATGCCTGTATATGTCTGTGTGTGTGTGTGTGTCTGTGCCAATAAATAAAAAACGCAAATTACCCGCATTTTTTACAAGCATTTTTATTGAAAATTGAAATTTATGCGCATTCAACTCAACGTTCGTTCCACAACGAGAACTGCATAACCATGAGCCCGTTCCCAAAATGTCCTTCATATAGACACTTATATATGTGTGTGTGAGTATATCCATAGCTGATCCCTGTCATATCACTGTCATCTCTAGCAGATACTTCAGTCTATCGATAAACGTTGGCTTTATTGATTTTCACCGTCGCCAGACAACAAAAATTCATAAATTTAAATGGCCCCTTTGCATGCAACATGCTTTGGCGGCACTTAAAGACCGCCAAGAAGCCCAAAACTGAGGCATAAATCATGCAACTAGCTGCAAAGCTTTCGTTTGTTTACATACTTGTTCTCGTACTCCTACTGTTGGTACACTGCGCGAAAAGTAGAGCTACATATGGTAAAAAAAAAATAAATAAAAATAGCTCATAATTAAAGGCGGTTTAGACATAAAAATTATTAATTTTTATTAACGAATTAAGGCTTGGAAAATCTCTTTATTAACAGAGAATTAAAAAAAATTAAAATAAAAATTTAAAAAAAAAATAAAAATACAATACAAAGCTAAAATATATTGTTTGACTGAAATTGCTTTAAAACTGATAAAAGAAAAATAATCTAGATTTAAGGAAAACCGTGATAACAATATAAAATAAGCCTGAACCGCACTTGACCCCTCTTACTATAATTGCAATTTAATAATTTAACAATCTATCTCTTCAAAATTTAAAAAAAAAAATATCTAATGAGATATAAAATATTTCAATGAAATTATTATTTTTTTCGCAATATACTTTATATAAGTTTTCGCTTAAATAGGTGCCATAAATAGAAAATCACTTAAACCTGTTTTAATTTTCACTTTCGAATCAATTCCACATAAATTAGTTTAGCATACTTTGAGTCTATTAATATTCGAATATTTTGAAGCAATTCAAACCCAGACTTGACACTCTTATTTTTCTCTCAGTGTACCCTTCACCTGTATGTGCAAAAAGGGTTGCTCAACTTGTCGCGTATCGCTTTACCCTGTGAAGTCCAGGAGGCACTCAGGCCTCATACTCACGCCTTCTCCCCTTACCCCTCTGCACTTGCACCAGCCCACGTAGTTGTCCTTTGGCTTTTCACACATTTGCATATCATTTGCAGTGGCTGGAGGTCCTGGGAGGCTAAAAGGGGGGCGTGGCAGGGCTGCTTATCGCTGGTGCGACACTTGCCGCGCCGCATTCAGTTGCCTACTTGCCACAGGGGCCGAGGCATTTCCGTTGCCGGGGCACGCGCTTGTTAGAAGGCAGCTCTTAACGGTTTCGTGTCATTTTTTGCATTTCCTTGTGCATTGCTTTCAGTTCGTTTTCTTTTTTTTTTTCTGGTTTTCTGTTTTTTTCTTATATTTTTCTGTATTATTTTTTTTTGCTTCGGCAGCTCCTCCAGTTTTGCGGTTGCCGCCCTCAAGTGTGCGGCGGCCTTATCGCGTGCTACGTAGTGGCACCTTCAGACAGTGCCACAAACGGAGGCAGAGAGGCAACCAAGTGATTTTGGCCAAAGCAGAATTAAACTCAGTTGCCGCAACTCGCCAAATAAATCAAAGAAAAAAAGGGAGAGAGAAAGACAGAGAGAGTTATAGAGACTGAGTAATAATAAATAAGTATGTATGTGCACTTAAAAAAAATATCATTTTGAAAAGTGTATAAGATTAATACATATGAATAAAATCGGGCAAATTTAATATATAGAACAAAAAATAAATATAAAAAAAAATTAACAAAATAAAGAAAAAAATTATATAGAAAAAAAAATTAATATAAATACATTTTTTATACATAAAAAAATAAACAAAATAAAGCAAAAAATTAAAAAAAAACAATTAAAAGTAAAAAATGGTAATTCATTTATTTGTTTTGAGTTCTGAAAATATTCTTTTAAAGAATGTGAAATTTTTACAAACTAAATTTGATATAATTTTCTGATAAAATTTTTAAAAATAAAAAAAAATAAATAATTGGAAAATCAGCTCTTTTTGGAGTTCAGAATATTATTTCTAATTAAAAATGCGGTTGCTACAATTTTCTTAGAAAATAAATTAATTATACCAGATTTCAACCCGTATTAAATCAGGCAAATTAAATAAATATAAAAAATTAAAAAAAAAGAATTAATAAAAAAATTTCAAATAAATAAATTTAAAAAAAAAAAATACAATAAAAGGTAAATTAGCTTTTTTTTAGAGCTCTGAGAAGTTATATTTCTGATTAGCAATGCGATAGCTGCAACATTTTCAAAAACTAAATTTAATACACCAATTTTTTTCCGTAGTGTATGTTTTTATAAAATATCACAACGTAAGTTTAATACGTATTTTGAACGTACTAAACACTTCTCACGTGTCAGTCGTTATGCCACAAGACACAGGCTTTATCTGCAATGCAGCAGCAGCATCGATATAAAGAAACAAAGAAAATAAATTATATTATAATATTTAAAAAAAAAAAATGAAGAAAACTTGCAAGAGTTTTTTTTTGTGTCTTGAATATCATTTGCATTTTCTTGGGCGATTATGAATTTTGTTGTTTTTGTGATGAATGTGCCAGGACAATGCTGCAATTAGTGGCAGGACAGTTGCCGCGCGGCGGCATCATGCATGTCAAGTGCGCTTAAAAGTTGCAACATTTAATGCCAGCGATAAGATATAACTTCAAATGCCCAGAGCTCGTTCAATTAAAATCTTAAGTCTGAGTCTGAGTCGGAGTTGGAGTCGGAGTCTGTGTCTATGTCTGTGCCCCACTATTATATAGTATATATATAATGCACTGTGATTAATTTCAACGCCCAGCATCGTTTGTTTTAACCCATTTGCATGCTTGAGCCCTGAGAGTCGCGACAGGATAATCTGCAGCTCGTTGTCCTTGCTGTGCTTAATGTTCGTCGCTGTTTTAAGTAATTTTTTAAGAAAACCAAAAGAAATTAAAAGGAGAAAACTGCAGAGAGAGAGAGAGATAGAGAGAGAGATAGCAAGGATAAGACTTAAGGGTCTGCTACCTGGCAACTGGCAACCGTGGACAGACGTAGCCGAGGCAGGACAGCTCAGGACGCAGGACTCGTCGCTGGCAGAAATATTACAAAAAACGTGCCAAACGTTTATTTAAAAGGATTTATGTGCTTTACGTGCTAAATGTAAAATAATAATTTTTCTACTTTTTTTTTTTATAATACTTTATATTTTATGTGTGTGTGTGTGTGTGTGTGTGTGTGTGTTATTTTTAATGCCATTTTTAATGCCGCACATTGTGCAATGCAGCCCAAAGCCAATGTTTGTGCGAAAATACAGTGTAAAGAATTTTTGTGGCTGGGCATTAACTCGAAGTCCTTTTTGGCCATTTTTATTGAGCTGACGTCCAACGCGTGAAATTGTTGTGGGCTGCCGCATTTCATTTCAAGGAGTAGTCAGAGAAGGAGCCGGAGTCCAAGCTCCTCCAGGCACAGATTTCTCTCTGGTCGAAACTTAATTGCATTTGAAGTTTTCTGCCAGTTTCCAATGTGCTCTTAAGTGCTACGTCTACAGACAGAAAGGAAAAGTTTGTATACACTGTTATCGAAAAGCAAATAGAGTATATTGCATTTGTTCGAGTTTTTTTGTCAGTTCTGAGAAAACCAATTTCTGTTCAATATTATGTTTGGTAGAATAATTAAATTTGTTATACTGTTTGGTAAATATTTTATATAGATAGAGTGTTGAAATTCAACATGTCAATATATATTGAAATCAAGGATTGTTGCTATAATTATTTAAATTATTTAAAATTAAGGAACAACACTTATTTTTGAATTTATTTATAATAATATTTGTAGCATTTTTTTTTTTAATTGAAAGTAAGGTGTTGTTCTTTTTATTCAATTTGATATTAAAAATCTAAAATAAAAGTTATCAAAGTTATTTTTTTTTAATTAAAAAATTGGGGTTATCTTTCATTTTATTTCTTTAAAATAAAAATTTTAATATAATAATTCTTTTAATTTGTTTCTAATGATCTTTAAGAAATAACACGAATTATTTATATTTTTTTTATTATATTTCTATATATATTTTTATCTAAAAATTAAAAAGAGTCGATGGCCTTTTTTTTAATTTATTATATTATTGTTTGTATAATAATTCATCATGTATAAATAATAAAAATTAAAAAAAAAATACTTTTACTACAGTTTAAAAAAAAATTAAAAAATAAGAATTAACCTTTAATTTTATTTTAACAATTAAAAATTATAAAGCGATTTTCAAATATTTTTTAAATAACATTTCTTTGGGTCTGTATCTAAACATGCACATTTCCAATCTTATATATTTATGAGTAGGTATATGTCTAAACAGAAATGCAAGAACATAAGTAATAAATGTAGAATTGTTGAAAAATAATTAAATATTATAAATACCCATCTGAAAAATATATATATTGATATATATGGAGAATTTAAAATACCATTAAAAATTAATTAAAAATAGTAAAATCCAAAGTCAAATTTGAGACTCATGATACTGCCGAACAGCAACAATTTATTTGACAAAAATTAAATGCATTTAGGTATAGAGTATACCAATGTCTGATTGGTTTTGATTGTTGCACAATCCGACTATTTCTTATTGCCATAGTTTGCGGCTGCCAATGCCAATTTATGGGCTCTCTTTCACTCTGGGGCAGTTGCTTTATTCGCATTGAAATCGAAAATGCGTACTCCAGCTAGGGAATACTGCAGCAGGATATATACAGTATATATATATATAGAGATACAGACAGATAGATGGATGTAGACTGGCCACAACAATGCTATAAAACTTTCTACTTTTGCTGCTGCTGCTGCTGCTGCTGCCCAGTTCCGACTGAGTTGTTCGTCTTATTATTATTATTATTATTATATTTTCTTTTTGGCCCTGTCGACTGGTTGCCATTCCGGCAGTACGTTTGTTTAGCTGCCCGCACGCATATAGCATAATAATTAGAGGGTGTCCTGCCGAGGTCCTGGGCCGTTAATGCGAGACGCAGTCAGACAAAAACCAACCCAGACACATTGTACAGTTCATTTTGTGCCGCAGAAAGTTTCTTACCATTTTTTCTCTTCTCTGCTTTCCTTTTTTTTCTCTTTGTCTCATCTGAGTATGAGGAAAAAAGGCAAAAAAAAAAAAGAAAAGTTTTAATATGATTTGATGCAGACATTGCAGCAGCCGTCGCCTTGAGCTGAAATAATTAAAGGCCAGCCGAGCACATTAAAGCCACTCCAAGTGTGCCTGCCACAGTGCGTGGCAGTTGCATGAACTTTGTCAAGCATAACTTATGCATGTGCCACTTGCAACCGACAAATGCATGCCTACTGCCTGCCTCTGTACACTGTGAAACAAATGAACAAAATTTTATTAAATGAATGTTTTAAAGTTTTTTTTTACTACCAAAAGAGTTGTTAAGAATTTTGAATTTGATTTAACATTCATTTCTTAAATATGCTTTAAAGAATTTTTTCCCTTAAAAAAATTACTGATATTTTTTGAAATTTATTCTATTTAAAGTCTTTTTTTTTCGCTGATAAAATGTGATTTTTTTTTATATATTGAGATTTTTTATAAATTTAAAACTTAATTAATATTTAATGGGCAATTGAAAATATTTTATCAAGTGACATAATTTTTAATAATTTAAATTAGAAATGTTACGGTCCCGGTTCTTAAATTCACTTGTAAATGGATTCTACAACAAATTTGTAAATTTGTTGAGCTGTAGAAATTAAATAAATATGTACATTAGAGTATTATATTATTTAATTTTTAGTAGCGCACATATTTAAATAAATAAATCAGCAACACAAAAAAAAAAAAATAATTAAGTGTAGGTTTAAGGAATTTAAAGAAAGTTTTATATATTTTTTATGGCAAGACTTTGTGGTTTAAATTCATAAAAAAATCAAAAAAAACTTTATTAAAAAGAACGCATATTTTTTCAGTGTACCGCGCCCAATTTATGGTTGTATAATTTATTTTTGAATAAAGAAATTTCAATTTTAATTTTGGAAAATTAAAAGTTAATTTTAAATTTTGTTTTAGGCAAGATTTTCTCATTTAAATTTAAAATCATCATAATAGTGCTGACTTTTTTCTGAGTGTACCACGCCCTTCCGGCTCTCATGATGTGTGCATGCTTAATGTTTAGTTTTGCCAGCGTCTTGTTCGTCTTGGTAACTTTTCTTTTTAGCCAGCTTATTACCTTAAACTTGGCTCAGGTTGTTGACTGCTGCAATTTGTTGCCATAAACGGGCCAGACAGGCAGGCGACCCCTAAATTGTAAATGTGTGTATGTGTGTGTATGCGTGTGTGTGTGTACGTCTATAGGGGCTGTTGTCCTTGGGGTGCGACTCTTAGACATGTGCAGCAAAAAGCGAACGCCAAGCAAAAATTGAAATTCATATTCAAATGTTTGCGTTCGCTCTCTCTTTCTCTATCATGCTGTCTCTTTTTCTGCACATTGGGGACGCAGTTTTCTTCTAATTTTCATTAGCCAAGAAAGGACATTTGATGTCCCCAGCTGATGACCGCCTGCATATCCTTGCTGCAGACATTCCAGACAAGTGTCAAAAGCTTTGAGAGCACTCAAGTGAAAGTAATCGCCCTGACGGCGCAATATCCCAAAAACCAAAAACTTTTCTTGCTTTTTATGTTTTTCTAATTCAATTACCAAAAATTGTTGAGCATTGCAGTGGCTTTTGGTCTAAACACAACTAATTTGAAGAGAAAGCAGACAGAAATTGCATTGCCAGACGACAGCTTAGGCACATTGAATATTGAAATATTTAACTTGAATTACATTGCTGAAAATATAAAAAAAAATCATTTTTAGAGTGTCAATTTTTAAGTGAATATTTATATATTAGTTTTTTTTTTTTAAATTTTATTTTTGCATTAAATATATTTTTTTTACAATTTTTAAAAATTGAAAAATTTTCACAGTAAATGCTATCTCTAGAATTTCAACCATGATTTCTATATTTTATCTAAATAACACTTAAATATCTTTGATTTATTTTTACAATTTTCAATTGTTTTCATGCCTTTTGAATTTATCTAAAAATCTGTTTAACTTTCCCTTTAGCATATTTGCAGCTTTTGATATTTAAAATGGAATATTTTGCATATATTTACTTCAACAGCATATCCTTTTGGAATTATTCAATATCTATTGTAAGCTTTAAGCTGCTTTTTCGCTTTAAACCATTGCGCTTATTTCCGCAACGATGCGTTCAATAAAACTTCAATTAAATTAAATAAATCTCAGTAAAAATGCGCAAGTTTTCCATTTTCCATCTCGAACATTGAGTGTCCGTTGCAGAGCAATCAACAAACAGCCTGCGGTCATCATTAAATGTCTAATTTATTTCAAAACAACAACAATAATACAACAAATACTGAGCAAGCGAGAAAATTCGTTATTACAACAAGATTTTCCATTTTCCATTTCACATTTTCGCATTGCTTTTTCTCTGCTCATCGTCATCGTCATCGTCATCGTCATCGGCATATAAAATTTATTTAATAAAACTGGCACGTTTTCATTTTAAGTGCTGTAAATTTTAATTTAGTTGTTGCTTCAGCACAGCTGCGCCAACGCCCACATGCCAATACGGCGGATTCGAAGACGGAGTCGGAGTCGGAGGGCGTGTCGGCAATTCGTGGGTCCATCATCAAAGCCAAAAACTTTCGATAGAGATCAGTCCGACGGCTTTTTCGCCTTCATTCATTACCACCAATAACAACAGTTAGAAAAGCTGTTCCAACGGGAAACGGAAGTGACTTGTAATGAAGCGCAAAGCATTTCATTTTCTTTTTTTTTCTTACTCTGTTTTTGATACCCTGTCAGAGAGAGTTTAATAAGCTTGTCATGAAAATGTATAATACATTGAAAAAGGCGTTTTTTATGTTTTATATAAATGTATGTTGAAAAGGATAATTATATATAAGAAGATATAGATATATAGCGTTATAAACGGAGTTGTAGATTAATGAAAACTAATTTAATTTTTTACTAAATATTTTAACTAAACAAATCGATTTTTTATTTTAATTAAATTCTTTACAAGTTAATATCATGATGTGGCTATTGAAATAATACATCAAATTTTTTTTATTACCAAAAATTGGCTTGGTTGGTGCTTCCAATTTCACTTTATAAGGATATCCAACAATAATCCCATCTATTGCCACATAAAAGCCGATTTGGCTAAAGGATTTTTTTTTAAAGTGAAAAAATAAAAATTATTTTTTATCACTCTTAAAAAACTGTTGTATTTCACTCAAAAAATTACTAAAACTTTTTTAAATTTGATTTTAACGTCATTTAAATTAAATTACAAAAATGAATAAAATTTTCTGAGTTTTCCTTTTTTACAAATAAGATTTTTCTCAGCTACAAAATTATAAATTTTTTGAGTTTTTTGATAAACTTCAACATTATTGTGTATACATTTAATATGCCTTTAATATTCACATTATTTCTATGTATGTTTTGCAATTGGGTTAATTAGGCCGATGTGTTTCATTAATCGATGTTTTTGGAATTATTAAAGTGCTGCAACATTTTTAAATCATGATTAAAATGAATGGAAAATTCTATTTGGCTTTCTTCAAAATAAGTATGTGCATAATTATTGAATTATTATTGAATAAATATATTTAATAACTCTTTTTTTATTTTTCCCTGCTAAAAACCCTTCGCCAGAAATCTTTATATTGCTTTTGTAGCTGTAATAACATTTAAATTGAGCAGCATATTTTACAAGAGTATCAAAACTTCGACAGTTTTAAGACAGATTTTTTCCTATGGGTATTTTTTTTATTTTTCTTTTTTTTTCTTATACTCGTCTTTGTTTCTGTGCGCTCATATCTGGGCTCGAAGTTCCGCTTTAATGAGTTTTATCAGGGCGACAGTTTGACAAAAATTGACTGCCATTTGTTGGGCCGCGAGCTGTAAACAAAAACTTGGCCCGGCAATCAAACAGAAAATATGTTTTACTTAGTGCTTATTTATGAATATTTATGAATGCGACAAAAGTTTTGTATTTTCTACCCAGTTTCTAGCTGCCCCTCTCTCTCTCACTCTCTCTCTGCCCCTTCCTCTGTTACGTGCTTAGTTTGTTTATTTAAATGCGCCTTCAGCTATGCAATTGTATATTAATTCAGTCGCAACTTGAACGACACGAAGTTTGCTTGAGAAGGGGAAAACCCCCAAAGTTGAGCTGAGACAGCGACAAATGCTAACTGACAAGCCAATTTCGCTATCCTGGGGTTTTGCTCTAACAAAACTTGTACCGAGAGACCCTTTTGCAGCTGACAGCAGCAGCCACAACAACAACAACAACAGCAACAATAATAATACTAACAACAACAACAATAGTAACAACAACAGCAACAGTAACAACCAACAAACTGACACACGTCGGCGGCATTATGCAAAACTGGCAAAAAGGCAAATTAAAAATGCAAATTTTTGTTAGCCATTCCACAAATGGCATTCCAGGCTTTTCTCTCACCTGGCCAAAACAGCCCTCGCACTTCCAATTTAGCCACAATTGTGTTGCCAAGTCAAATCCACAACAACTAATCACATCAATGTACAATTGTGGTTGGTTTTAAGTCAACTTGGATATATATGAAATGATTAAAATTAAATCGAAAACTATGACTAAATGCAATTTAAGTTTATTTGTTATTAAGTAAAATTCGCAAGTCTCTTAAGGTGTTATCTAAAATTAAGATAAAAAGCAGGTTCAAACTATTCCACAATTTTTTGTTTATTTTTGTATTCGCTTTTAATGTAAAACAGGTTAAAAAATAATGTTCAAAAATATTTTTTTTTTTTGTATACTTTGCATATTTATTTTAATGACTAAAAAAAATCTACTAAAAAAAAAAAAAAAATAAAAAATAATACATTTTCATGAATCAAACTTTTCAGATAAATGCATTATTTTAATAAAAAAAATATTTTTTAAAATTTTTAATTTTAATTTCGGAATTTATAGGCTGAAAATCAATTAAAGCATATAATAGCTAAATTTTAAACAATTTATGTTTGAAAGGTGCACAAGGAGTTAGAGAAAAAGATTATGCTGTTCATCTCGATAGAATCGTTTTAATATATAAATTTCTATACCAACAGACCAGCTGACTTTGTAAGCAACATATAGATAAAGTAAATATTTAAACAAGTTTTCGATTTCCAGTAACATTAATATAGAAAATGAGACGTCCCATAATCTCTTTACTATAACCTGTCAAAGTAATATCTAAGATTTATAGACCACACGAATTCCACATGCTTTTCAATACTTTTTTTTGTCAAAGAGTCTAAATAAAAATATATTTCTTGATTTTGCTGCTTATTTGTTTGCTTATTGTATTCATTTTGTATGAATTGCCTGGTTGCGAGCTTATTCCCATTTATTTGAGGTTTAAAACATGAAAAATAAATTTGAAAAAATATAAATAAAAATACCTTTTTTTTTTTGTGGTAAGTGGGCACATTTCTTATATGAAATATTTTGACTTGATTTTCTAGAGCAACAAAATTGCTGCTTTAGTGGCATTGTCAAGCGGCTGCTGCTGCTGCTGCTGCTGCTGTTGCATGCATCTTAATAAGTATGCAACGTTTGCTGAGCACATTTTTGTCAAGTGGCAGGCTACCTTTGCCTCGCATTACGTATACGCCGTGTTGTGCCTGCCTGCCTACTGCCTGACTGTTATTTTATTTCACTTTTTTTATTGCTTTCGATTTTCATTTCGACTGCGCGCACGTGCGACAATAAGATGAGGATGCTCCACTAAACTTTCGACTTGAATGGCGTAAATTTTCCTTAAGCATGATTTTTATTATTTTCTAGGGTCCCGGTTCGGTTCGATTGGGTTTGTTTTCTGTGTTTTCTCTGTGCACTGCGTGAAATTCAATTTCCCATTTTGCCAAACACATATCCAGTCGAACAAAGAAAGACAGCAAGTGCGGTAAAGGGGTTTTATAAGAGAGGGGGGAGCGATATCCTAGCCAACTATAGCGTGTATATAATCGTGACTCTATTGAGATATTCTGCAACCTTTTTGCATGTGTACATTGAAATGCCAAGCATAAAAAAAGAGAGGCCAAAACAAATGTAGTTTAATCGCTTTTTTTCAATACTCTATTCTAAGGGGATATAGAGTATATTTGTGCGTGAACTTTGTTTGATTTAACTATAAATGTGTGTAGGATTTTTGTTTTTTTTTTATGTTTTTATTAAATAAAAATTGAGTTAAACTTTTCAACTAAAAATAAAAAGTTGATGCAAAAAATTTGGAATGTTGCGGTTGAAAGAAAAATAAGTAAAAATATTATAAAAAAAATCAGTTGAAAGAATAATAAAATAAAATATTTTATAAAAAAAATAATAATCAAAAAATTCAAATGGTTTTAATGAGATAATAAAATAAAATTTAATTTAAAATATAATAAAGCGAGAATGAGCATTAAAATAAAAAATAGAAATAGAGCTAGAAAGAAATTACTGAACCAGTAGATAAATTAATTAAATTATTATTTTCCATATTATTTTAACAATAATTTAATTGCAAAATTGAATAAGTTGATAAATATAATAATTTTTTATTGTTTTTTTTTCTCTAAAATTTATTAATATCTATACTTAATATATAGTCGCTGTATAATATTTTAGATAGATTATTGGGCGCTGAAAATAAGTTTATAAATTAAATAAAATTATATTCTAACATGTAATGTAAATAAATCCTTAGAACTATTGATAAAACTGAACCTTAGAAGAGTTTTGCCCGCAATTAGGCAAAAGGCAGCAGACTTTGGAATAGAGTATATGGCTGTTCAGGAGCTTTTAACTGCCAGATTTCTACTACTTTTAGAATTTTCTTTGTGTGTATGTGTGTTCTCCTTCGTGTGCCTTTCAATGGCTGCGCTTTATCAGTAGACGCCATCGCTGCCGCCGATTTACTTTTTCCCGTTATTCCGCCGTGCATGTGTATGTATGTGTGTATGTGTGTGTGTGTGTGTGTGTGTGTGTGTGTGTGTATGTGTGTGTGTGTGTGTCGTTTCCTTTTTTGCGGCAAAATTCATGGCAAATATTCTTGATTTTTATTGCGTTCGCTCACAAGTGAAATTGCTTAAAATCTATTTGTAGATTTTATTATTATTTTTGCAACAGCGACAAGTCCTGCCTGCTGTCTTCCAGACTTCCTTGCTTTCTATATGTTCTGTTTTTTTTTTTGTGTCTCCTGGCATGCCAAATAAATGCCTGCAAAACAATTTTGCTCCTTTTGCTTGGCTACATTTGCTTTTGAGGCATTTAGCTGCTTTGTGTCTTGATTTTACTTGTATATAAATGTTTTTTTTTTGTTTTCTTTTTTTTTGGGTTTATTACTTGGGGCTGCCTCCTTAATACAGACATACATATTTATTTATTTTTTATTTTTGTTTTTTTCCTGCGAATCTATTTAAATTCATTCAGTTTATTTGGCCAAAACATGCAAACATTTGAACGCTTGTTCACATTTTTTTACTCATAGCCATTTTTGTGGCTTGTCTTTTCTTGTCCTAAGCATTTCTGACATATTTTATGTGCATTATCTCATGTCCTTGTCAGTTTTCGATTGCAGCTCTCCCTCTCTGTCTCTGGCCAAGTTTATGGCATTCAAATGTTTTGGCTTTTTGTTGGCTTTCATATTGAATGTACTTTAATTGCAACACATTTGCATATTTCTGAGAGATCAAACTGGGAGGTTTTAGAAAGAACCATTTGCCTGTACCACAAAAAAAAAAACCAACATTAACAACATGAAATGGCATTGAATATACATATATATGTATATATAAAAATAAAAAATAAAATGAAATATAAATCATACGCACCATTTAACAATAAAAGGCATTGGCAATGCTCTTCCGTCCTTTCGCCCAATACAATGGCCCATAAACGCAACGCTTTCAATATCACTTATAATGCCACGCCCCCACGCCTGCCCCCTTGCCTGCCCCTCTGCCCCACAACATGCAGCCATTTGCAACGGAAATCAAGTCGCACATGCGAAAGTAAAAATTCAAACAATTCTCAGAGTGAATACAAAAAATAAATACAAAAAAAAAAAATAAAATGAACATATAAAAAGCAGGGCAGCATATTTAGAGTGAAAGAAATTCTGCAACATTTAACATGGGGCATGCCACAGCAAAAGTTGAGGCAGCTAAATGATATTTGCCACTGTGAAAAATGAAAATGAAAATGCGAAACAAAAGGACATTTTCCCGAACAGTTGAGAGTTGGGTCAGTTAGAACAATAAACGCCAAGCTAATGAATGTTGAAAATCAATTAGAAAGCGAAACAAAGCCAAGGCATATTGAATATAAGCGTAAAGAAATTGAAATAAAAAATGTATATATAAAGCAAATATGTTTAAAAACGATGAACATAATGATGATGACGAAAATGATGATGATGATGATGAGGGTTGTTTGGCAGTTGTGCCATTCTGGCGATTTCCGTTGACAATTGTTGCCATTAGACGCAACCATGAGCTAAATTTCGATTGATACAAACGCAGAAAATAAACCTATAAAAGGGAAAATAAAGAAACAAGAAAAACAGCTATCTTTAGGTTACAAAAAAGAAAATACAAGAGCGAAAAAAAAACCTTTTTACAGACTGCCGAAAATTAAATACACTTGCAGAGGTTGCAAATAAAATTCAATTTAAATTGAAAAAAAATTATTTTTAATTTTTTTATAGCTAAAAATAATTAATAGATTTTTCTATTGCAACTATTAAATATATTAGCTCAATTTTCATAAGAATTTATCAAATTATTAGTTAGTAAAAAAATTAATAAATTTGTTTGTGATTAAAAACATATTTTATTTATTTATTTATTAAAATTATTCCTTATGATTAAAAAACAGCTATCTTTAGGTTACAAAAAAAAAAATACAAGAGTGGAAAAAAAGCCTTTTTTCAGACTGCCGAAAATGAAATACACTTGCAGAGTTGCAAATAAAATTCAATTTAAATTGAAAAAAAATATATATTTAATTTTTTTATAGCTAAAAATAATCGATAGATTTTTCTATTGCAAGTAGAAAATAATTTAGTTCGATTTTGATAAAAATTTAGCAAATTATTAGTTAGTAAAAAAATTAATAAATTTGTTTGTGATTAAAAACATATTTTATTTATTTATTTATTAAAATTATTCCTTATGATTTATTTATCCGATCCACTGCCAATTGCAATGAAAGCCTATCCGTTAATTTTCACAAATCATATTTTTTTATACAAAATTAATTTAAATTAAATCAAGTAGCAATTTCTGCTTCACTTTTCACTTTTTAAAAAATTAAAAAAATACAAATTAATGATTGTGTCTAATTCCAATAAATTGCACATCAATATATTAAATTTTAATATATCTTTAATGTTTCTATTGATGGCAAAGTTGAATTGGCAACAATTTTCATTCCCCAAATCAACAAATATATGTATATAGATATATTTTATTTATGGTTTATTTTACTGCATTGCACAAGTCGTGACAAAATTAAATTACCCGTAGTCGGAGAGCATTAAAAACGTTAAGATAGAAATAAGAAATGCAGTCGTAAAATTTAACAACTTTCGATTTTCAATTTACTTTTGCCACGCGCGTTGAGCACCTTCTATCTATCTATTGATTTTTCTTTTATTTTTATTTTATTTTTATTATTTTGTTTCTTTGTGTGATTTTTATGTGGCAGCTGCTGTGGCAAAGTTAACTGAACTTTAATTGAAGTTCCTTGGTGTTTTTAAAATAGAGAAAAGATATGCCATAAAAACTCCAGCCACGCCCACACATTTAGCTATAAAAATGCAGCACAAATTGTTGTTGCATACTTGCAGGCATTTTGCAATAATCATCAAAAGGGGAAATAGGCTAAGAGCGCTAAAAGTGAGTTTTAAATATAATGACACATTTTATGATTGCATTTAGTTGCAGCAGCCCCTACTCCCCCCTCTTAAACACCTGTATCCTGCAGCTGGTCAAACACGACGCTCACGTCGAGCTGATGGCATAAAAATAATACCTAAAGACATGGGGGCAGGTTGCAAGCAGCAGCAGCAGCAGCAGCAGCAGCGTCAGCAAATTGTGGCATAAGGCGTTGCTAACGAGCAACAAGGAGATACAAGAGTTGAGTTGCCTTGTCTTGTCTCTGGCAATGTCCTGTCAATGCCTGGGCTATTCGAGCCTGGCTCCTTGCTTGTCCTGTTTGTTCATATACACAATTACCAGCTAAGGCGATTTGCAAGGCAAGGACAATAACAACAAATGGCAAAGTCTAGAAACAGGACACATCAGGTGCGGCAACTGGCTGCACTCTTATAGTATATATATTGTATGTATATATAGCATTGTCTGTCGCAATTTTATGCTTTGTCCTTTTGCGTCCTGCTGCTGCTTGTTGTTTGACAATGTTTACAGGTGCAAATTTCAAAGTGAATTGCTTTTCTATCGCTTGGAAAAGTGCTGCAACACGCAAAGGCTAAAGTAGTTGAGTAAAGGCTACCATTTTGCTACTCAATAGACAAGGGCTGCAAATTAGATACACACGCACACACACACACACACACAACACACACACATACAGTTAAATCCTTTGCGCCGCAGGCACTTAGTAAAATTGCTAGAAAAGCTGAGTTAAGCGGATTTCTAAATACTAGTATACATTTTAGTATATATATATATATATATATATACTATATATACTATATATTGTTCGCTTTTGCTTTGTGGGCGTGTCACTTTTGTCATATAATATCAGTTTAGCTTTAAGTGGAGCTTTATGTGTGTGCATTGATTGTGTCAGAGAACCATCATTAAACGAGTGTGTGTGTAGGTGTGTGTGTGTGTTTATGGCAATTGACAGGCCATTGTCTAGTTGTCGCTGTGTATGTGCATTTATTGTGTATGCATTTTAATTGAATTCTCTGTGCACAGAACATTTATTAACAATAATTGCATTTCATATGCCAAAAACCAGACTGTCCACAAGTGTCCAAGACTAATTTATCAATAACAAACAAACAAACACACACACACACATGGACACACACATGCACACACACACATTTATGCTCAACACACACGTTTAAGTAAAAAGTTTGCAAAAATAATGAAGCCTAGCTTGAGGCGCACAAACAAAACGTCGCACGCACACGCAAATTGCAAACAAACCCACAACAACACCAAGAACAACAACAGCAAACACCCACCTGACCACAAAAATAACCATACACATACATGCCACATGCCACATCTCACAGTTTCCATTCCAGCAGCATCCCAGCCACCCCCCTTGTTGTCTCAGTGTAGCTGCTGCAGGCCAAAAATAAGCGCAAAGTCACGCAGCTGTAGAGTTTTGCATAAAATGCTGCTTCCCCCCCAAAAAAATATAAAGGCAACCCTATTTGCACACACACAAAATACACTAAAGAAAAAAATATAATTTATGCAAAATTAAGAAAAATTTATATTTATTTATTATATTTTATTTCTTATTTATAATTAAAAAAAAAAGGAACTGTAATTATTGATTTATTGTCTGAAAATATGAAAATAATAATTTAACCATATTAAGAAATTATACTAAATTACTGTTTGTTGCATATTTGTGTAATTTCTGTAATTCCCAAACGGTTTGAGCAGTCAGCATATAAGGCATAAAGGTTTCCTTACACTAAAATTAGTTTAAAATTCCTTTGTAAGTTTGTGCTCAAAACTCAAGTAGGTACAAATAGTAATTTTTAATCAGCGAAATTCTTACATTAAGTATAAATAAAATGGCCACAAAATTATAATAGAAAAATTAACGAAAATTTTTTAATTGAATCAGAATAATCTTGAATTAAGTTATAATGGTTTATAATTTGAACTTTAATATTGTTAACAAACTATTGTCAACAAATGTTCATTATTTCGGTAATTTTAAATTTATGGTTTTTTGTTCAGTGTACAAACATACGCAAACACACAAAATACACCCACCCACGCACACACACATCATACACACATCACACACACACATTTTGACTGATCAACCAATGCAAGCATTTTTGTTGAATTTGTTTGCTTCTCTTCTCTGCCTCTCTGCTTCTCTGCCTCTCTACACTCTGCTTCTCTCTGTCTGAACATGGCCTCTGGTTCAGTGCGTCCCTGCGTTTGAGTCTGAGTCTGAGGGCTATGTATCCTGGGCTTTTGGCTCCTGTGTGTCCTGTCCTGGGCGTGACCGTGTACGCTTGTAGTACCCCAAGGATTACCTGGACTTGTGCTTGTTCCTGTCACACAGTCAGTGTCAGCTGCTGCTGCTCTCGCACAACCCTTCACCTCGACTACCCTGGCCTCTCCTCCAGTGTCAGACGCACTTGTGCGCTCGTCCCTCTATCCGTCCGTCTGTCTGTCCATCCGTCCGTTTGTTCATTCGTTCGTTTGCTCATCAATGCGACAGTTGCACCTACGCCTGCACCGCTTCCCCCTCCTGTTAGCTTGCACCTTAAAACTTGCAGCAGTGTTGCCTGCCCCCCGCCCACCTCTATAGACCAAATGCAATTGCTTGATGCTTACTTTGTGCCTCCTGGTCAGCTGCTGCTGCTCCTGTTGGCTTTAAGTAACAGTGTTGGCAATTTTGGTATGTTTTTTTTTAAATATAAGAATTGCCAGCATTTTATTTTTTTTAGAAATTAAAAATTGTGTGAATAATAAAATAATCAAAAAATTAATTTTAAATTGAAATTAAAGAAATCAGCCGCAATTTTATTTCGTAATAAATTTAGCTTTCAAATTCGGCTTTAATTTGGAATTTGACTTATTGAAAACATGATTTTAGAGTTTATAAAAAAATATAACAATTTAAGAACACGTAACTTGTAACAATCAGTCTTTATATAAAATTATATATAGTTATGTCTTAAATTCAATAAACAAATATTGTAATATTTACTAAATTTTCTGTGAACATGGATAAATTGAAAATAAAATAAAATTATATATTATTATTAATAAATTATATATACTATATAATTTGTCAAAATTCATTCGAATTTTTTTTAAAATTTGTTTTAATTATTAGCCATAATTATGGCTTGGCCTCTAAATAGATTTCCCATTCAAATCTGAAATTTAAAATTTTGACACCATTCTAAGGTACTTTAGGTCTGCTGATTTCTATAGAATTTACCTTTAATAATTTTTTTTTATTTATTTATCTTTAATCCTCAAAAAATATATATATTTTTTTGGCTTTTGCAAAATGTTGGCAACACTTTTGCAGCTGCAGTTGCATAAAGTCAGAGCTAGTCTCTTTTTTTATTTCTTTTTGATTTTGGTACCCTTCTCAATGTGCAAAGTTAACCCAACTTTTGCTTCATATAAAATCTATCCCTCTTTTTAGAACCAACTGCCATTGCTCTTTTATTGATTTGCCTTGAATTTGTAGAGATTTTCAGTTATTTATTGTATAGTCAAGGCTGCTCTTCACTCTCATATATTCGTATATTCGAATATTCGAATATTCGAATGCCTGAACGCACTTTTATGCCAAAAGTTGTTAGGGACTGGAAAAAAAAGGAAAACTTTTGGACACTCTCTAGAGAAATAATCAACTTTTTGTTTAGTTACTATGCGCATAATCAAAATTTCTATTTTATATATTTTTTGTTGCTTTCGATTTGCATATTTTTGATTTCTCAAATGCAATTAAACTTTAATAACATTTAACATTTGTCTTCTTTTCATTGCAGGTAAGCTTTTTCGAATTATTTATATCAGAGTACTATTTGGGAACACAGGTTTGCTTTATAATACTATTTACCAGATGATATAACTTTCAAGTTGACTTGCCCAGTAATTTACACTAATTCAGCCATCAGACCGAAAAGCACAAAATGTCAAGTACAAGGCTAAAGATCATAAATCTCAGAAACACACACACAACAAGCACAACAAACACACACACACACACACACTCAGTAAATGCTTTTGGACGCGTCATAATTTAACAGAGCAGCAATGTGCCAGGACATGCCACAGGATTGCTGTTATTGTTATTGTTGTTGTTGTTTTCTTCTTCTTTTTATTCCTTGGCATCGCCTGGGAGCGAAAAATATAAATGTCCAATTTGCGCAGCGTCTGTGTAACTTTTGCGCCAAATGATTAACTTGATTTATGCGTGTGGCGACAAACTTTCAGACTTCTTTGCCACATTCTACACATTCTGCACCTTCGTCCTTGCCACGCCTGCCAGGTGTTGGCAAAGCGTCAAACAACTACAACAAAACAACAACAATAACAACAACAACAACAAGCATAAAAAACTCATTCGCACTGTTGCAATCATTTACAGCAGCTGAGGGCGTTAATTTCCTCTTGGCACTAACTTGCCTCGCCATTGCCGACTATTGCTGACTATTGCCTCACTTTAACTAAAGTTGTGCGCCGACCATGCCCCACATTAAATTATGGAAAGAAAAAAAAAGAAATAAACAGGCTTTAGTTAGGACTTTTAGATGCCCTGCATAGAGGTTTATGAAATAAAACTGAAAGCAAACTTTTTTTTAATATAGAAATAAAGTAAATTTGTTGAGTTATTATATTATATATTTATATATTGGGCTATAACCCTTAGATTCAAAATATAAATAAATACCAATTTATTTTTGAGTAAATAAAATTATCAAAAATAAAATACAAAATTCTCTAATGGCAATTTTATAGCTATATGTCAAAAGTTGTATATTTTACTGCAATAAAACAACCATAAGAAATCGTAAAAAAATTATTTTCATAATTTTACCTATTTTTTATAGAAGTGGTATTTTTTTTAAATCTTATTTTAAATTTTGTAAAAAATTTAAAATTTTTCTTTTATGCTCATATTGGTTTACTTATTGAAAATAAATGCTAACCCTCCCATATTTAGCTATTAAAAAGTCGTAAGAAAATTTAGAGTTTTTTTTGCTGAACAAAAAATAAAACACAATTAATGACGATTATTTTGTAGTTATATTTTTTGATCAAATAATTAAATAAAGAAAATAATAATTAAAAAATAAATGAATTAAAAATAAATAAATAATAATTAAGAAATGCGTAAAATTCAAAAATATAAAAATCACAAGAATCATGTGTATTTTACTCTGTAAAAATTACATTTGTTTAGTCCGCTATTTCATAAACTTTTTTGTATTTTCATTTGAACATGATTTTCTAAATATAAAAAAAATCCCTGGCACATACTAAAAATTAATAATATGTTAAAAATATACATATATTTATATATATACATAAATCCAAAAAAAAGGAATATATTGCAAATCAATGAAATAGATTCAGTTTTGTTTTAAAATTTAAACTTTCGGTTTTCGAACTTCTTAATTTGCAATCATTGAGTCTAGGCTTAATTCTATTCATTTCGAGCTTTGGTTCATCTCTTTGCTCAAGTATTTCCCATTTTAGCAGTCTGTACAAATAAGTAATGCCACTTTTTGTCACATAATGTTTACAGGGTATATCAGGAAAAAAAAAACTACGCATAAGTCTAACAAGCGTCATTAGTGGGGTTTTCTACCCCTAAAGTTCGACAGCTGGCGACGCTTCTCAACGGTCGCAGTGGCCTCATTTGTTTTAATGTGTCAATTTGTTGACAATCCTCTCTACAAGTGTGTGTGTGTGTGTGTATATGTTTGTTGCGCATACGCCACATGGTTGGGGGTCAGGGGTCAGGGGTCATATAATGCACACACCTGTAATCTGTCATTTTGGCGCTTTAATAAACGTTTAAGGCCCAGCTGCCTTTTGGGCGTGGCAATTTTGCTACTTTGCCTTATTGTTTATAAACTTTGCAACATATTTTATATGGTTTCCTATATATATTATGTATGTACATTTATATATATATATTTTTAGTTTTTCAAACGTTTGTTGCTTTCCTTGTGGGTTTTAACGCGTTTTTGTCTTGCGGCCTCACCGCCAATTGCCGTTGCCGCTGCTGTTGGCAACAGCTTTATGGCTGGCAAAGTTTGTTTTGGCCATTTTGACATATTTCACGCCCTCTGCTTTTATGCTTCCTGATTGCCTTCAACCCAGGCTCAAGTTTAGGCCTTCTGTATTTATTTTTTTTCTTCTGCTCTTATTTTTTTGCGAGCGCTCATAAAAATGTATATTTTTTTTGTTTTTCCGGCGCTTTTGTATTTATTGCCTTTGATTTAGTGCTAAGCCTGCCCGGCAACAAAATATGTTTTTATGCAATTTTTATTTTAGGTTATTTCCAAAAAATAAAAATAAAAATCCTTGTCTTATCGATCAAACTGACAACAGAAAATGCTACACTTTTATTTATTTATTTTCTTTTTGTTTTTTGCACTATTTTTGCTGCTCCATTCATTAAAAGCAATTTACGCCTGCAACTTGGCCTCATTTATGGGCCATGTTATCCTACATGTGGCATGAACATTAAATTTTTATTAAGTGCAAAATGAAATTGGCCCATTTACCGGCTTTGCACTTAATGTGCTTTAACTTCAAGGAAGTATTTTTCTTATATTTTTTAAATTTTATGCCATAAAGCATAAA
This sequence comes from Hirtodrosophila alboralis, assembly GCA_035043045.1. Lineage (NCBI taxonomy): Eukaryota > Metazoa > Arthropoda > Insecta > Diptera > Drosophilidae > Hirtodrosophila > Hirtodrosophila alboralis. The sequence goes on along the minus strand of JAWNNH010000402.1, from coordinate 674,704 downwards.
TTATGGCGTTTCGTTCTTTTTATACATAAAAAAAGCCAGCTAGCTTTACTGAAGCTTATAGAAGAACATACATATGTACTTTATATACAATGTTAAAGAGAGTTTTTCAGTTATTTAAAAAAAATGTATAAATTGCCGAAGTTTTAACATTTTATTTAATATTGTTAACACATTTCATATGAAAGAGAATTTATAAAAAACATTTATTTACATACTTAACATAAAAATAAATACTTAAAATGATTGACAACAAATTTAGAATAAATTGAAATATTGTCACATATTTTAATTAGGTAGAAATTATTTTCTGAAATAATTCAATTTAAATTTTATCAGGGGCTATGATGGTTATGATAGAAACTTTAAATATTAGTAAAAAAAATTCCTAGAATTATCCAACTGTGCCTAAAGCGGTTTCCATTCTTCAGTAATTATCTCCCTATTTTAATATTGTGCAAAATTTAATTTTAATTGTTTAAAATATATAGATATTATCGAATGTTAGTTTCCTTATATAAACTTCTCATACTTTACAAATTGGGAATCAAAAAATAGTTTTAAAAATGTTTCTCTAACCAATGTCAACACAAACTCATGGGAACTGACAATTTAGAATTATATTAAACACATTTAAAATTATATTAAATATACTAAAAAAGCTAACTGAATCGACAGACTATCTTTTAATTACATTTTCTTAAACGTTATTTTATTTTATCATATTGTTTTCCACACGCAATGGAGTATCTCCAAGTCGTGCACAATTTAATTAAAAATTTTACTGGCATTTGCATGATTTTTTTTATTTAACAGAAAATTATTTACAATAATTCAGGACAATTATTTTTTATGTACATAAATATTAATAGAAATAAATGCTGTTTGTTTTTGTCATTAGGAATGTGTGTTAGTGTGTGTGTGTGTGTGTAGTTGTGTGTATTTTTAACTGTCATTTAACTGCACGTGAGTTTCATTAATGTTTTTAGCTGAGGATGTTGCCTGAGTGCACTACAGAATGTATTTCCCCTGCTTTTTGGAGGACATTAATTGAGTTGCAAATGCCGAAGCGAAGCGACATAAAAAGCTAATTGCTGCCCATTATAGTTAACGTAACGTAACGTTACGTAATGCTCGTTACGTTGCGCAACACTTAACATTAAGTAGCAGCATTGTCGAATGCCACTTGCCACTTCAAAAGAGATTTTCTTTTTTTTTTTTGTGGATAGAAACTGTGGCATTTAATGCGCAGTTTGCCAAGATTATCGACTGACATTGCAACACCTGTTAGCATACATTAAAACATTAGAAGAGCGTCTCTTTAACGTGGCTGGAATTTAAGTTTACTATCCAATCTTCTCTACTATCCTCTCTCTCTCTCTATCCATCCTAATTTCAACAATTCTCCCACATTTGCCACGTAAGGTGTCTCCCGCCTGCTGCCTGAAAACATTTTTGTTTTTTCAGAATATTTTTTTTCATTTTTTTTTGTGGCTGTGCCACGTGTAACGTTTTTAGCATCGTAAAAAAAATTCGTCTGTACTCACACTTTAGTCCGGGACGAACACCCTCCCGCATCAGCCCGTGGTGCCCAACTGTGAGTCCGTCTCAGTTTGTTTAGTTTTTTGCGGTTATCCGGCGTTTACATTGTCTAAACGCCCGGGCATGGCCAACAAGCGTACGAGATCTCATTTGGCAGCAGCCTCGCCAAAGGTGTCTGTACTATGGGATTTGTTCTTAAAAGGGAATTTCTATTTATTAAAGCATTGCAAAGACATTAAACTGCTTGCCAGCAATATTAACAGAGCTTTAAACTGTTAAGTTAACAGCTGTTAGTGAAATTTTAGACTTAGCCTCGTGTGAAGATGCTTTAGGTTTTAAGGAAAGTTTCTGGTAAAAAAAATTAAGAATATTTTAAGAATATATATTTTAAGAATATAAATCAACTGGTTTTCGATGTAACAAAAATTACACTATTATTTTAAAATATTATAATATTTTTAATATTTTTTTTCCCTTTATAAATTTGTGGTATTGAAGTAAAACAAAGCTTCAAAAATTCTTATTTTTCAACATCCATATTAATATAAGTCACAAACTCCCCATGCAGTAAAAAGTAGTATAATCACAAAAGCATTAAATTATTTTATTTTGTATATTTATTAATTTTTTTTTTAAATTATTTTGTTATATTTATATTTATTCTAATTTAATTCTATTTTACATTCCAATTTTTGCTTTGAATTGTTATAGTTAAATTTAGATTCTAATAGTGGCTGCTGTACTTGGAATATTAATGTCTAATTTTTAATAAACAAGTATTTATGCCGTCGAAAGTATCAAATTTATCCACAGTGCATTGCCAGTCAGCCAAAATGTTCCCTCAGCTTCCTCAGATGGAAAGTTTTTTATGATATTTTGTTGAGTTTTGCTGAAGCATACAGACGCTACCCCGCATAGGTGTTTATACACATACACCACACACACACACACCACACACACACACCACACTCGTGTGTGTGTGAGTTACCCCCCGTTGTACATTTAATGGCGTTGATATGGTTTTATGACCTTTGTGGCCTGTTACACATACGCCCCGAAAATTGCATTGTTCGCCTTTTTTTTCTCTTTTTGTTTTTATTACATTTATTTTATGTTTTTTATGATTTTGTGCTTTTGTTTTGTGTTTAATTTTCCTTTTGCGCCCACCAAGGAACCATTATTTCTAAGTTGATTTTCTTGTACCGCAGCGAGAGGGGGGCGTTAAATGGGCGTGTCTCGCTCTAGCTTTCCCTTCACCCCTCTCTTCCCGTAGCTCTAAAATTTTAATGCATTGATTTAACTTCTTTTTTTTTTTTGGGGGGCTTTGTGAATTTGTGGCCACTTCAGTTCAGTTGCATATTTAACATTTCAATGGTTTTATGCAGTTGAGAGTTGTTTCACATTTGCATATCCTTTTCAGCTCCTGTTTGTTGTTGCATTTGGCAATCAAACGTTGTCAACCCCCCTCCCTGCAACGCCCATGTATCTAAAAACAACGCAATGTGCTGAAGTGCAAAGCATTTGTAAATAAAAATGCAATTTGATTTCGTTTTGTTGTGTTGGCGTTTTGTTTGTCCTCGTATTTCAAATGTGACAAATTGAGTGCCTCCAGTCAGGACAAATAACACCTGTGTGTGTGTGTGTGTATCTGTGTGTATTTGCAAAATTTGTTTGCATTTTTATAAGCATCGTCGGGTTATTGATGCCAGACAAGAGGGCGCGTTTCAATCTCCTGCAAAGGATAACCGCAAAACGGTAAACAGACACACAGACAATTTTAACAAAACTGTATTTGAGTTTCAGTTTGATTTTTCTTCTTTTTTTTTTAATATTCACAAGGACACTCGCTAAAATTCCCAGCCAACTGTAATAATAGTAGAGCTTATAACAATTTTATTTGTGAAGCAATTACAAGTTTGTTTACACATTTTACGGATAAGTTCATTAATGTTTTCTGTGGATTCTATTAAGGTTTGATTGTGTGAAGTTAAAATCAATAAAAATAACAAAGTTTATTTTTTTTTTAACTTTAAGTATCTTTATTTGTATATAATTGTTTATAACTCTTTTAAATATGCAAATATTTGTAATTTTATTATCAATGCCCCGCAAATGTCTATTGATTTTCCACAGCCTTTAACAAAAGCGACTTTATATAGTTATTTAACGCGCCCAAGGCCCAAAGATGATTTATGCGATTTCGGCAGACAACTTTATAAGAAAATTGCGTGACTGATTAATTGAAATGAGAGCTCAGAATTGTAGTTAAGTTCTCAAGTTCTAGACTTTAAGATACCCAGAATAAGTTCTTAAATTGTACAGCTCAAGATATAAAATTTAAATAAAAAAAAAATTCATTAGAATATCTTTTATAATAAGCGAACCAAATTAAAATGTATATTTATTACTTTCTTTAGTAGAAAAGCAAATTTTTATAGACTCTTTTAACTCTACATAGACTGAGCTGAACATTTTCTATTTTCACAATAATTTTGCGGTTTTAAATCGTGATTACTGTGAAATAATTCTAATCGATAAATTTTTGCTGTTACATTATTTCTTATCGATACTTTTTTCTGTTAGATTATTTATTATCGATAAGTTTTTGCTGTTAGAATATTTCTTATTGATACTTTTTTGCTGTTAGATTATTTTTTAGCTATAAAAAGATAAGCTTGGCAATAATGAAGATTTTTTACCATTTTTAAATTCCTTATTTAACACTAAATGCAAATCACTGAAACTTTTTGCTATTTTCTGAGCAGCAAAATTTTGTGATTTAAAAAAAAAAATTTTTTTTTATTAAATTTTTACCCAAGGTAATATAGTAACTGAAGACCAAAAAAAATAAATTTTACAATTCTGAATTCGAAAAACCCGGCACATATTCTGTTTATCTTTAATTCTTTAAATGATCAACATTTTGTATTTTCAAAAACACTTTTATTTAATACGTGATGGGTTTTGGGGTCTCGCTTGTCATTAAATAAAGACATTTTCAGTTTTAATTTGGCAACAAAAGCATGACTACTTCTCTGTATACCCTTACTTGCATTAAATAAAAAAACAGAGTATTGTGTGGCCGTAAAGAGGAGTCCTGCCAAAATGAGGCGGCCACTTAAAGCAGCCCAAAAGTAGAATATCCTGAAACTGGCTCAGACATTTTACGAGCACATGCAAAGCCCAACAGACGAATATGGAAAGTACAGTGAATACATATACAAACAAACAAACTGTGGGGCCGCCAATTGAGTGAAAGAGCATGCTCCGAAATTCATGAGCCACGAAAACGCATAAATATCCAACTTTTCTTTCATATTTTTTTTTATTCGCCTCCCTGGCAAACGTTTTTAGCTTTTTTTTTTATTTGAGACACGAATATGGCGAAAAGCATGGCATTAGCTTAGCCAAATCAGAGAGGGAGAGAAACAAAAAATAAAAGAAAAAAATACAAAAATAAAAGGGAAAAGGGAAAAACAGAGCGCGCACGGCAGGCAATTTTATGAAAATTATGACAATAATTGTCATTAAATCAAAAATGCTCAGTAATTGTCTCATAAATTTACTATGCAAATTGTGTGGCAGGCAGAGTCAATGCTGCTGCTACAGTTGGGGCACAAGGGAGCAGCAGTGGGGTGGGGCTGGGGGACTGTGTGGCAGGTCGACAGTTTCGTGTTGGTCGTCGCAATTTTACGATATCAATAAAAACGTCGACAATATAAACTTAAGTTTGGCTTTTTCGGCCGTTCTGGCATTTGGGCATTAAAATTGTATACATTGCATATTTCTAGGCGCACAGTCCTTGTTGTTTAGCTCCTTAAACCGGTGTTGTTTGCTTAGCAGCAAGTGCCACAAAACTTTTTACGATGCCCCATAAAATGGCGACCAGAAACTGGCCCAACCCCTCTTCACCCAACTTGTCGTCATAGTCAAAGCTTTCTGCAAAGGATTAGATAAGCCTTGAATTGGCAGGCATAAAGTGAAAACCTAAAACCCCAAACCCCAAACCCCAAACCCCAACTGACTTGCCTTTTATGCCTATGCACTTGTAGTTATGTACGCATTAAGGACTCCTTACCTGCGCTTTAAGGACCCAACCCAATCCCGAACCCTGCGATTAAAGAGTCGCCACAAATTTACACATGTGGCATGTGACCCCATGAGGGGCGGTGGGCGGTGTTCACAGGAAGCCGCAAAGTGGCTTTTTAATGCACACAGCAGTTTCAGGACACGCCAGGACGATAGGCAGCCAGCCAGCCTGCCAGCCTGCTGCAATAACAACAACAAAAATATGCAATTATATAAAAATCAGACTGGCGCTGACCAAAAACGGTTGGAAAAATAAAAAAATAAAAAAAATAAAAATTTTGCTTACTTTGCTGCACGCTCAAAGGTTGCCTGGTTGTGTGTGTGTGTGCGAGTGTGTGTGTGTGTAAGTGTTTGTGTGGTTTGTTGTGTTAATTTAATTAAAGCCTGTTATTGTTGTTGTTGTGTTGATGTGTGAGCAATATTGTTATTATAAAGTGGCAAATTGTTGGCCATTTGGCTGCTCAAAAAATATGCTTCAAGAGCGTTATAATTGAAAGATCCTAGCTGAGGCTATACTCTATTCCAGCGATGCCCATTGCATTTCCACTTCTGCACTTTTGGCATTTTTGATTAAGTTAAAATTTAGACATTGCTGCTCTATTCCAAATATTTTTATATTTGCCTAAAGAGATCACCTAGATTTGGGTTTTAAAGGACTTCAGACAGACCCTTGAAACATTTTATTTAAAAGCATATAAATATATATAAATATTAAAAATATTTGTCTTTCCTTTTCTTACAATTTTCAAGGTCATCTTAAAGTCTTGCGCCCATAAAAATATGCTACACTTTTATGCCTTTTTTCTTCATCCACAGAAAATGGCGTCCCTTTTTGGCATTGATCCCTTGTGTCAAATTTCAGCGTACAAGTAACAAAATGTTGAATTTAAATTGTTGTTTTTGTTGTAGCATCTGATTTCCACATTGACATAACATATTTGGTATGCAAGTTTGTGTATTATATTGTAGTATGCCTTGGACTCTACACGTTTCCAGTTGCACACAGCTTCATTAATAATTCAGGAGAAGTCAGCGCTAGAAACCTTTTTTCATCAATACAATATTCCTGCTTATAGTATAGATATAGGCATATTGAATGTGTATATATTTATATAAGAGTTAAGAATGTTCGGGTTAAGTCACAGTTAGAATTATAAGCGTGACTTGACTTGCAAGTAACAGTGAAAAAAATCAGGAAAAGTGCAAAACGATTTTTTTGACATTTTTTTTAATACTAAATAAATAATAAAAATTAAATCTGAATAAATAATCCTTATTAATTGAAATTTTAATTTTTGCTTAAAATATATAATTTAAAAACCTTTTAGGCCTATTTAAAAGCTAAATGTGGCAATGTTGGTATTTAATTTCAATAAGTAAAGCACTCGCAACCAAGAAAACAATTAATATAAAAAAAATTTTTTTTTTTTTGCAATTTTTAAAATATAATACATTTTATCAGTTGCTTTTTGGTTCTTGCATCGATAAATAAATAGATTTTTTTCGCTGAAAAATATATAAAATAGTAAATATCAAAAAAATACAAATTTTCTTTAAATTATTTAAAAAATTAAAAATTAATTATTTTTTAAATTTATTAATAAGAATGTAACGTTTTTGAGGATGATAATTTTGGTATATTTTCCTTTGCTCAAACATTTATATAATTAAACGTTTTTTGTGACAATAATTAATATTTTTCATTCAGAAAAATATTAGACTCGACATTTATCTATTAAGTATTCTGTTTTATTTATTATTTGCTATTGTAGAATATTATTGTAACTATGACTTTTGCCACAACTGTTTCTATTGATATAAATAGAATGTGTTTGTTAACTTCGGGACTGTGATAGCGAACTTGTTACTTTTGATCTGTAGTCACAGTTTTATTCCCAGTTAAAGTATTATTGCTCATATCTAACATATATATCTACTTCTTTTTATATACATATATCCTTGTAAATATAGAGTTAGCAGCTGGGTGAGCTCAAAATTTGTTAAGGACTCAAGTGCATTAAAGTTGCGCACAGTTTTTGGCAGCAAATCTTGCTGATTTATTTATTGAAGGCCCACTGTATGTGTGTGTGGAGCTTTATTAATTTACACTTTTATTTTTCAACACAGCCTCGTGTTGTTGTTGTTGTTGTTGTTGTTGCCCCTGACAGTTTTATAAATTATTATGTTTTGCTTTTAGCATGATTGAAATGAAATTAAACTGCCTCTGTCAGCTGAAGCTGAAGCTGTAGCTGTAGCTGTATCTGTATCTGTGTGCGACTTTGTGTGTCGTCTAGCAGCTGCCAGGAACATGTGTTGTCAACAACAACAACAATAAACAACAACAACAAAATGAAGATAAACTAGAAAACAGCGAGGGGGAGGAATGAAGCAGCAGAGCATGGCGCTAAAATTTCATTTAGAAAATGAAAATTTAGTAAACAAGCTGGCGATAAACATATTTCTTTATATAAAAATATATATATACATATATTCTTGTATACATATATATATTTTTTTTTTAGAATTTTAATCATGTGTGCCTAAGTCGGGCTGACAATTTAGGCGCTTCCTTTATATTTTTGCTTTCATTTTTTTTTTTGTGAATTTTTTTTTTATTATTGTCAGCCGCATTGCTGCGCGTTTTTTTATTTGGTTGGAGTGTGTGTGGCTGACAGCTAAAACCTTTTAAATCCTTGTTAACTTGTCCAAATGTGCAGGTTTTTGGCGCCCATTCATTTCTATATAAATATACACATAAGTGTATATATAAATTTTTATTTTATATTTCGCGTGCGCGCTTTATGTCAGCAGCAGCTAAAGAGAAAATAAATTGAAAAGCATTCGAGTTCTTTTCATTTTCATTTAATTTTTTTTCATTTTTTTTTAACTGAAATTATGCTGATTGTTGTGCATGTCGCGACTTTGAATCGAAAACAAACGACAAATGGAAATTAATTTTTTTTCTTTTTCTTTTTTTTTGCATTTTAAATGCAAGTGATTCACGCGTGTGTGGGCTATAAGCGGCTTATAGAGAACGGCATAGATTTAGCCATTTTAAAGCGCCTTAAATAGAAGCTGCCCTTCTTCAATTGCTTTGCTTGAAATGCAAATTAGCAACAGCTTAAGAACGGACTGGAAAAAAACTTATTAAAAGCACTGTGATTGACTAGAAGATACACTTTGCAGTTGATTAATCGTTGAAGATACATATTTTAAGCAGTTCAAACAGGCAAAGAAATGGGCAAAGAATTAGGCAAATAAATTAAAATATGAATAAAATTTTGATTAAATTTTTATTTTATTTTATAAATATAAATTCCCATTATTACTTTTGATTTGTAAATGATAAATGTTAACTCAATTGAGCTTAAATATTCTGCACACCTTTCAAATGCTAATTTCTGTTAGTTTTATTCCCAAGATTGATATAAATAGTTATAGAAAAAATTAAAAAAACACATTCATAAGCACTTTGTGCTTAATTTCTTTAGCTTTTTTTTGCCTTGGAGCCAAGTGCAATTTTCTATCAAAATGTCCCGAATGCGGCATATAAATGAACTCATTATTATTGTAGCTTTTTGGACAGTGCAAAGACAATATTTATGCTGCGACTTAGGCATTTGCAATTTAAGAAATGTATTTTTCATTAATTTCAGCATTTAAATATTTACACAGTGGCACATAATTAATTGTTTGGCGCCTCTGAAAGTGGCTGCAAAAATGTGTAAATTATGCGAAGGGCGCCGCATTTCACACTTAAAGCTGACAGCCAGGCGACTCTGTATTTTGGTCTAGGAGGAATGTAAGATGGGAGTCCTGAATGCTGAGTCCTTGCCATTGGATGGCCATGGCCGAAGGTGAAATTTATGCGCCCAAATTAATTTCATGCAAAAACAATTAAGTTAATTTAGCAAAAGGCAACAGCAACAGCAACATCCAACAGCAGCAAAAAGCGCAACACGGGCAGAAAAATCAGGCAAATGAAATATAATAAACTTTCCAAATGGCAGAAAGGGAGAGAGAGAGTTGAACGAAGGAGGTGAAAAGTGTTGTCAAGTTGTGAGAGAAGGGGGAGGGCTTTAAATTTCCATTGCTATGTGTATGTGTGTGTGTGTGTGTGAAGGGTGTGTAATACAAACGCAATTAAAACACACTCAAAAGGCGCAAACAACAGACAACCGAAGAGTCTGCAACGACACCGTAAAACATTTAAATGCCAAAAAATAGACAAGAGGGGGGAAACAAAGAGAGATAGAGGGAGGGAGAGACAGAGAGGAAGTCTGGGATACTACGAGAACTCTGAGCCTGGAATTTTCGCTTTTCAAATTACGTATATATATATATACATTTATTTATATGTAAAAGTATGTTTCGCCTGGCAAAGGATTGTAAATTTCGCCAGGCAATGCATTTTAAATGGGCTGCTGCTGTCACACAATAATAAAAATTGTAATTTGGCAGCTGTGGCAAGAAAATTAAATCTGATCGACTAGCAGATAGCCTGTAGCTAACTTTGAAGGGCTGTAGACTTGGCTTTATTAAGAATGTTTGCCTAACACTCTTAAGATTGTAGAATCGCCTCAGTTTTCTTATTGCTTTCACTGTGAAAGTTACAGGGTATAAAATTAATATACTTAAATGTACACTAATGATTTTAAAATTAATATTCAAATTTCACATTTACGAATTTTAAACATTTTTGATAACAAAAAATTATATTCCTAAAAGGAGATTTTTATTTAAGTTTAATTGCACAGAAAAATATATTAATAAAAAGGAACTTAACAAATATTTAATGTAGAAAAACCTTTGACCTTAAAGTATAAAAAAAACTATATTAAAAAATAGTATATTAAAAAATAGTATATTATTACATGAATTACTCTAGTGCGAAGAAAAAAAGCCCCTTAATAGGCAACACATTTCATAGTATTTTTTTTAAATTAATTAATTTCTTATTTATTTTTTATAATTTTTTTTGATGAAATTTAAACCTATTTTTAGGTTTTTCTTTTGAAATAAATAAATTTCCTATTTATTTATTATACTTTTTTAATAATGAAATTAAAATTTAGTCTCACATTTTTAGAGTATTAATCGGAATTTTTCTTTTATTTTAAACAAACATAATTTTGCCAGCAGTGTGCATACGAAATTTAGCTATAATATACCACACACCTCTGCCTATTTACAGGGTATAATTGCGAATAAAAAGTGGAAATTTAAAACGTTAGAAAAAAAAAGGAGAATTTAGCAGAAGAAAGCAACTTTTAGGAAAAGTCAGACACGTTCATTGGCGTTGCTTTCATTTATCACGCGAATGTCAAGTTGACCAAGTGCTCAAAATGCTTTTTAATTGCATTTCAAATGACAGGCCAAGTGCCTGGTGCTTGGTGCTTGGACTGCTGCTGCTGCTGCTGTAGCGCCATCTGGCGTTGGGAACTGTTAAAACAGTTGAGCTGTTAAATGAAACTTAAATGGCAACAGGGAAAGAGAAAAAACACAGGGAGTTATATATAAAAAGATAGAGTAATAGCAGTACACTCAAGTCGGCTCTTTTTTTATTTGTTGTTGTTGCTGTTGTTGTTGTTTTGGGCTTGACATTGACACAACCCCTAGGCGTTGAGCAACCCTATGCTGCTAACACCCCGTCTTCCACTTCACTCTCCGCTCTCCCCTCTCTCGGGGGCAGTTTAGCTTGCAACTCACAAGCGTGCAATAAATTTTTCAATGTCATGCGTCTCGTGCGCGCAATCTATATAAAACAACAACAACAACAACAATCGCACATGGCAATCACACAACACCCGCACAACACACACACACACACCTACCCCTACCCCTCCCTCTTTTGCCAATCTGCCGACCGCTAAGCACCCAACAGCAAAACAAACTTCCAATCAGACCCAAAGCCAAACTCCTTCGTCCTTCGTCCTTGTTCCTTGACTGCTGCCGACTTTGTGATAAATGTTCTACAGCTTTTTGTCTTTACTTCATTTGAAGTTCTTCTCGTATCCTATTCCTATCCTATCCCTGTTCTATCCCTGTTCTATCCCTGTTCTATCCTGACCTGGCCTGGCCTCGTCTCACATCGCATGTCCTGACCGATAGGAGCTATCTCTCCCTATATGTATATAAATTGGTACACTTGAAAAATTAAGCTGCAATTTACGTTGTGTTTTTTTAATTTAATTAATTTAATTTAATATTTTTAAATATTTTAAATAACTAAAATATTTATTAATATTTACGATATGCAATGGTACAAGTCAGTTTCATTTATTTTATATTTCTGCAATTGGGCTAATAAGGCCGTTGCGTTTCATTTTTAATATATTTGTATTATTCATTAAAAATAGTTTTTTATATTTTGAAATCAAGAAAATCGTTTTTGTGAACTTATTCAAAAGCTATTCTTTAACAAAATAAAAAGTGTTAGCATATTTAAAATCTACGCCTCAAAATTCATAAGAAATAATGTAAATGTTAGTCCAGTAAACCCCGGTGAAAGCAATATTTATTATCTATTTATTTATTAAATATTTATAAATGTTTTTAATATTTTTAAATGAGTTTGCAATAAAAAAAAATAAGAATTCGATATTAATTTAAAAAATAAAAAACAATATTTAAACTTAAGTATAAAATTATTTACGGAAATAAAATGGAAACAAATAAAGAGAGAATTTAAAAAAGTTTAATATGAAGGTAAAAAGCAGTCGATATTTATATATCTGGCCGATTTGGCGCATTAAATACTAAACCTGCACAACACTGTAATATAAATTGTTCATTAACTAGCTCAAGAAAATTTATATAATTAGGGAATAAAAAAAAAACAATGAATAAATAAATAAATAAACTAATAAACCACATAAACTCTAATAAGGAGACCTAAAGCAGTGTGAACACCGATTATTCAAAAATATCCATATCTAAATTATCATCAAAAAGGCAAAATTTAAAATTAAATACTATTAAAAAAGAAATATTTCAAGAGAAGCTTTAATAATTTTTCCGAGTGTATTCGTGTCCATGTCTGTGACCCGTAATTCTCCCCGCCCTCATTCTGTTGGCTTCTGTCTTCTGTCTTCTGTCTTCAACTCCAGCTCCATCTCCATCTGCAGCTCCTTTTGCTTAGTTTTGAAAGTGTTGAAGCAGCACTTTGGCAGCGCATCAACGCCAACAAGAAGAGTATAGTAGAGTAGAGTAGAGTAGAGGCGAGTTGTGCTCTGTCCCTCGGCATATTTGCTTTTTATCTGCGTTTTGCATGCAGCATCCAACAGACTCCCATTGAAAGAAAGAGAAAACTCATCTTTGTCTACGCTCTGCGTAGTTTTTCCTTGTGCACAAGTTACATTTTTAATCGCGCCTTTGAGACTTCATTAGTGCAAGAGACCCAGAGAATGCTATATGAATGGCTAAAAGCGGGATTTGGGATTGGGTTTAAGTTTTTTTTTTTTTTTTTTGAATTGTGACTGTGAAGCGAGACTGGAACATGTGCGGCTCAAGAGCAACTGTTGTTGTTGTCTGCCAAATGGCGCATGAAGCAGGCAGCGTGCAACATCTTTGGCAACTCCACGCCTCGTTTATAGCACTCGCTGTCTGGCATTTGAGTGCTTCAAGTGTTTTTTCTACTCGTATATAACTCCTTTTCTGTTCAGGTTTAAATGAAGTGTTTGTCTTGAGCTTCAAGTGTGTCGTGTTTTGATTTTCATATTTAAACTAGAATACAACAAAAAGCTACAACAAAATATAAAGGCAGCAAACAACTTTCATCAGCAAAGCCAAATGCCACTCGAACAATTTATTGTTGATATTTGTTTACGCACTTGTGATGTGCTCAGTCGCTGTCGCAGTCGCAGCTGGCGTCTCAGTTGACGTCGCTGTTACACCTTTCACTTTGTCATTGTTGTCGTCACACATGTCGTATGCGTGTTACGTGTTTACTGTTCTTTGCTTTCTACGTTTTTGCCAAAAACATAAAATATGCATAAATTCCAAACATACTTCCTCAGCGGCTCGACTTTGTCTTGACTGTAATAAAACTCAAAAAAAAAAAGAAAAAAATATTAAAAAAGAATGTTTTTTTTTTGTTATTTGTATAGAGTATATTCCAAGCTGCGAAAGTGCAAATTGTTGTGACGAACAGAGGAACAAGCTACAGAAATAATATTTTCATTTCATTTGCAGCTTATTGACAATTGACATGAAAATTCGCTGTTCTCTGCTTATTTTACTTTTTTATGTTTTTGTTATGCGACTGCAAATAAAGTAATAAAAACGCATAACAAAAACCAAAGTCTGAAAAAAATAAATATTTCAACAAACAACAAAAAAAGAAAAAAAAAATACAACCATGCAATATTCACAATAACAAACAATTTTAGCTTTTTTTAGTAAATGGGAAAAATATCTAAACATTTTTAAGCGCTGACAACATAACGTTGACATTTTGCTTTTTTGCGCTTGTGACTCAGAAAACATTTTTATTTAAATTCTATTTTTTTTATTCATTTTTCTTAAATGCATTTCATGTTGCGTGCTACCAAGCGTAAGCATTTGTTTTTATTCAAACCGCAACAAAAAAAAAGGAAAAATTATTTAGAAAAACCCACACTGAAATATGCATGTATGAGTACTGTTGACAAATTCCAGAGTCATAAGTTTAGAATGAACAACCCTTAAAGCTTCAAAATATATAAATAAATGCTCCTCAAGCTGACTAAAAATATTTTTGTTATAGTAGGATAGAATTTTTAGATTAATATCAGCTTAAAAGTTGTCAAAATGTTCTACACGCCAGAAGACTGACCTTTCTTACTTTATAGCACTCTTTGCACTATTTCATTTAAGAAATAAATAATAAATAAAATAAATATTAGAAGGCAACACCTATTTTTGAAATTTAAAATAGAAGTTACAGAATGCATTGATAATTGATTTTTAAAATAAAAATACTCCTTTTTTTTATTTCTAAAATTTAAATTTCATTAAAAAATTTACATTTCATTTTTAAAATAAAGCAAAGTAAAAAATTACATTGACAATTATTGTTAATTTTAATATATGAAATTCAAATATCCAAAAAAAATATTTATATAGAAAAATATTGTGTTATACGATATTCCACACAAAAATAAGATTTTTACTGTTTTTATGTTAATGTGGCACGTTATCTTGATTATGATTTATTTGGATGAAATTTGATGACATAATAGTCCAATTTCTAGTCCCTAAAATGTACACTTAATTGGGGGAGGAAAATCTTAACTAGAAATTAAGATAATGAAATAATTAGGAGTGTTTACTGGACTTGATGTTGTACTTAAATTATATAACTAAAGTAATTGAAAAAAAAACAATTTAAATAAATAATTAATAATAAATAAATCACATTTCTCCCTAATAAATTTCTTGTAATTCCTTTCTTCCATCTTTTAAAAAGGAAATACTTTAATTAATATTTTCACAGTCAACTTAAAATTGATTTGTAAATCAAAAAATTGTGCACAACTTTTTTAAAATCAAAGTTGTTTTTGTTTTGCGCTAAATCTATGATTATATTTGGAATTCTATATAACAAAGGATCAAATTTGTGCTTGTTATTTATTGTTTTATTTTTTTCAATTTTTCTACTCTTTATTTGTTGATATTTCTATCTTATTTGCAGTGCGCTTTGCTTTGATATCAAATATGCCAGCAATCTGTCTGCATTTTAAATGAAACCGAAGAAGATTTATTGCATGTCCAATGGTAAAAACCTCCCTGAATGTCTGTGTCTGCTACGCCCACATCCTTTTTTATTTTCGCATTGTCCTTGGCGTTGTCGCTAAGGTGTCAAGTGTTGTTCACGACTTGAAAGTATAAATTATGTTTTATTGAAACTGATACTTTGACAGCAAATCTGAGCGCAGGCTTTTCAATCAGCCAAACGGCAAACGGCAAACTGTTGCTGCCCGGCACATAAATCACAGGACATTCAAGCAAGGACTCACTGACTAACTGCCATACTGACTAGCTGAGCGCCATAATTAATTAGCTTTTAATGCTGCCGCCGGAGGACGATGACGTTTTGGCAGTTTGAGTGCATTTAGTCAAACGGAAAATGATGCTAAGGAATGTTAAGGATGCGTCGGGTCCTGATTCTGACAGGCCAGACAATTGTATACACAAACACACACGCATACAGCTGAAAGCTGGAATTGGAATCGAAGCAGGAGCAGACATAATGCTTGATCCTTTGTAGACATTTCGTTAAGAGTTAGGAGCAGGCAGCAAAGGCAGCAACAATCAAATCAAAAGCAAACAATGAACAAAAATGTACGAAAACATAACCAAAGATAAGCGGCTTGCAGCGCTCAAGCAAAAAAAGATGGCGACAGCAGCAGCAGCAAGGACATAAAGGACGACAATGTTGTTGTAAACGGAAACGCAGACATGGAAGCAAAAAAAAAAATGTAAAGATAAAAAAAGCCAACTCCAAAGAAAGAAAACACAGAGAAAGCTCAGCCCCGTTGGCCGCTGGCTTGAGTGCAAGTGCGAGTGTTGGCGTGTCCTTGTCCTCTGTTCGTCCTGTGGGTTGCCAACTGCCAACTGCCGCCTGTTGTCTGCTGCAAATACCGCAACATGTACTCAAGCAGATAATGTTAAATACCACTCGAGGACGTAGCAGCAGCAGCCGCAAAAGGAAGCAGCAAATCCATGTAACAACAAAAGACATAAGCGAGCCACTGGCAGAGCCTTTAAAAGGACACCAGCAAAAGGACATAACGAAATGGCGAAATGCGAAAAACGAAACCGAAACTGAAAGCAACCAAAGTCCAGTCGAGACACATAAAGCGTTACAAAAAGTTCAAAGACAGATCCCCAAAATGTGTTGCAACTGCCACAAAATCTGAGCCTGGGCCGGAAAATTTAAGCGCAACATTAAATAATTTACAAACAAATGGCGCAACGGTTGCCTTAATCGCCGGAAATACGCAAAAAAAAAAAATTGAATGAAATGAAAAAAAAAAACAAATTAAAAGTTAACTTTGTGCTGACGAAGATTTAATACCCTTTAATTGCTTTCACTTAATTTTCGGCAGATTGTTTAACTTTAGAATATATAAAAATATAACTTTTATTAAGTTGCGGGAACAACAAGTTTAAAAGGATTTTTATTTTTTTAATGACAACATAAAAATCATTTTATAACTTTAATAAAAAACATTCTTTTTTTTCACTCAAATAATGACTGAATTATTTTTAAATTAAATTTTTAAGTCCATTTATTTTCCACAATTTATTTTCACTCTTAAATATGACTAAAATTTTTTAAATTTTTTTTTTTAACCTTTTTAAAGAATTATTTAATATATATTAATTTTTTTAATAAAAAAAAAAATTTGACGCTCCCAATTGTTGACTAATATTCAAAATGCGATTGTTATTTGAACGATTCTAAAATATTAATTTAAATATAAACTTGCAGTCAAGTCAACAATTTTTTTTCACTCCAAAAATTTAATTACATTTTTTAAATAATTTTTTTAAATCATTTCAAAGAATTATTTAATATTTTTATATTTTTAATAAACAATTAACTACAGTCTCTGCATGTTGAGTAATAATCATAATAATATTAATTTAAATACAAACTTCATGATAAAATTAGAATACTCTCCGAAAGGATATAAAATGAAGGCAGCAGCAGCAGCGGCAGCTACAGTAGAGACAACAAAGCGCGACGCATGTGCAACTGGCGTTCACGTTGTAAAAGGAAAATCAATAAAATGAGCGAGTGGCATGGGGCACGAGCAAGGGGGCAAGGGGCACGAGGCGAGAGTTGGGTGCGTCTCTCTGTGTTGGCTGATGGGCACTTTTACTTTTTGCAACAACTGAAAGATGCGACATTGGTGGCAACGGCTGGCAGGACAAGGCAGTTTCCGATGCCATCGTTGTCCTTGTTGCCTTGCCGCTTTGTCATTTGTTTGGCCTGCAGCTAAATTTGCCTGTGTCTATCCGACTGTCTGTCTGTCTGACTGTCTGACTGACTGTCTGATTGTCTGTGGATACACACACACATATACACTCGCTTGCCGGCTTAGGTGTGGCACATGGCAGCTGTTTTTTTGGCCCCCCCCATCTTGGCCGGGGCTACAAAGTGCAACAAACCGAATTGAAATTTGTGCGCGCGGGCTTTTGGGCGTGGATTTTTGCATTTTTATATATAATAGCAAGCCAGTCAGACAGTCAGACAGTTGGACGGCGCTGACAAGCGTTAATCTTGAAATAAAATATGTATTTGTTTTCGCCAGGACTTGGGCAAAAGTCTCAAAGAATAAAAAATAAAAAATAAAAAGTGGAAATTTTCAACCACCAAAATGTGTTGCATACTTAGCAGCGCAAGTCGAAAGTCGCGCTCTTGCGGCATTTTGATTATCTTTGACGCAAAGCGACTTTCCATAGACTTTGCATAAATTTTAGCGTAACCCAAAAAAAGAAAAGAAAAAAAATTGGAAAAAAAAATTGAAAGAAAACTTCCACTTTTAGGCAAATGCGTACAAGTACTCTGTGTGTGTGTGTGTGTGTGTGTGTGTGTGTGTGTGTGTGTGTGTGTGTGTGGGGATATATTCTCGGTATCTTTGACTTAGCTACACACTTCTAAGCTCTTGCAAATTGACAAAGAACTTCACATTGCCTTCCTTGTGCTGCTGCCTGGTTTTTTCCCCTTCTCTTTTATTGCTTCTATGATACTCTGTTTGTTAAGGCATGAGGAGGTATATTCAATTCGAAAAAATTTCTTTCTTGATAATGCTTAAATACCACTAAATGCAAGGCAATAATTTTAAAGCTACTGTTTGCTACGTCTTTGCAACTTGCTACTTTTTTCTAAATTCAGAACTTTTACAACATTTACATTTAATATGAATTTAATTTGAATTAATAACACTAGCTTAAAAATTTTGACTTCATCGCGGGAGCAGGACTTACATTAAATTTTTTATAATATATTTTGTGGCGCAGATTTAAAAAATACAAACAATTCAATTTATTTATTTATTTATTTATTTTTTTTTTTTTTTTTTTTACAAAATTTAGTTTTATAAAAAATATTTAGAATCAGCATATTTATTTATGCAGATATCTCAAGAAAACTTGGCAAATATAAGCCTGATTATCATATATATATTTTACTAAAATTTGAACAAAATCGAACGACTATAACATATAGTTGCCATAGCTCGATTATTGACTAATTATTTTACAAGCTTCAGTTTGCCGAAGATAGATGTTTTTTGTTTTATTTATTTATGTATTTTTAAAATAATGATAAATCTTTTAATAATATTGTATAACAGAGTATTTTTAAGTCGTGCACCTTTCATTTAATTTCTTTCATTTTCGTTTTTTCTTTCTGCCTCTTATTCAAAGTTCTGTTTGATTTTTTGGGGCTTCTTTTTTTGGCCAGGTGTTCGTTCGTTTTTGTTCATTCTTTCGTTCGTTCATTTGTTCGTTCGTTTCTTCTTCGTTCGTTTGGTTCGGCAGTTACCGTTATTTGCATTTCAACTATGTCTGTGTTTGCCTGCATATACGCCAGCTGTTGTGCGAGTGTGTGTGCGAGTGTGTGTGTGTTTGTAGCTCTCGCTAACATTTTGTTTGTATTTCATTAATATTTCAGAGGTGGCGTTGTTTGAAATCAAAACATAAATATTAACATTCATGAATTGAAACTGTGTATCGCCGTAAGCGCATTTCCTGAACCAAATAAAAGCGCCCCGCCCCGCCCCGCCCTTCTCTCCACACACTGAAAAAAAAGAAATGATATAAATGCCGCCACACAAGCCACAAACCAAACAAATATCAGACAGACAGACAGACAGACGGACAGACACAACACGCGCAGACATGCAACAACATTTTTAACAATTTTGATAGCAAAAAAAAATATAAATAAAAAAATGATAAATTAAAATTAAACTGTGAAATGCAAGGTAAATATTTTTGTCTAGCCTTTATCATTTGGCTGGAACCACTGTGCAGTGTATGGCAGTGTGTGTGCACTGTGCAATTGTTGTCGTGATTTGCTTGTTTTTCATTTCATTGCAACCACATTTTGTGGCATGCAAAAGTTTTGTTTTATAATTTTAAGCAAATATCAGAGACACACGATTGATAAATCAAAAATAAAATGCATCTATACAATATAGTACAATATATTTTATATGTGATGAGTTGATGACATAGTTTAAAATAAACAATAGTTAAAAGTTAGTTTCAATGCACTGCAATCTATTTTAATAACAGTTTTCTTGATTTGAGTTTTTATTGTAGAATATTTCTCTGAAATTGATTCAAAAGTAAAATTTAATTTTGGATTTTATTTTTTATTTAATTTTTGGTTTTAATTACTTATGCTGTGCAGAAATGAAAACTACATAATAAAAATATTAAGTTTAGTGAAATGATAGAAACGACCTATGAAAAATTACATAAGTTTTAAAATTTTTTGTATATTTAAGTTGAATATTAAACAGCAAAAATTTCGTGGATAGTTGGTGATTTATATTAATATTTTTAGGTAACAAACCAATTTTTTTAAGGTTTTATTCAATTTAAAAAAATTATTTAAATAAAATTAAACAATTTTTTATTTGTTTATTTAATGCTGACTAATTATTTTTAGACGGTATAGAAATTGTTGAAATATTTATTTTAAAGTTCAGGGCTGTTTCGGATTCAAATTTAGATTTTTGCCCAAGAAAAATAATAATATATTTTTTGAAGCAATATAGAATTAAGAGCCTTGAATTTGTTTAATTTGTTTAAAATTCCATCATATTTATTATATGAACTTATGTCAAAAAGATTCATGCATATTTAAGGAAAAACCGATTAAAAAAAATATTATAATGTCAAGAAAACTTTACTCTTTAATTAAGTAATCATTTTTGCCAACAAATAAAAAAATATTAAATGAAAATTTTATATTATAAAATTATGAATAATATTCAATTCCATTTAATAAATGTTGTTTCCAAGATGAAACAAAATATCAAATTAAATTTTATATAACAATTTTAATAATATTTAAAATTTTACCAATTAACTAATGCCAATTATTTTTTTCTTGCTCTCTTTCCAGGTATGTGAACTTTATCGAAATCATATTGCTTCAACTTCAAATCGATGTTTCATCAATGTATTTTCCTCTGCACTTCAAGAACCTTCATCGTAAACCTATCATATATATTATCATTTTTGTAGTTTAGTTTTTTTGTGCTTTTACTAACATCTTACAAAATATATTTAACATATATATGTGTGTGTATCTGTATCTCAATTCTCTATATGTGTATATATACTGTATGTATGTGTGTGTTGTTGCAAATTGTGGTAAATATTTAAACGTATTCATTATCATATTGTTTTATGCCAACGCTGACAACACAAATCTGTCAGAGATTTGCAAAAACCGCCAGAAACAATTTGTGTGCTTAATTAAAAATTTAAATTACATCAAATAAGTGGGCGTGGCAAACAATTTGTGCGTGTGACAAATTTACGGTAAACTGTGTGTAAGTGTGTGTGTGTGTGTGTGTGCTGCCATTACAAGTATGACATGCATTATTATGGCCAAAGCCAGGGCCATCAGGAGCTGCTACGCAGCGAGTCCTGGCCACATGCTGCCACACTAATTTCTGCATTCCCAAGTTGGGTGCGAAAAACAAAAACGCCGCCACCAAGTTGCAGAGGCTTTTGGCAAAGTTTGCCTGCCATATTACTACAACTCCTGTTCAATGTCCTGGTACTCTGCCACGTCCTCGTCCTTTTTGCTTGTTGAGTGCAGAAATTAATTGCATTAGAAAAGTTGCACAGAGTCGCACATGTGGCAGGCGGCAACTGGTAACTCGGTCCGCCAAACTTGTGCTTATTTAAGTTTAGAAATGTCTTGGCAAAGTTGCCACAGCACTCTCTCTCTGTCTCTGTCTCTCTCTATACTATCCTTTTCGTCCTCGCTGGCAGCCCGGACAAACGTTTGTCAGCAAACTTAATTTCTGAACTTTTTCGTAGACCCAGGCAAAAGCAAATGGCATCCAATGTCCTGCCCCCCAAACTCCCAACACTTTCCAACACTTCCGAACGACGAGTCCTTGCAATCGGCGCTTACAAAATGCTCGTCACCAACTTGGGCTCCTTTCTCAACGTCTTTTGGGAGGTTTCTCTTTATTCCTATATACATATATATATATATATATATATAGTACTACCAGAAAGGACTGCGGTGTTAAGCATGATGCATATTTTAAAGCACGAAACTTGCCAGACGCACATTTTACATAAATGTTGCACTTAAATGCACATTTTGTCATAATGCCAAAGGAATTCCTTAATAACAAAAAAAAACTGAACAGAATTTGAGAATTTTGATAAAAATATGTGAAGTAACTTTGAGCCAAATTAAGATTCTTTGGGACTTGGAAGACAAGTTGCAAGACACGATGGAGTTAAGTAATAATATCGATCGATGGTATCGAAAAATAACAAAAATATTTATAAAATTCTTAAGCACAATTAAGTAATTGAAATGTTTATTTTAGAGGTAAAAAATATATTTAATTATTGCAGATTTTTACTTGATTATAATGTTTTTACTTATAGTATAATATATATCAGAATTTATAATTTAATCGACTGTGTTGCAGTTTTGATTAAAATCTTGCCATACTTATATACATAGCTGCAATCCTTAGTAATACTTGTAGTTGAATATGCAAATAATATATTCTTTGATATCGTATCAACTATAATACCATGGATCTCTAACAATATTTCAATAAATAACATTTTGTTTATGCTGTTCCGACTGGAGGAACATGAAAATATTCACATGAGCTAAAAAGCTCTCAAAGGCTGCGCACACACACACAAAATGGCAGCAAAGCAGCTGTAAAATGTTCATTTTGTGCATTGGCTTGGAAGCTGAACAGGTGTGTGTGTGTGTGTGTGTGTGTGTGTGTGTGTGTGTGTGTGCTTGTTAGTGCAATTGCAGACAGATATATATAGAGGGAAACGCAGCTTTGTCTCCGACTCCTCGACGTTGTCAAAGTTACTTTGTATTGAAATTAGACACATTTCCGTGCATGCAAAATGCCAACGGCTGCAAAGTCTTTCACAATGCCATTGCGCATTGATATGCCAATGCAAACACACACCTGCACACACACACACACACACAGGTGTGCAGGTAAACAGACTGTAGAAAATGCAGAAATGTATGCTATAGATTTTTGCTCGAGCACCTTGCACATCCTCCCTCTGAGTTTATGTGTGTGTGGGTGTGCGTGTGTGACAACGACACCGGCGACACTCGTTGACATTGGGGGCGACAATGCGTCAAGCAGGCGCAACCCTTTTTACACCCCTAAACCCTACCCCTTTAGCTACACTCTCTCTTGTATTCACTAATTTGCATATTTATGCAATTATACGTTACCTTTTGTTCCCTGTTCCCTCAACCCCTGCCTTTTTTTCCTATATATATTCCATTTTTTTTTTGGTCGGCATTGTATACCCTATCTCTACACTCTTCACTCGAAACTCAAACTCAAACCTCAACAGTTGGTCGCGCCTCGAACGGAACGTCAGGTCGCGCTCGGCATGTCACTTGTCACGCCAAACACGAACACGTTAAATGTCAACAATGAAGTGACGCAGCAGGGCGAATGGCAAATGGCGTATGGCGAATGTTGAATGGTGAATGGCAGCAACTGGAGGCAACGGTCATTGTCCTGCGTCCTGCGTCCTGTTCACCGAGACAGGAGCAACAGCAGACGGTCAGGCCTCCTCGACTTTTCCTGACATTTGACACTGTCACAGCGTTTAGTGATTTATTTCATGTTGACATGCGTCGTTGTCATGACAGTGGACAAAATATTTGAAATTGTGCTTAATTTTTGTTATTTCTATTTGCCTTGTCACAGCACCTTTCCCCTCTTCGCCCTCTCCACAAACTGCATGCAAATAAAGTTATGAAATTTGCTCAGCAGCCGCCCCTTACCCCCATTCGCCCAACAACCACAAATGTTGCCGCATGTGCCGCGTGCCACAAGTCACAAAGGGGTCTCTATTCAGTTGGCAACTCTTCTCCTTTTGTTTGGTATCTGCAACAAACGATCTGAAATCATGATGCGCATTATGAAAATTGCATAATTTTTACTTCTTACAGTACGCACAAGGGTTGCCACTTCAATTAGAGCGGTAAATAAAAACAAATGTAAATAATTGAGTACAAAACGCAGCAGCAACCCGCCAAGAAAACAACCACATCGAATTATCAGATGAAACTGGCATCAGTGTTGTCAACTAACAATTTAAATAAAAATTTATATAGCTAAAATTGGGATTAAAAATAGCTTATTGAAGATACCTAGAAATGGCTAGGTTAGCTAGGAAATATTGTCGAAATTTTTAATTATTTTTCTAAAGTTAGTTTTTCTTAAACAGATATTACTCTATAAAAATGTATAGAAATAAATATATATTTATATATAAATATATATATAGGTTAAGCGTTAATTTACATTTTAAATGTTTTCCTAAAAATTTCATAATTTTTCGGTATATTTTTCTTGAAAGGGAAATATATTCAACACAACAATATAATCTTTATTTGTGTATAAACAAATCTAAAAAGCTTCAAACACCAAGTATTAATATTGTTTCTGGCGACTGAATATCTCTTTTAAGAATTGTACTAAAGAGAACTTTAAAAATTGTTGCTCAGTTCTTTTTTAAAATAGCTCAATCTTACCAACGAAATGTGAAATATAATTTTATGTATTTTCGGGGATTTTATTTATTTGAATAATAAGCAGAGAGCCAGAGAGTGCTGTGCCATAAATCAAAGCTATATAATATATATGTAAAATAAAGTAAATATATAAACTTTCGGAATATCTTTATACTCAATAAATAATAATAAATTTCATATTGCATCAAATGTAGCCCGGAAAAATATCTTTAATATTAAATTTAATTAATATTTAATCTTTCCAGAAAACAAATCAATTTTTAAGTAAAAAGCTTAACTCTCAAAATCTGTTAGTTTGCTATTTCTGTCTGTTTTAAAAACGCCAAATCCAACATAAAAATAGCTAAACTGACATTTCTGCTTGACTTTTCTGAAGAAGAGAAAAAAAAAAAAATCAAAAGCAGCTTTGGCAGCTTAAGGACGACTTCCTTTCAATTGTGGCCAAAATGCTGTGAAATGTCAACAGATTTTGGCGGAGCTTTAATGCAGCCTTTCAGTTGCTGTCGCCTTTCAATTATGAACTCTGTGGCCATTGACAAGATGTCTTTGTGGCAATGTTGCACAAGACTTTCAGTTGCAATTTGTGCGGTGCCACGAACAGGACAAGCAGGACATGTCTTGACATTTATTATTTGTCGGAACATTAAGCTATTGATATTTGGTTGAAACATTTTCAAACATATTTTTGACTTTGTCGACACTTTTATTGAGCAAAGTGCTTTTGGCTTGACATTAAAGCCAAGTCAATTGCCCAGACATTTGTTTGTTCATTTTTGGTTATATTCCTCTTGCTCCCACACTCCCCCCCCTTTAAACTGTCTGTCTGCGCAAAAAGTTTCTTTTGAAACAGACAACATAGAAATATATGTTTTAGCCTTTGCAACATTTTCTTGTTAGCCAAAAATTGTGTTGCCTTTGACTGACATGATTATAAGTTGTAGTATGTGTCTTTTGCTTCAGTTATACTCTCTCTCTCTCTCTCTCTCTCTCTCTCTCTGTCGTCTATGTGGCCTGTCTGGTATATATATAAGTATATACACCCATATATATATATATATATATCGCTCGGCACGTTAACTCAAACGAAACTAATTTAATGCGCTGCAAAAAGTATTCAAACAATTGCACAAGGCGACGCCCAAGTGAAAGTCGAGCCAAAAGCAGCCAAAAGCAGCCAAAAACAGCCAAAAACGTGAGCACATCAAACGGCGCATTCCATTTGCAACAACGCCAGCGAAAAGGAAAAACTTTCCTTCATCTCCCCAGCTTAGCTTAGCTCAGCTACATTTTTGTTTTATTTTATTTTATTTTTTTTTAAAATACCCTGTAAAAGTTATGCAGTATGACAGGCAACGCTTGAAGTAACAATTGCGCAGAATTTGAAATTTTTGATATTTAGATTTTATAAATATTTTGTACTTATTATGTTTCAATACAGTGCACACACGACAGGGAAAAATTAATAAAAATAAAGCTTAATTTATCGTCAGTATTCACATTTAAAAAAATGTCAAAAAACTAATTTTTATTATATACATACTTACATCTTTATTATTGAATTCCAAGTTTCTTTTTTTTTTGAATTTCAATATTAATATAAATCAGCAAATTCCCACACAAGAATGAATCGTATAATTCCAACAGCACCATTGGGAAGAGTATATAAATTAATTAATAATATTTAATAAATTTGATTAAACATCTCAAAAACTAAAATAAATGTCGAAAAATATGTATTTTCAGTTTTTTAAATATTGCCTACAATTTTAAAGGGTATCTGAGAGTGCCACCCCTAAATTGTGTATATATTTTTTTCGTATATGTTTTTTTTTTATTCAAGCAAATTCAATTGTTGGGGCGTGTATGCGACTGGCGTATGGGCGTGGCAAAGCGCAGAATGTTAACAATTTTATTTATGTTGGCTTTGAACTTGTGTTCATTATTTGCGCTCTCAGACACAAGACAAAAGCGTGTAAAACGAGGCACAAACAATCCGGAATTGTTGCATAATTTTTTAGGGGCGCGCAACAATTTTAATACACAATATTAAGCATACGTAATGTTTTTAGGGAAAAGGAAAAAAAAACGAATATTTGGCTTATTTTGTATATGGACACTTTAGTAGCTAGTTTTTTAATTTTTAAGATTTTTTTAGAACGATTTTTCGAAATTCTTGAAGAAACTAAATATCTAGAACCAGGAAATTTTGTTTGTGGAATATTGATGCAATATTACCTGACTCTGCATCTTTTTAAATGTTATTTACAAACTGCTAATGTTATTTTGCAAAGATAAAGCCAAAAATCCTTTTTGAGTTTTTTTTTATTTTTGCTTAAAACTTCCAAATTATTTCGCATTAAAAATTAGCTTAAAAATTGTGGTTCTGAAGCCATTATTTCGCACACAGGACGCTGTGGCAGTCATTAGGCACCTTTAAAAGTGCGCCTGCCACAAAAATAAAAAAAAAAAACCTTTTTGGCCGTAGACTATTAGTTTGCCCAACATTTTCCGGCCAAAACTAAATACATTTGTGTTAATTTATATTTACACACACACACACACAAAGTACACAAGCAAATGCGTAATAAAAAGGCTTAGTGGCGGCATTCTGACAAGGCAAGTCCTTCGTCCTTTATCCCTCTATTTGAAAGTTGAGGCTGCCTTGTGAAATTTGCATATGTGTGGCTGCCATACATACTCATACATCAAACTATTAAAAGCCTCATAGAAAAGCCTCTGGGGCATCACAGTTGCCGCATGCCGCTGCTGCCTGCCACAGCGTGTCCTTTGTCCTCTGTCCTCGCTGGCATTTGTCAAATGTTGCAAGGCTTCAGCAGCTGCCTGGCAAAATAGCAACAGTTTCTGGAGCCAAAAGTTTTACAACATTGTTGCGGGCACGCCCACACACACACACGCACACTAAGTAGACTGTGTGTGTGTGTGTGTGTTGTCGAAAAGTTGAAGTATATTTTGGTAACTGTATATGGCTGCCAAAGGCTCCCAGGATCAGCAGCAGGAGCAGCAGCAGGTGCATATTTACATATTTTTCTATATATGCAATTTTTTACTCGTATCCTGCGGTTATGCTGGGGCTTGTATTTTGTGGGTTATTACGCGGGGTGGGAGCGGAAGAGGGTGCAGAAAGGAGTAGCAGTAGTTTGGCTATATAAATGATTCTCTGTTTTTGGATTTGAGCTATGCACTAAATTAGTTTCATTAGTTTTTTGTGGCTGTAAAAAAAAGTAAAAATAAAAAATAGTTTGCACAGTGCATTTAACAAGTTTGAATTGCTTTTGCAGAATGTCTAAATTTTCAAAAACTCACGTAAATTGTGTGCCCAGACAACATAAACAATAGAAACATGTGCGATTTACCATCCATAAATTGCTTTGCTTTGGTCTAGGGTCATTTTTTAATGCCAAGCCAACATCAAAGCATGTCGAGAGCTCGAGAGCTCGATGTCTGAGCAGGGTCTTAGGGGCAATTAAAATAAATTATGAGGTGCAGATTTACCAAAATTAAGAGATTGTTTTTCCAAACACACACACAGACAAACAACAATACCCACACACTGAGAGAGATAGAGGGAAAACTAAGAAATTGCATAATAAGAGCAAAGGAAAAGTAAAAGCAAAATAAGGATAAAGGATAAGTGAAATCAACTTGCAGGTTAAGCGTTGCTTCTACACCCGCTGTGCCCCTTCCCCTATACCCTAATCCCCTCTAAATGGCACACACAGCACGTGTGCACGTGTGTGTGTAGAGAGAGAGAGATAGGGAGAGAGTGTGTATAGATTTACACAATAAAGTTACTTAATGAAGTTTTTTTTTCAAGCAAGCATTTACACCACGAATTTACTACACTTTCCATTTCGATTAGATTTTTCAATAAATTATTGCAAATACCTCTAAAAAAGCTAGAAGAGAAAATTTCAAATAATTTTAAATACATATATTTTTTAATATTATTAAATAAATTAAAAACTCATAGATTAACCAAGTTCTTGGGGTATAATTTTTTAGTCAACTCTGTTGATGTGATTTTTAAATGTTTTTAAGGTAAAAAATATTATTTTTTCTGTCCCATTCGTCGATATTTATACCTTGTAGTAGAAGTGTCTAAATGACCAATTTTAGTAGTTGAATTTTACGTAGTTAAAAAAATAATATATAATTATATTTATTTATTTTTGGACACATTGAAAACTAATACAACAAAATTTGGAAATTGTTTAGTTTTTTTTTTTATTGGTAAAACTTGTATATTTATTCATTTATTATATGTTTTTAACCAAGCGCTGTGCAATTTTTGTTTATTAATAATTTATTAATAAATAGCAAGGTAATTTCTGGGATACTTTATACACTCATAGCTCGATCAAAATTCATCCAATTTCCATTCGAAATGGCGTTTTAAACATGGTTTAACCTCTAAATACATTTTCCATTCAAATCTGAAATTTACATTTTTGTCAGCTTTCTTAGGAATTTACTTTCTAAGGAATTTACTGAAGCGTGATTTCTCGTTTTTATCTGGTATATTTAATAATACTTAAGAGACTCTAAAGTAATTTTGAATTTCAGCAGTTTTTTAATTTTATTTTCTTGCAAATAATAAAATCAACATATTCAAAAAATTTATTTAAACCTACAATGTAGCTTAGCTGCAATCGGAAGAGAATAAAAAGCGAAATTAATATGAAATAATTTCATGACAATTCTGTGATAGTCACAAAAACTTCAGGAAGCAACTTCATGATGTAAATCTTTAGCATATATGTAGATGTATATAATATGTTGGCCTTGTATCTATGCCGTGGCTCATCAGCAGTCAACACACCTGGCACACACTCGGCACACACACATTTAAACTGGAATATATATATATGTTGGTACATATATAGAAAGGGAGGTTTTTAGGTTCAACTGGGTTTTTAGTATCCTTGCTGGCGCAATCAAGTATTCAAGTATTCAGGTCATGTGCATGTGAACTCAATTAAGCAGCACATAACTTACAAACCGGATTACAATCATCATCATCAACAACAACGAGCGCCTTGAACCTTTTTCTCAGCCCCCCTGTAAAAGTCGAGACACATCTCTCAGCCTCGTTTGGCATGCAAAGTAGCAAAGCAGTTGACCAAGCCAAGAGAGAGAGAGAGAGAGAGGGAGAGAGATAGGGTATTGGTGTGGCTACTCTGCCAAATGTTGACTTTTCAACGAGCCTCAAAATATGTTACTCATCCGCCGCGTGTTAACCTTTTTTGGCCTGTTGCCGGGTGCAAAACAATTTGCAACCATAAATTTGCCACAGCAAACAAGGCGAAGCCCCCGCTCCGGAAGTGTGGGGCAGCGGAGCAGTGGGAGGGGGCACAGTCATTTGAGGTAAGGTCAACAGCTGTCGAATTGTTGGGGGGGGGGGGTCCAAGCTGACTTATTTTGTATGTATCGCAGGATATGAAAATTTTCACTTGAATAATTAATTGAACAGGAGCACCGGCTACTCACGACCCTTGTCGCATGTCCTTGTTGATTTTGTCTTGTTGCGGTTACCAGTTGTTGGGGTCCTGTCTTGTCCTGTCCTATCCTATCCTGTTCTGTCCTGTTCTGGTTTTGTCTTGCGGTACAGCTCTCTCAGCTGTTGTGCCTTCGTCTTTGGCTGCATTTAATTAAGCAATACATTTTGACTGCCCACCGGAAGTCCATTTTGAAATTGCTTAAAAAACAAAAGATACAAAAATACAGAAATACAGAAATACAAAAATAATAAGGAGTAAGGTAAGAAGCAAAAGCTTAAAAATTGTGGCATCCATAAAATCCACAATTGACAACGCAATTGCTGTGTGTCCTGTTTGCCCTTGCCCCGTTTTGTTGTGCGTTTTATTTGATTTCTCTTTTTTTTCTTTCAGTTTTTTTTGTATTTTTGTTAAGCCGCTTTAAACCGCCGCCGCAACAAGCAAAATAACATTTAAGCCTTTCGTGATAAGCATTTAAATAAATTAAAACCTCCTGCCTCCCGCACTCCCCTCGTGGCTTAGGCACACAGACGCATTCGTGCACCATCTCCTCATGCCTCTTCTGCAACTCTTTCTTTGCCACACACACACACACCCGCACCCACATGTCAACAATGCAGCTAACCACACGCTCGCACACTAATGAAAAATAGCAAGAGTGCCACACATAAACAACAACAATATTAGGCAACCAATGATCGACTTTCTAATGCCCTGTAATGAGACTTAGAATAGAAAAAGGTATTATTAATTGTTGACGATTTTTTTAAGCTTGATTCACATCAACAAAAACAAATCTAAAAATACATAAAAATAAAATGACAAAAAAAAAAATATAAATAATATTTTGGCTTAAATAAATAAATACAAAAATTAATAAATTTTTAGAAAATATTAAAATAAAAATCTCATTGCTGTGTTATTATTAAAATACCTACAGTTTTCTATCTGTATTATAATGAACCTCAAATACCGGATTTTAGTATTTCCCTACTCTATACTTACCCTTAACCCTTTTGGTTAAAGGGTATATAAAAATATAAAGAGAAAAATGCGACAACAAAATGAAATGAACGCATAAAGATTTGTCAGCGTTGATAAACAACACAAAGCGACGCGACGCGACTTTGGCCAATTCCCCTGGATGCCCTTCCCCGTTCTAAAAGTCGGATGTTAACTGTGGACTGCCATGGCAGAAGGAGAGGGGTGTAGCAATGGCGGGGCTAACAAACAAATGGCCAAAATGTGCAAGTGTTGCGGTTGTTGTTGTTTAATGTTGTTGCTTCTGTTGTTGCTTTGATGAAAAGTGTCAATGTGCAGCAAATGGCAAAAGCCAATGGGAAAAAAAAAAAATAAATAAAGAGAAATGGCCAACCACAAAATGGCAGCCGCTGCGCTGCAAAGTATGCTATATTAATTTGCATTGTGCGGATTTAATGGCGGCTTTGTCTGTCTGCGGCTAAAGCATTGTCTAAGCTACAACATATATGGTAAAAAGGATACTTCCATTATCAATATCAAATTTTAAGTTTAATTATATGTTCCACCCAAGGCAGCAGCATAACAAACTCATTGAACAAAAGGATATTTTTGAAAACATCCCTAGCTAATCGCTAAACCATTATAAATACAATACAATCAAATTTAATACACCCAATTCATGTAGCACATATTTTTGTAACAAGTATTTTTGCAATGCATTTTGTTGCCATAAGAGATAATCACTTTTTGCATTTTATAGCCATATATATATATAATAAAATTGCAATAGCCAAAAGTGCCAATAGCTTTGATAAGCTGCAATCAACATCGGCCAGCGAGGGGGCAGTTGCAATTGTTGGAAATTAGCATAATAAACGCAAGAGCTTCATAAAATTTTATTAATTTACCCCACAGACCCCCCACTGTGGCAGAGCACTCAACAGCTTAACAGATTTACAGCACAATAGCCGCACCATAAATACCAACAAAATGCCAATAAAAAAATGCACAAAAAAAATACAATTGTGCATATTAAAGCTGTAAGTTACAGACTTCATTATACTCTATTTATTAATCAAATTGAGCTTTTAAATTTGTAAAAAAATTTTCTGAAAGTTGGCGTTATAAAATTAATTTTTCTCGACTCTCTTTGAAAATTGTGGTCGTAACAAAAATATATTTAAATATAATTTATTATTTGTATTATATTTATTTAATTAATAATATTATATTGGCTATTTTAGGACCATATATTTTTATTTTACTATATATTTCTAACTTTCACACTAAAACTGAATTTTATAATTTTTGTGAATTTAATTCGAAAATGGAATTTATAGCATGAAATTTAAATTTTCACTTTTTAAATGAATATTCAGTTTTTTAACTTTAAGTTGTCGCGTGTTGCTCAGTAATATATATTAATAATATAATATAAATAAATAATATAAATATAATTAAAACTCGATAAGATTTTTGTGAAATGAATTCGAAAGTGAAATTCATAGCATAAAATTCAAATTTTCACTTTTTAAATGAATATTCAGTTTGTTGACTATCTGACTCGTCTGATAGACACACTTTCCTGATACAATGCAGAGTATAACAAAACGAATGTTAAACTGCAATAAAACCTAAAAAAAAGAAAATATCAAATGAACACTAAAAACAGACCAAGTGGGCCTTAGAACAGGTCGCACTTTCTAGGTCAGGCAATTGGCAAGTGCACTAAAAGCCAAACAACTGACAAACTGACAATTTGACAATTTGAGAGTGACGAGAATGGGTCGAGACCCTTTCGATACCTAGAAACCAGAGTAGCACAGGGCAGGACAGGGCAGGGTAGGGGCTGAAGGTGCGCTGTTGATTGTCGTCGAAGAGGTTGAAGCTAGGGTATTCGCCAGGTATTCAGGTATTCGCATGTGGCCAAGTGGGCGTTGCCATGGCTGTCAACAATGTCTAACGGCAGCTGACAAGTGTGTACGCCTCACAGATGGCAATCCTGGCCCCTATACGCCGCACAGTTGGCAATCCTGGCCCCAAGACCGGAGCCAGACAGATTGCACGGCCTGCCTGTCGACATGTATGCACTTTTTGGCAGACGCAGTGTCGCACAGTCTGTCTGTCTCTCTGTCTCTCTGTCTGTCTGTCTCTTAGGGGTGTAAAGGGGTGTTCCATAGGCTTTTGGCTGGCTTCATTAGGAAGCAAGCCAACCCCCTGCACTTGTCGGCTGTCTGTCTGTCTGTCTGTCTGTCTGTGTGCCTGTCTGTCTATCTGTCTGGCTGCCAAAGTGCCAACTGCCTGCTGCACTTTCTGTTGCAGCTGCACAAACTATTTACGTTGCCACACACACACACACACACACACACACGCCCACCTCTTGGAGGGCCTTGGGGGCCTTGGGGCTGCCTCAGTTCGCGAGTTCAATGCACGCGCCTTTGTTTTGGCTAACTAGTAGGCTAAATGTAGCATTTGGCAGGCATTTACCTACAAAACAGTTTCTTTTTTATTTCTTTGTTCGCTTTTTAGCCAAGCTTTTTTCAAGCTAACAGCCCAACAAGCCTCAAAAGAGCCCGAGCAGCCTCCTTTTTGGCTAAATGCCAGCTCACAAAGTTGGTCTTTGGGTTAACACACAGTTTTTTGGCTTGTCCGCGACTTGAAGTTGATAAAAAAATATATATATGTACTATATATATATATATATATATTAAGCATAGTTTTGAGCGCCGCTTAGCCAAGTGCTGTTGACTTGATGAAGAAAGTTTTATTGGCCAACTCCTGGCCAACAACATCATACTATCCACTTGCCTGACGCTGTTTCATTTGGCTTTTTAATTTTATACAAACATTCGGATGACATTTTTTTAAAGAGTTTTATAATTTTGTCATGAAATGTGCAACATTTTTATTTTTTTTTAATTTTAAGAGTTTATATATTTAATATTTTATTTATTTTTATTTTAAAATCCAAGTCAAAAAAAATTCAATTTTTATTGAACAAATGTGAATCAAGGGGAATATTAATAATGTGAACCTAAGTTTATAGAACTAGTTTCTCAATATATCAAGAAACTGTGATTGAGTCACAGTTATCTGAATTTAGGGAGATAATTATTCCTAAACATATTCATAAATAGTTATATAAATGAAAAACAAATAAATAACACAAGTATTTAAAGCATTTTCAAGCATATAATTTTTTTTTTTAATTTTTACGGTGAACATATTTGCCAATTTTTTTTAAAATACTTTTTATAAAATTTAGATTTTCTTAAACAATTTGTTCATCATTAATATTAAACATAATAAACATTTATATATTTATTCAAAGCTTATAGAAAACTAGTTCTTCGATATACTAGAATCAAGGGACAGTGGAACTTATGTTTGTTTAATTAAAACTCCCATACAATATAAAGTCATATAAAATAAAAAAAATAAATAAATAAAAAAAATAAGAAGTTAAAAATTGTTTAAGCAAACAATATTTTTTTAAAATATTTAATGTGTATATTTATAGCTATTTTTTTAAATTTCATTTTATATATTTTAAATTCCAATTGAGTAGCATGCATATTTTTTTTTAAGGCCAACTTTTTGGCTAACACAATTTAAGTTAACATCAGATACCAAGAAAGTCGGTAAAGTTTCTTAGAAGCAAACTGTTTCATAAAACATAACTCTAGGGAATTTAATCTTCGGCATAATGAGAACTGTGCTTGTTGTTCTTATTTTCTTTGGCGGGTTTTTGGCTTTTATTAAAATGTTGACAGCTTGTTGGGCTGTTTGTTTGGAACGCCCAAAGGAAACTTTTACGCTGACAACCATAACGATGATAGCTTAAAGATCTTAAGTCCAGACTAATTGATGAACACAAAATAAAGCTAAATTTGCAAGCTGTCTAGAAAGTTAGAGAATCAACAAACAACACAGCTGCATATTATATATTTTTGTGTATTTATTTGGACTCTAATACGCTTATAAACAATCAGATTATGCATTTGATTGAAATCCCTGTGAATTCTGTGAATTGTCATTGTTAAATGTTTAGTTAATATTATTATACATAATTTGTGATCCCTTTGATAAACTTATTGTGTGTGCATTCAAATGAGCAAATGTGGAAAATAAAATACTGACAATACCTCTAAATATTTTCCATACTTCTGGGTGGTTGCAAGCCAAAAAATCTTGCCACATGCCTGCGCATATTAAGTGGCACGTGGTGGGGCAGCAGCAGCAGCAACGACATGGCCATATGTGCGGCATAATGAGGACGTTGTCGACGAAGGCAAGTCGTGCATTCAGTTGCCACAACGTTGACAGCAAATCAATTCATATGCCTAGACAACACACGCCCCCTTTTCATATATAATTCTGAGAGGGGGGATGAATTCATCAAAACGCGTATGTGTATGTGTGTGTGTGTGCGGTTAACTGCAAATATGACTCGAGGGTGTGACAGGCCATTATATAGTATGCTATGTTATATAGAAAATGGACTATGTCCAGACTTAACTAGGGCCCGTTGGCGATTTATCATTTAGTCTTTTGCTCTTTGCCTCCACAACAAATGAAGTCAATTGGATTGCTGCGCCCGTGCCCGTACCCATGCCCGTGTCCGTGTCCTTCTCCGTATCCGTGTCCATGTCCCGGGCATCAAAGAAAATTGTTTTAAGCATCCAGAAGAGCGAACGTTGCGATTAGCATCGGCTTACATTTCGAAAGAGCTTTTGGCCAGTTCAACGAAGCGTTGAGTTCAGTTCGGAGTTAAGGGGGCTCAAATCAGATAACCACGGCCAGAACTCGGTAAAATGACAAAGAATAAAAGTTGGCGACTTAACAAGCAAAAGCAACCAACTAACCCTCCCCCAAGCGAATCCTGCAATCCAGCGAAATGCACTGGGAAAAAGAATTGCAGTAGAAATATATTAAAATTAAATAAAAAGTTCTATTAAATAATATATTAAATTCTATTGCGTGAAAAACATATTTTTTTAAATATTTCAACGTTTTATTAAGTATTTTCATCTTCAAAAAACATTTTGCCAAAAAATAAGAAAATTATACAAATTTATATTTTAAAAAAATATATTTAAAATTTATATTAAATTTTTCACAAAATATAAATATTACATATAAATTAATACATGAAGAAACTAATTAAAATACCTTTAATCGAATATATTCTGTGTATTAAAATATTAAATTCTTTAATGAGAAAAACAGGTTATACGAAAGTCTAATTCAACATTATTAATTTTTTATGAAAATTCAAATTTTTAATGAAACTTTGTCTATTTTCTTCTTTAGTATTTAATTAATACCTTATTATTTTTTTTTTCGAGTGTACCATTAGCGAGCTAAGAAAAAAGTTGTTGCCTGCTTACAGGCGCGCTTTCTTAGTTTACTGGCAATTGCAGTTTATGCTCAAACTTTGGCCCAACCGACCGTCCCCCCCTTTCCGTAACGCGTCCCCGCCTCCGCCTGCCTTTATTACACACTCATTTGTTTTGGCCCCATATTAAGCAACTTTGGCCATTCTGTTGTTGGCCAGAACGTAACGCTGAGTGCTGTGTACTGTGTGCACTGTGTGTGCCGAGTCCCGATAGAAATCTTTTTGTTCATTTCATTTTATGTCTACTTTGCTGCACACCCACACAGAGAAACACACACACACACCCACAGAGACACACACACTATCACGCACAGGACTATACATTTTTGGCAATTTCCTGGCAGCTCATTCGTTGGCCTTTGCCTGTCTGTACGATGCCTCAATTTGACATTGATGTGCCAAATGTGAAAATTCTCTTTCACTGACCATCGAAAAGCAGCCAAAAGGCATAAAAGAGAGAACTGTAATATGTATACCCTGTTTAAGATATAGATAGACTGCCAGATATCCTGTTAATATAGTCGAAATGATTTTTTTAATTTTCTCTTAATTTTGATTTATATGAAAATGTATCGATATATGTTTATAATATTTTATTCGAAACTTCAGGCATGAAATTATTGTAACTTGTATTCAGTTATTGTTTAAATATATATTTTTATATAGAAGACTACAATAATGTCTTTTTTTTATTTAATATTAAATGTAGCTACTTCTCAGATTGGTTAAATTATCATTTTATAAGAAAATTCAATTAACAATAAATTTGTGTTAAAGGCCAGAACTGAGAAAGTGGAACACACACTTCAAAGAACTATTTATACTAGATTTTTGAATATATCTATTTTATTTTTATTTTTTATTTCATTTATTTTTTAATTTGTTTATTTACTGTCTCGTCCTTGTGCTGCAAGTGAAATTTAGTTTACTATTAATTTGGAACTTAAAACTACACCTTTTGATAGTTTTTTAATACATTTTATTAAATTTATATTATTAATTAATATTAATCAAATTATAACTACTATTTTGTATTCATTTATTTTTATTTCATCAGCTTTAAAACCTTCTTTTCAATCCTAAATTTAATGCACTGTAATTTCTTAGTCTGCATTAGGAAAGAGTTCATAAATTAGATAGAATCTGGAACAGAAGAACCCAAATAGCCGCCCATTTGTCTGCTACAAATGCTTAACTCATTAATACCCCTTTTTTCAAGCAACTCATTGCTACAGGGTATAATGAAAAAACATTGTAACTGTAACAGCAAAAGGCAGTGTTGAAATGTAATTTGGCAAAATTGTTGCCGCACTGCATTCGTTTGCTATTTGGGTTCAGTTCTGTTGGGTTATGTTTGGTTGTTGTTGGGTTGTTTGGTTGTTGGGTTGTGTCTGTTACACCCGAATGAAACTCAATCTGTCTGCCTGCCAGTCATGAGCATTCATTGATGTAGACCCCCCTGAAAAAATACAAGAAAAAACAAGAAATAAAACACAAACTCGTGCGTTAGTCATTTTGGCACTTTCTCATGCTGTCAGCTAACAGAAGAACGCCTACATTTTCTTCAGTTTTTTTTCTGATTTTCTTGTTATTATTGTGGCAGATTAGTATATGGGGTTTTGCGTGTCTTGTCTTCTCAAGTTCGATTGTGCATTTAATGTCAATTTGCCAAGGGTAATGTTTTCAGCAAAAGTAAAAGTAAAATAAATCATTAGCCAGACGTGTGTTAACCAAGGGACTAACCAATTACAAGGCGTAATTAGCCGCCCTTTTGACTAGCACGATTTGTCGATTTCCCTGGTAAAATGACAAACTGGAAAATGCGAAAATGTAGAGCTAATAAAATTTGTAGAAAATGTTGTCGTTGCTTAGAGAACAATTTTTATATAATTTATTAATAAACAGTTTTATTTTTTTGGTTTTTTTAAGTATTTTTTTGACGCTATCAAATGGCAATTATTAAGCAAACACAAACTTTTAAACGATTCTCTTTGAGAATAATTAAACTTAGAGATGAGCGAAAGTGTTATTTTGTAGTCACAGTTTTTTAAAAATTTTTAAACAGTTCAATTTATTTTTTATAGAATTATTGTTAATATGATAGTTTAAAAAATATTTAAGGAAAGAAAAAAAAATGTTCTTAAAATATTTTTACATTTCAAAATATTTTTTTTTTAGGTCATTCTATTGAAAAACTATTAAACTTTTGACAATTAGCTATTAAATTGCCAAAGCAGAATCTTAAATTTTATTTTTCAGCAAAAAAAAAAAAAAAAAATAAAAATTTAATTTATTTGGTAATTTCAAGCCAAATAAAAATACAATAAAATAATTTTTTTACAGTATTATTTTTTATTGCTTAAAATTCATTTATTTAAAACTCAGAAAATAAAAGTAATATTCAAATTTTTACATAAAAAAAATATAAATAATAATAATATTATTGACTTGTGATAAAAAAAGAAATATATATATATATATATATATTTAAGAGATCTAACTTCTATCGAAACACTAGCAACTATAATTACATATTTTTTTAAATATGTTAATATCAATATTAACAGCTGTTAATATATGAATTTCAATTTTTAACAATTTTTGTCAGATCAAGCCATACACAAATCACAGCTACGACAATATATAATATTCTGTATTTATAATCAAAAGTAAATAATAATTTAATTAATTAAAAATAAGTATATAAAATGTTGTAAAAACTCAGAAATGCTATACAAATGCTCATTGCCAACTCATTTACAATTAAAACAACATTAATTTGCTCGCTAATATGACCTCAAGCAGTTTCGCCCACAAAATTTAAATTGCCCCAGAAAGTGGCAACAACAGAGCACACAAATGGCTAAAGAGCCGGGTCCGCCCCTGGCCACAAAAATGTAATTAAATTACGGCGAATAGCACAAAAAACCCCCGCCCTTCCCCTCTCCGCCAATCTTTAGCCAAACCCCACCGACAAAAATAAGAAATAAATAAAAAAAAAATAAAATAAAAATTAAAACGCTTAGCCACGCCCATCGCTTTCATGCTGTGCGAAAATTTCGCATAATTGCGTCAGCGAGCGCATAAATTGGCAAAGACAGCAGCCCTCGGGGCATGTAGCATGTGGCATGTGGCATGCAGCACGTGGAGAATGCGGCCATCCATCGAGAAGTGACAGGCAGGTTGGCTGGCAGAGGGGCAGGGGTAGGGGTAGTAATCAAACGGTGCATATGTCAAATGGGACAACCCTTTTGAAGCCTGGGTGTTGCATTGTCTACGCATGCAAAAAGGGTGTTGCGTGGTGCATGTTGCATGTTGCATGGCTGTCACTCGTCGCAGCTTGTCATGCATATAATATTTTCCATTCTGTTTTTTTTTATTCGCATTTTTTTGTTATTGCCAACTTAAATTACATTAAGCATGAAATATTATGCTAATTATGGCTGATTTCATTTCATTTGACAAAGGACTTTCTCTCGTTGTCTCTCTCTCTATCTCTACATCTCTCTCTTTCTCTCTTTGGTCTCAGGACAAAGCGCGCAATGTCATAAAAGACAATGCAAATGAATTAAAATTAAATGAAAAGCAACAAAAGAAAGAGCAATGGAAATTGAAATGTGAATGCAGTGTGTGTATTATTCTGTCTCTCCCTATTGCCTGTCAGAGCCAATGCCTGAGGTTGTCTACTAGCCAGGCTGCACTATGGGGAATTTGAATTTTCTGCAGTTTAAAAGTTGATAAAATAAATAAACTTTTGGTATTGAACATAATTAATAATAATATAACATTTGCAAACACTGTTAAGTTAGCAGTTGTTAAATTAAACAGAATGTGCTGTTATTAATTGATTTATAATTGGTTATATTTAAATATATTTAATTATATTAATTTAAATAAAAATCTTTTTTAGATAAAATTTCTAATGAATATTCTATGAATGGTTTGCATATTTATGTTGTTAATATTTGTTAATTTGTTTTGTCTGTTTTTTTTTAAGGCAAAATATATATCTTTTAAAAAATGTTATTTTTGGATTAAGCCTTAAAAACTTGCCAGAATTTCTCAGACTATATAAATTTAATATTGTGCAGTAATCAATTATAAAATCGGAAAAGCAAGCACAAGCTGCACTTTTAGAAAAAAATAAAAATAAAAATAATTTTTTCCCAAAGCACTTTAAAATCACATTTATAAGGAAAACATTTCTTTATTTTTTTTTTACTTTTAATTACACTAAAAACCAAATTATTAAAAACCCAAAATTTGCTAAATCTTTGAGTTATTAATTTATTACAGAAAAATTGTTTAAATTGCCCATTATGAGAGCTGTGGCTGTTGTTGCACGTTGCACGTTGTTCTTTTGCTTTGTTGCCATTTGCCATTTGACATTCACATGCGGCTCAGCTGACTTTTCGCATCATGCGCAATTTTATGTCAAACGCGGCGTATGCGTAATTTTCCATTCGCCACCCGCTTTTTTAAATGATTTTTATGCTTCTCAGCTTGCCACCACCCTGCCTCGCTGCCCCTCTGCCCCCCTTAACTACTTTAAAATGCTGCAAATTAAATTATTTGCTGCTAATGTCTAGGAGAAGTGTTGAGGGTGATGGAAAGAAAGGGAAGGGAAGGCGTTGGCAAAGTGCGCAACGGAAATGATACAGCAAAAGCGAAAAGCAGCAGCCGGTACACACACCACACACACACACCATACACACGCACACCCTTGGCAAATTGCTGAAATGAAAACTAAAACTCATTTCTGCCAAATTAAACTGAAATGTGCCCCAGCAACAGCAACAAAATGAGTTAAAAGCAAAAATTCTCCCGTTCACATGTGTTTCAGCGTTTTGCTTTGCTTTTCACACACACACACACACACACACACTCACACTCACACACACATACAACTCAAATGTAAAATTAAAAGGCATTTCCGCAAAATGTCAGCGTCATATTGTAAAACATGAGTATTTAATTAGAAAATACTTTCAGGCTTTCAGGCTCCTGCACAGGACCTGCACAGTTTCCGCTGTTTCCCAACCCCAACCCCAACCCAAGCCAATCCGCCAAGGACCTTGTCGATATATATGTATATATATGCGGCGTGCTAATGAATTTCGTCAGTGTGCAAGTTTTTTGTGCTTTTTAAACAACTTAACATAGTCGCATATGTTGAACAAAATAGCATTTTCCTTATGGCCTAATGGAAGGCCTTGCCTTACCTTATTCTAGGACCACAAAGGGAGAGGGGGCGTGACAAGGCAACAGGACGCGCAACAGCTGAAAACTTTGCATGTATGCCGCATATTAACACCGAAAAACTAACGGGAGCAACTACAAAACACTATACAACAAAATTGAGGGGGGAATTGCTGTGAATGTGTTGGCTTAAATTGCCGAGGAGCAGGATGAGAAGGACGATGGTTGTGTGCTAATGGCCACGCATTATTCAGAGCCCCATTCTCAGATTATCAAAAGGATAAGGAAGGGCACAAGTGAGGGTATACAGTGGGCGGGGGAGTTGTATTCGTAGTTGTCCACTGTCAAAACTCATTTGCCGTTAACGAGCATCTATTGTGCTTATAAAAGGATTATTTACAAATCACTGACTCTCAAAAATTGTCAAATGCAGAGAGCGTGGAGCGATGTCAACAATTTTTGCTGCTGGCAAATGCTTTGATCTACAATTTATGAAATTAACCCTTAAGTGCTGTGCGTGCTTTAACCCTCCATCCCCCAATCTATCTGTTCACTTGGCTTGGCTTCTCTCTCTCTCTCTCTGACATCATCAACATTTACAGATTTACACTGAATGCTTCACTGCCAAGTTGATTTCTTTTAGCTGATTACGCGCTGGCAAACGCAGGAAACGGATGCAGTGTCACTGATTGTTGTTGTGACTTG
Organism: Hirtodrosophila alboralis; assembly: GCA_035043045.1. Taxonomy (NCBI): domain Eukaryota; kingdom Metazoa; phylum Arthropoda; class Insecta; order Diptera; family Drosophilidae; genus Hirtodrosophila; species Hirtodrosophila alboralis. Next base: position 632,478 of record JAWNNH010000402.1, on the reverse strand, counting down.
TGACTGCTCTGGATGCCATTTAGATTGATTTTGAACTACACTTCCAACAATTTAATAATACGCATAAAATAAAAGAAATTAATTAATAAAATAAGACAACAAGAAAAATTATAAAATAAAATAAAAGCCAAAAAAAATTCATAAATACATAAAATAATAATTATTTCATAATTAAATCTATAACAAATAAAATTAAAATTTGTAAAAAAGTGAGTGAAAAATCTCTTTCTTACCTAATGACTAGTGTTCCAATATATAATTTCTTACTTTTTGGCGCATTAAATAAATATACTGCAATAATAAAATTATTAAAAAAGTAACACGCAATTAAAAAGACAAAAAAAGTAAATTTTGGTATAATATAATCTTAATAAATTAATTAAATAAACATGTTCTATCCAAAGTAGTAGAATATCAATTTTATAGTTAATAAATATATTATCTTTTAATTTATTTAATTATGTATTTCTATATTTCTATATAAGGTGAAACACCAAATTAAATAAATCAAAAAGTAGTATATTTTGAACTTGAATTATTATGTTTTATAAAAAAAATAATAATTTAAAAAAAATACAATTCCATAATTTATCACAAAAATAAAATTCTATATGTTGTGCATTTTGTATTAATAAATCCTCCGCATTGTGTTTTATAATTCTTAAAATTATGTTAGCTCATTTTATTTTTATATTCTATTTTTTTTAATAATTCCCGATAATATTGGTGCATTTAAAATGTATCCAAAAATTCGCAAAGCTGACGCTAGCTCTCCAGCTCAATCGAAAACACATAACTTCAATACTGAAAAATGAACTTAAAAATTTATAAATATTTAATTATATGTTTTTATTAATTTCTTCATGTTTATAAATATACAAATTTTATCAGGATATATAATTTATAGAATTATCAATATACTTAATGTATAGAAAATAATAAAATTAACTTCATAACTTATAAAAACTCAAAAAACATCAATTTTTTTTATTGACTTACACATTTAAATAAATTTAAAAATTTTAGCAAGATATGCTACTTACAATTATTATTTATTTATTTAAATTAACTTTAAATCATTGACAAAATAATATTCCAATTAATTACAAAAAAAGCGCTAGCATTGAGACATGTTTAGAAAGTGATAAAATGCACTTTCAAATGTTAAAATATGTGAATGAAAACTTTCGATCATGAATTTACACATTTATATATCTATATACAAATACAAAAATTTCTCACAGTGTAGTCATTTGACTAGTCAAAGCTGTGTATTATGAATGTGAGTTGAACGCAAATTGACTTGCATTCCATTTAGCAGGGCTATAGAGCCATAGTCAAGGCTTTAAGCCGTTTAAAGAGATTTGTTTCAGAATAAAAGAGAGAGTGAGGTATGGGGAGAAAGAGCAGCAAGAGGGGGAGACTGGCTGGAACCTTAATTGATACCTTTGTTTGCATTGCGGTCACTCTAATTGGTGTTTGCATGCGGCTTGGAGTCTTGTGCAAATACGGGCTGACCAGACTCAGACTCAGACTCAGACCCTGATTCCAGGCCAGACAGACGATGCTTCTTTGTAATTTTGCGTGCGTTCTGTTTGCTCATTAAACGCTTGCAGGCAACAGTAATAATAACAACAATAATAACAGCAACAACAACAACAACAAGCGGCAACGTCATCAATTAGCAGTTTGGCAGTCGAGTGGCAAGTTGGCGCAAAAAAAAAATTGACAAGCTTGAGCAAGTTTTCTGACATTTTGCGGCTCTTAATGAGCAAAAGTGTGTGTGGCATTGACCAATCTACATGTTATGCTTTAATGCCACCTAATACCCCCAAAACCCCTACCTCTCCCCTACCTCCCCCCTGCAGCACCTAACACTGCTTAGTGGCACTTACAAGCACATGTCAAAAGTTATTAGCCCTCGCACCAAATAATTTGTTGTGCCAAAAAGCTGATTACTAAATACACACGTACACACACACACACACACACACACACACACACACACAAATAAACAAAGTCATTTTGGCCAGCTCCAAGTAGAGAAATGTAGAAATAACACAAAAATTGTGTTGCCAAAAAGAAAAATGAAAAAAAATGGCAAAAATATAAAACAAAGTTTTTGCTGTTGCTTGTCATTGGCAAATCCTGGCACGAGGATTCACTTGCTGCTCTTGTGTTCGTATCCTGTCTTAACTGCCACCGTACCGCGCTTTCATTCAACATCCTGCCAGTTGCCGATTCGCTGTCAATATCCTTGCAACATATTCTTGCCTCATAAGTAGAAAACTTTTGCAGCTGTCCTGATACGTGAGGGCGTTAAACTCATACATCACTTTATCCTTTATCCTATCTGCTGCTGCTCCTAACTAACTGTCTGTGTGTGTGTGTGTGTGTGTTGTGTGTGTGTCTTGGTCTGCCACATTTTCGCACACAGTTTTTTTTCGCGTCGCATCGCGTCTCTGGGATGTGTGTCAAGAGTTGCCAATAAAGCTCGCTCCCTCTCCCCTCCCTTCAATTGAAAATAAATTTATAACGCATACGTCATGTATGCCCCATTCGATTTTTCTACATTTTTTTTTTTCGTTTTCTTTTTTGCAGTTTATTGCATTTGTCGCTGCCATTGCAAAACTTCAATAAATTATTTTATTGCGACAGTTATTTTACTAGCTTGTTGTTGATTTTTTTTCGTCTATTTTTTTATTATGAATTTACTCGAGCATGCAACATATTTATGTATAAATATATACATATATATTTATATAGATATATAACTTTATCTCGAGTCCAGCAAACTTGCTGCTGTCATGTGGCATTGCTTTGCTTTACAGCAAATTGCAAATGACTTTGTGAATTTTCTGTCAAGCTGAGGAAAAGGCCACTCAATATATGATTTTTATATATACTTGCTTATGCTTATGCTTAATATATACATATATATACTTATATGGCCCGTATAGTAAGCATTCTGCTATGAAATTGATTCTATGTCTGATATAAACATGAACAAATTGCATAATAAATTTGTGCAGAATGCATAATGAACGTTAGATACATTTGAAATGATGTGAATACTTAAAGAATTAATTTATTGAAATATTAAATATATAACTTAAAGTCACACAATCAAATCTATTTTTGATTTTTAAGTTTTTTCTTTTTTATACCCTTGCAATAGGGTATTATAATTTTGCCTTGAAATGTGTAATGCAGAAGTCTTCGCCCCTTAAAGTATATATATTCTTGGTCAATTTTTTGACTTTATCTTTGAGTTATCTTGATAAAACTTGACGCAGATGAAGCTTGATATTTTATGTAGTTTGTGTGTCAAAATCAGCCTGATCGGTTCACTATATCATATAGCTGCCATAGGAACAATCGCAGACACTTCATTTACATAAAAACTGCTTGTATGAAGAACTTTTTTGTTTTTCAAGATATCAAAACCAAACTTGGCCTATCGATGTATATTTACAAATTGTACAATCCAATGAAATTTTATTAAAATGGAACCACTATATCATATAGCTCCCATAGGAACAATCGAAAATAAGTTATTCTATGCAAAATTATTTAAAATTATCTTAGAAGACCATTGCAAGGGTATATAAACAGCCGTTTCTTTCTTGTTTTCTATGAAATTAATTCAACTGTATTATATTCGCAACATGTTCCATAAAATTCACACTTGGTATAACAAAAGGAATATCAATTTCTCTCTCAAGTCCAAGTCTGAATATCCTTTCCTATATAATCAACCGTTTGGAATGCCCTTCATAAAAGCCAAAAAACACTTTGCCAAACCCATCAAAACTTGACACTTTTGCAGCCAACGAGAGTGTCCTTAATAAAAAAGCCAAACAGTCAACCAGCAACAACAAGCAACACCTTTGGCGCCTTAAGCGCTCATTGTAAAATTACTTGGGAATAAAAAAAAAAGTAGAAAAAGGAAAGACAGAAAAGAAAGGACCTCAGCGATGCCAAAGACTACAAATGAAAAGGCTTTACGCGAACGCAGGACGAAGGACGCCAACGCGACGAATGCGACGCGATGCCAAGAGGCAATAAGTAGCAAAAATTACGCTAAACGCAGCAATTTCCTGGTAAATTGCTCGAAATACATACAAACATATAGTACATATATAGTATATATGTATATATGTACTTATACAGTTAGGGTCTTGCTTGCGTCTAGGAATATTGCCAGGTGGCAGCTTTTGCTGCATAAAATTCAACTATAAATAAGGCATAAAACACTGAGGCGAAGAGGCATTTTATAATGCGCAGCGTGTCGCGTCAATGAGACGAAACGCAGTGTGTGTGTGTGTGGGTGTGTGTGTGGGTGTTGTGTGTGTATGTATGTGTGTGTATAGTATATGTTGTGTGTAGAGCTGAGCAATATCTTAGTATCTGCGATTAAGCCGCTTCAACTGACAAATATCGTGTCTAATTGTTACTAACAATATTTAATTTAAATGTGAATTGAATACCTTTTTTTTTTATTTAGAGCATCAGCCAAGTTGACAAAAAAAAAAAAAAAATGTTTCAATATGTTCTACATTTCTGACAATTTGTGTAAAAATTAATAATTTTTAATGTTAAATAACAAAATAAAAAAAAAACGACAAAGAGAAGAGACATATATTCTTTATTCATTTATAACTTTGATATTGTAGATTTTTGGTATGGAAACCAATTTAATCTAGAACTAAATCAAGACCAATTATTTAATATTTTATATAATAAAGTTTTGAAAGAGTTTTAATTGTTAAAATCCACATTTCTAACATGAATTGATAAGAACTGAAAAACAGAACCGAGAAAAAAATTTTTTGTTGATTTTTTTATCAAAACTTGATTTCTTGGAACTTAGGGATAGAATTTTATAACCTAAGGAATATCAATTTTTTAATTTTAAATTAAATAAATTTTTTTTTTAAGTTGTAAACTCCCAAAAAAATATTTCCTAAATTTATTTGGTTGAATATCGAATCGGTAAACGTCTGGGTTAACAAGATGGTGGCAGCAATTATTACAGAAATCTTCGTAAGAGAAAGAAATGCCTTTTTATTTTAATCAATTATAAATTTATATATCTTTGTATTTTCTAAAAAAAATTAAATAAAAAAATAAAAAAAGATATTTCAATAAAATATAGAAATATTTTTAATATCCATTAAATTCGTTATGGCAAAGTTTGACTATATTTCTAAAGATATTTCTCACTTATATGTAAAGCAAACTGTGACTTGCAAAATATCAATAACGCACTCATCTCTGGCTAGTATATAGGAGACGTTGGCATTCTAGGGTATCGTGGGGAGGGGCTGATAGGGGGGGGACAAAAGGCTGTCAATTTTACTGTGGCACACGCATGAGGCAGCGTGCAAATTTTAATGCGTGTCATATTTGATTGATGCCTGGCAACAATGTCAAGAGTTCAACTTTGGCCCCAAGGCGCCACTTCCAAGTGTCACACGGCGGCGTCGCAAGTTGCGCGTTGCGTTGCCGCGGCCAAGCGGAAGCGGAAGTGGCCCCTGCAGGTATGCAATGAAAAATTCCTCGCTAGGTTGGGGGCCAATTTCATGTTCTTGGCTAAAAATCATTTGCTTGTCATTTTCTCTGTGTGTGTGTGTGTGTGTATTTATTGTATGCATGTTGCGTAATTTAGCGCTGCTTCTTGTTTAACAATTTTATTGCTCTTTTGTTTTATTTTTGACGCAATTTACGTGTGCGATGTAGGCAAAATCCCGAGTCAGAGGCTGAGCTGTAAATATTTGCACACATTCAACCCCCTGGACGACGGGGGGTTTTTACAGCTGTGTCGAGACTGTGTGTGTGTGAGTGTGTGAGTGTGTTTGTGTGCCACATAATTTATGCCAAGACAAACTCTAAGTGCATTAGGCAGGCGCTTTTAGTGCCCTTAGGGGGGGTGACGACGTCGTCTTAATAATTTGCGCGTATTGGCGTCAAGCGGCAAACTAATTTGAGTTAAGCGCATTGTACACACACACACACACACACACACACTCATACACACACACACACACACACTGAGTACTAACTGTAATATTGACTATTAGCTAAAGGCCCTAAGGCAGCCAGGTCTAAGCTCTGCCACTAAACTTAGTAAATGCCTGCTATTGTAACTAAGCAAATTAATTAATTATTAAACATAATATAATCAAGCCAGCACGCCCCCCTGCCCCTCTTTTGTCCATGTGTACCCCACGCCAACATCAATAACATCATTAACAACTGCTCACAATAATAATCGTAAATCGTAAATCGTTAATCGTTATCGATAATTCCCAAAACTCTCATTTTACAAGCGGTTCAAGTTTTAGTGCACTTTCATACACTTAGCATACATAACCTAGTAGTTGCCCCCCTTCATTCACCTACCCCTCAACCCATCCACCATCACCCCCCTTCATTCATTCAAGCACCTGCCGTTGAGCCTTGTTGTATAACTTCTTGGTCTTTTTGCTCGTTTGCTTCGTTTGCAGGATGGACAACGCGGCCATTTAGAGGGTCTAGCATCCGTCTATTGCGAGTTGTTAATGGCTCCCTTTGGAGATATTTTAAGTGCTTTAGAAAATGCTAGACAAGCAGCATGGGCGGAACGCAGTCCGCTTCATCCCGCCGGCGGTAGCAGCGGCGGTGCAAGCGGCAGCGGTGGCAGCGGCCTCAGCGGCAGCGCCGCCGGCAGTGGCATGCAACAGCAGAGGCAACAGCATGGCCATCGAGGTCATTCCACATACGGTGCCGGTCTCCCAAATAGTCATAGTCAGCCAATTTATGTGCCAGGAAAGTACTCGGTATGTATGACACCCAACACCCAACAACAACACACAAAACAACACCCAAAACAACAACAAACAACAACACAGTGAAGGTTCCCATTAGCAGCAAAAAATAACAAAAAAAAATACAAAAATATAATTAAATTATTTAACACAATTTTATTGATGTTGGCGTTGATTTGGCAAAAATTAAAAATTAAGAAAATTGTAAATTTGAATTTAAAATTAAATATTTGTAAATATTTGTGTTGTTTTTCGTTTCTTTTAATTTTTGCTGCATGTTGCACGCTTACACATAATTTTAAGCTATTTAAAAAAAATAAAATAAAATCCCTAATATTTTAATATTTTCTTTTACAGCCTTCCAGTTGCTTGTCGGACAAGGAGGAGGATGAGATCTATGGCTTTGGCTATGGCGTCTTTGCGCCGCGTATGGCACGCGGTGGCTTGACACAGCAGCAGCAGCTGTTGCAGCAGCAAACGTTGCAAACCCAACAGAGCATACAGCAGCAACAGTTGCAGCAACAGCAGCAACAACAGCAGCAGCAACAACAATTACCAATTGTGCCAGGCCAACAGGCGGGAGGACAGCCCGGAGTTGGACCACAACAGCATCAGACACTCCCGCCAAATGTTGCACATTTAAACTTTGTGCAACAAAAGTAAGTAGAGCAAAAAAAAAATATACATTTAATACCATATATAAAAAATAAAATTTACTAGAGAGCTGAATATATAAATTAAAACATTTATTCCAGCCATAAAGCTGAAATATATTACTCTGAACTTTACTGCATTTCATTCGCTTAACTTAAATATTATTCTTTAATTTATTGTCAAACCAAATTTAAACTTAATATTGTGACTCTCGACACAAATAAAGTCCTCAAGTTTTTTCCCATTTTTTTTTTAAGTCGAGGGGTAAATCAATGAAAATAAGTATTAAATAATAATGTGCAATAATTCGTTATAAACCAGATATCAGAACTAAAGGAAAATAAATATTATTTTTAGGTATTTTTATTGATTTTTAAAATTTGTGAATATTATTTAATAATTAATAATGTCTCTTACACAATCTAAGAGAATTTTAGAAAGAAAAGACGAAGCCTATCATACGACAAAATTCTATTTAAAAAAAAAAAATTTAATATAACATATTTAATCAGAAAAAATTATTTATTAATTTACAAAAAAATAAATATAAGCAGACAAAATTATTTATTTATTTTCTGCAAAATATTTTTTTATTATTATTTTGTTTTTCTTCTGATAATATTAAATAAGCGAACTGTACATATAAAAAATTAAAATATAGACAAAATGCACAAAATTCAACAGATATAACAAAAAAATGTTGTTAAATAAATTTTAAATTTTAAATTATTTAATAATAACCATAACAATTTGATTTACAATAGCAAACAATTACAATAATAAATATAATCTATTGGTAGATGAATGCGTATGCTCAAATATAGAATTATTTTGTTGTTTTATCATATAATATTATATCTAATGTTGTTTTTGCTTATATAAAACAATTTATTGGAGGAATTTTAAGATTTGTTGTACACCTCCCAAGCCTTCTTTAATAAAAGAAAGTATATTTATTCTTTTAGAGGTTTCTTTGTCCCCTGCTGTAAGCTCTTGCTTACCAAGAAACTTTAATTTTCTTCCAATGATTCTTATTATAGTAAAAATGTCAATATAGAATATTTAAGTATTTTTTGTATAATTTTATTAATTTAATTTAGACATTTTGATTATTAAACATTTAATATTATTTACTTTCAGCTGCCTCAGTCCACGCTCCGCATATTTCTATGAATTTCCACCGACGGCAGGTGAGTTCAATTATCAAAAAAAAAATTCCTTTTTGGCTATTTCAATTCCGTTTACATTGAATTTTTATTTATTTATTTAATTTTTTTCTTTGACAGAGGGCCGCGAGACAAAGAAACGTACAACATTGGCGCGTTTGCTGAAAGGCTTAAAAACTGTCAATCGAAGGGATCGCAACAATCAACAAAACGGCGCACAAGCAAGGGTAAGTTGAATACCAGCCCCAACCCTTGGTCTACCCCCCCTCTCTGTTGTTCAATTCAAACTATATAGAAGTGGAACTCATTTTCGTGCTTGGTTTTATGACCGCAAGCAAATTGTTTGTCCTTCTTTGCCTTTTCATTTAAATCAACTGCGGTAATTCTTTCAATTTATTTGCGCAGAGTTTGTCAAGGGAATCGGAGGGAGAGTGGGGAAGGGGAGTTGACTCCGTAATATAACAATTTCTTACATTCCATTTCTGGGACGCCGTCATTTTATGACTTGACTGCTGCTGCGTCTTGAACTTCTGCGCTTCTGTACTTAATCTTGGCCCCGGGGACATGTAAATTTTTATGCGCGCTCTCTATACTCTATACTCCCACGCGCCAGCTGAAAAGGTTAAAAAAAATATAAGAAAGGAACGAAAAAGAAGAAAAAAATGCTGCTGCTTCTGTTTGGCTGTGGGGCATGTCTACATTGCCACTTCTTGCTTCTGACTTCAACATAATGTTGTACTGTATTCAGTTTATCTGCGCACTCTCCACAAAGGATTCATTCAGCGCTGAGCGGCTTTGATTAGAGCCCAGCCACCTTAGGGGAGCAGTAGGAGCAGCCAGGACCTGGCTGGGGTTAACTTTTCCACTATTCTTGGAAGGCTGCACAACAAAAGGAGCCTGGCAATGAAACTGTGGCCAAAGATAACGCTGCCAAGGCAGGACGACGGCGTCGCCGCTCATAAATAAGCAAGGACATGCATAAATTTTTCAAAAGCAACGAGTGCACAGCGCAAAAAAAGAAAGAAGTAAAATAAAATAAATAAAAGCAGAAGCTGCCTTGGCAAAAATAAATAATAAAGCGTATGAAGAAGTGTGTGCCAAAGGACAACCAATGAGAGTCCTGCAGCAGCAGGAGTAGCAGCAGCAGGAGCAGCAGCAGATAAGCGCAGGAAATGACTAAGGATATGCGCCTAAGTAGCCGAGTGTATCCTCACTCACATACATAAAGTTGTTGCCCTTTCAAAATATAATTAAACAGCACTCACCTGGCCCTGGCCCTGGCCCTGGCTTTGGTCCTGGCCCTAACATCATGTGTTTTAAGACCCTGGCCCAGCTGATTTGCTATTTATGATAAGAAAACAAAAATCGCATTAGAAACGAGGGGCAAAAAAACAGTGGCAGGACGAAGGGTTTTAGCTGCTGAACTCTCAACACTTTGGGGTTCGCGACCCTCGTTGCCCTCTGACTGGTTATTAATTAAAAATTAAAGCCTCCCCCGAACTGCAAAGGTGTGAAATACAAAATGGCGTCTCTTAATGGCGATAAAGCACGTGGAACCCGCCACACTGATTTATGAGTCTCTTTGCCTTGGTCAGCAGCAGCAGCAGCAGCCGCAGCCGCAGCCTTTGTGCATATTTTAAGGCTAATAAGCTGAGAGAAGACTGGCAAAGTTGTTGCCTCAATTGAATTGAAAGTTTTCTTTTTTTTTTTTGCTTGGAAAATTATAAATTGAAATTCAAAATGAAAATTGAAAATTCTTAATTGATTTTGATATACTTTGCTTTCTGCTTTGCATACTTTCAGGCGGCCAACGATCGTCTGCGGCACTTTCAAATGATAAACGGCGGCGCTGGGGTGCCACAGCAGAGTTTCGAGGAGACAATCCATAGGGTAAGTTCAAGCAGCCCACGGCGCGTATACGCAATAAATATGTATGTTGCAACAACAGCAGCAGCAACAGCAGCATAAATATTTATGCAATGCAACGCATTTGAAGCGTTTCATGTTGCTGCAAGTGGCAACAGCTGCAGCAAACAAAATTACTTCAAAATTGTTTTGCAACAACAGCAACAATAAGAGAAACTTGCCACCAGGCGCCTCATGGCCAAAATCCATTTTGTTGTTGTTGTTGCAGTTGCTGTTGCATTTGCAATGCAATTTCAACACGAAAGCTTCAAGCGTTGCTGCCGAGCACGTTTACCTGCAACAGCAGCAGTAGCAGCAGCGGCAGCAACACCGACAGCAGCAAAGTAGATGCATGCAACATTTAAAAGTTCATTGCCGTCAACATTCATTATTAATGACAGCGCGAGCTGTGAGCAGCGAGAGGCGCCACGGCAACCAAAAACAAGCAACAAAATGCAATCAACGGCGACAACAAACAGACAGCAACAACAGCAACAACAACAGCAACAACAAAGCACGACAGCTGCAACAGCAAGCGCTGCATAATGCATGCCCCACGCCACGCCCTCTTTGTGCCACTGCACGCATGTTTTTTCACACCAGAAACTTTGCCAAAGCACCTAAAAGTAGACTTTAAAGTTTGTTGTCGCTATTGTTGTTATGTCCTTGCACAGGATATTATTATTATGTCGCTAAATATGACACAAAGAGTACACATCAGGAACTGTTATTATTATTCTATATATTTATTGATTTAAATGAATTTTATTTTTAACTAAAAAAAAAGCTCATAAGAAATTAAAAAAAAAAATTCTTGAAAATAAATATTTCATTTAAAAAACTAATTATTTTTTCTAATGAAAATATATGTTTCAAGAAAAATAATTATTTTTTTCTAATGGAAATATTTATTTTCCAGAATTTAAAATTTTTATTTTTTTATTTTTATTTATGACAAAGCTCTGAATTTTATTTTAGCGTAATAAACATTTCTTGGAAATAAAAATTTTCCATAAAAAAAATAAATATTAAATTTTTTCACTTTTATTCAATTTTCATATTTTTCATTTAGCTGTCTCGTCGCTTGTTTATTTTGCTGCTTAGTCTGTCAATTTCTTAATTTTTTATATCAATATTAAATTATTTATTAAGTTGTGTGCTTGTCGTCTGCAAAGATATTTAAACTTAGGCCGCAATATATATAAATATTTGGTACTTTCAGCCTTAATATTAATAAATAAACATCAAGCACTCTATAAATAAAAACAAATTAAATTCAATAATATATTTTAAATAACAATTTTTCTCCCACACACAGTTAAAAGTACAAGAAGCCATGCGCAAAAAGGAAAAATTTCAACGTGAACACGAAGAGGTAAGTGAAAATAAATAAATATAAATATTTCTTAGCTCTTAACTAATTAAATATTGTGTGGTTTCAAAATTTCTATCTGCAAATAACAAAATTGCAATTGCTAAAAGCAATTCATGCCTAATATTTATGTGTATATCTAAAAATTAAAGTTTGCAACGACCGCAAAAAACATTTTGATTGTGCATATAAATAAAATATTTGCAGCTGCACAAATATAAAATGCATTTCACAATTTTGTGCCAACAGCTATATAATATATCTGTCGTATCAGTATCATGTACATTTAAATGCCTTGAACTTTTCCGCACTCTCATGCCAATTTGAAAAGCTATTCAAATATTTCTTAGAAAAATAGCAATTATTTTGCTTAAGATGCAGGGAATATATTGTGTACTGTCTGGCACAACAAATGTACCCAAAAAAACATGCAAAACAGACCCAAATGAAACATTTATTTACACACAAACACACACACATGTATTCACACCTATTAACACACTCAAGCAACAAAAAAAAAACAATGAAGTGTAACGTGGCAAATGATAAACTTTTTGTCTGTCATAAAAATTATTTTACACACTTTCAAATTTTGCAGAACAACGAACAGAACCACACGAAGGATATGTTCCAAGGTGCCGCACAACATTGTTTCAGTGTGTGTGTGTGTGTGTGTCTGTATGTGTGTGTGTGTGTATAAAGGCAAAGTTTAAATACATGGGCATGTCTGGAATTGGCCAAATGTGGTTTGACATTGTACAAGGTCCTTTTTTGAGAGTTGCTGCAAAAAAGCTAGAAATTAAAAAAATATATGTTAAAAAAATTTTTCAATAAATTTTTACTTATTTTTAAGTGCACAAATAATTTATTTAAGTGCATAAAAAAATTTAAAAATTATAAAAGTAAAAAATTGGTATATATATTTTTTATTTTTATATTTTTTGCAAGAACTCTTAAAAGAAATTGTTTGGTTTAAAATATTTTTTTAAAATTAATTAAAGCTTCCAAAACATAGAACATTTCATTATAATTTTATAATTATTTCTTTTATTTTTAAATTTCATCAACCTGTCTTAAATAATGTGATTCTTGTTATTCCGTAGTATGGATGGCATTCGATAACTAGTTTGTGAACATTTTCTGAATAATATTTTTTTTTGTCTTAATCATTTAATTATGCAGAAATGTTAACTGCATTATTCTTTATATTGTGTAAAAATTTAATTACCATATACAAAATACTCTATACGTGAGAAATGAAAAATTGACACTTTCTTTTCTGTTAGATCGATTAAATCTTTAATCGCATTTTTTCGAAATTTTGTTTTTTTTTTAAGTGACATTTAAGTAAATATGCGAATTGTATTAATCATAGTTTATAACTGCTTTATTTTATTATTTCTTAAAGTTTCCTTGTCAAATATATTTATATATAAAAATGCCTTATAAAATGGCAAACAAACGCTTTAAAATTCATTCCATTTTCCAAATCTGAGCCTCTTTTACCAGTCAGGCTCACTTTATGCCACAATTCTAAGTTATTTTTGATTCGTTTTAGATGGATATAGACAAAGATAATTGTGGCTAGCGTGTTTTGCTTATCAGATTTCAACTTGTGCTCACTAATATTTGCAGTTAATTATACAAAGCAGTTATCAGATTGGCGAAGGCCATATTGCCATTATCTGGCTAAGTGCATATAGTCTCTCGAATTTGGTTGTGTTTCTAGCTAAAATGCAAAATTCTTGCAGTTATCAAAAAGGATACACACCCACACATACGTACACTACACACACACACACAGAGAAAGAGAGAAAATGCGTTTTGCAGCAGGACGACAATTTGTCTGTTTGCATGTCGACGATGTGTCCTACGCCTAGGCTAAGCAATGGCAATAATTTTTGTGCATAAATGAAAAGCATACACACACTCACACACACACACACACACACACACATACACACATACACGTATACACTCACAGGAGAATGTCCTTGTTTTTGTTGTTATTGTAGTTTGCTGCTTAGTTTGTGCAAACAACTTGCTGTTTGTCTAATTGTAATTGCTGTTTTTGCTGCCCCTCAGCCAGTTGCTGGCAACTAGGCCTTGTGCCAGGACCTAGGACCTGCACAGATGTTGTTCTATGCAGAGAAAACATAAAAAAAGAAGAAGCAAAGAAATTGTTCATGCTTATGAAATATTTATAATAAGTGGCAATGTCCTCTCTCTCTCTCTCTGCTCTAGAACTCTACAAAATTCTAGAACAAATGTTTGCCATCGAATAATTTGTGCCAACTATCGGCCAGTCAATTAAGCAGGACTCCAGAGCAATGCGATTAGCTTTAAGCAGTGGCACAAGACACACAAACACTTGCCACACACACACACACACACACACATAAATTTGCAAATTGGTGTGGCAAGCTCAGAAGACTTGTTGTTGCTGCTACAATTTAAATGCATTTTTAATGCAGCTGCCCGAAAAAGCTTTTAGCTAATTTTAACACTACTTTTGCTGGGAAAATGTTTCTGTGTTTCTGTTTGTTATTACACTATTTCTGTTTCACTTGGCCTGGCCCTGGCATCCTTTTTAGACAGACCTATACATATGCATGTCCTTAGATTAGTATGCAACACATATTGCGCTATTATGTTGCAGGACATTCAACCAAGCGTAGAGCAGCATTTTAGTTTTGTGCTTCTGTGCTTCTTCAAATTGTTTTAGTTTTCAAATGGAATTTTGTAATTTTAACGCCTGTAAAAAATACAAAAATAAAGCTAAAAACCCTCCGTTCCATCTGACGAATAAGCTGAAACTTCATCGCCTGCCAAACTAGAGTTCGTCTCGCGTCTTTATTGTGCACAACAGTCACGTCTCTTCAACACAGACAAAGTGACTTCCCTTTCCAAAAAACACAAAAAAAAAGAAAGAAAACAAAAAAATAAATATACATAGAGAACTCTTCTGTGCCCTGAGTTGATTCTCTTTTTACAACCCCTCTTAACTTGGCTAAGATCATAAAGTGCATATCGTTATACTACATTCAGCTGATAGTACTTGAGTCTTAGCCCAGATAACACAAATTGTCTTCTATACTTACGAGTATTTTGTACTCTACCTGTAATAACAAAGCTACAGGCTACTTGTAAATGGCATCACTTTAATATATACAGTTGCTTCTTTTGGGTTAAATATTTAAATAAATTTAAATTAAATCCAGAAAGGAATTTTTGCACTTTTGCATATTTTTGCCAACATCTGTAGCTATTTTGGAAATTATTTTTTATTAGTATTATAATAATAAATTAAACTACATACTAAAAAACAAAAAAGTTATTGGAGTCTTTAATATATATGTACTTGTTTCTAGCCACTATAAATTCCACATAGTTTTCTAAATTATACGTTTTAATTAACTATTAAATTATAATATTCAAGGCAAAATCTCACTGAGACCAAAACTTTCTGTATTAAAACTTCAGCCATAAAATAAAAATCAAAATGTGTGATATTAATAATTGATTTTTATTTTTAAACTAGAGAAAAATAAATTTTTTTGGACCTATAATATTTATTCGTTAATTTTTAAAATATAATTTAAAAAAAAAATATGAAAATATAAGTCAACATTCAAAAAATCTGCGTTTTTGTGCATTTTGGGAATTTTCAAAAAAAAGAAAATTTCTAATTTGGTTTTTTGCAATTTTGGGCATTTAAAAAAATTATGATAAAATATCAGCAATATTTAAAAATTGCGGAAACCAGAAATTTGAACTTTAAAAATGTAAAATTTCTGCAAAACTTCGATACGTAATGTAAAAATTTAGTTGAACTTTGTTATTGACATAAAATTTTTGTCATTATTAACTTCAGTGCTAAAAATATAGGGCAAGAAAACATTTTACAAGCTGCGAGTATATTTATTTAGAACTTATTTATTTATTTTGCAATAAATATAATAATATTTTATTTAATTATTTTTTTGCAGATTCTGCGGGACATTCGCCAGGGCCTGCTGCAAATGAGTCGCGGGGAAGGACGCACGGGTAAGTGGCCTCCTGCCAGAGGCAAAAACCAAAAAACAAAAAAAACAAAAAATAACTTAAATATTTCAATTAAAATAAGGACCAATTACATGGCCAAAAATGTGCCTGGTCTTGGCCCTGGTGTGCGGTGTGTGTGTGTGTGGTGTGTGGCTCGCTTTTAAAACTTAGAAAGCATGCAGCATGGAATTGTGCACTCGACATGTTGCAGCAGTGTGTTGCAAGTTGCCAGTAGGCGTGGCCACGCCGTCTGGCTGGCGTCACATGCATAAGCGAGCATAAAATCTTATGTCCGTTTCCGGTTGCCATTGCAGCAGCCATTAAAACAACAACAACAAAAACAACAACAACAACTTGAAGCACCAACTGTGCAACTTTTTGTCCAGCACATATGTGGCAAATGGCAAATGGCATTTCAAGTTTTGTGTGCAACGTTGCGTATAATAATATCATGTAGCCGTTGCACATTTTTCGGGCTTGCTTTTCGGTTTGTCTGCTGCCAAAGTTTAAAGGCCATTTATTTGTCGCCCCCACTTCCCCACACCCCCCACACACACACCACCTAAGCCCCTTTCCCCTTTCCCTAACAAACTAACCAAAGCAAATGGCAAAACGCCTCACAGTCTATCCCTTTGCAGATGATACCTATATGTACGACGAGGCACTCCGGACAGGACCCGGCGTAGTCGGCATGGGTATTCCCGGCGGGGCACACTATGCGGTCAGTGCGCTGCATCATCAAGGTCATTGGTACGACGAGCCGCCCTATGAAAGCGATCCCGATGATTTTCTCATGGCCGGACTGAATTGCGGACCAGCTGCCACAATACAGGTAAGAGTCTTTAAATAGTACACTGCGAAAAAATATTCTATTCTAAAATTAAAAAAATCATGAACATTTGTTGAGGGTGTTCTAGACGCTTTTTCTTGATACCAAGAACGTTTTGGCCATCGTTTGTTTTTTTTTATATTAAATATAAAATTATGAGCATCTCATTTAAATATTTTAATTATTTTTATATTAAAATTTGAGGCCCTTTTATTTGTGCTTAATTTTCGAATATTAATTATCAGAAACTATTTTCACCTCAACTTTTATATCACAAAAATATTGCCTTCGAAAAGAATTTAAAAAAATGTCAAGCCTTGGAATAATTTTTGTATTTTAATTATATTCAATTTTTTATATTCAATTACAAAAAAAAAAAAATAATAATAAAATTGTCATACTGTGTGCCTTAGAAACGCTTTAGAATATTAAATAAATAAATTATAGGCCCATAGATGTGCAACAAACAGCGCCTACAGGCTTGCAACATTTGGCATACCCTTTCATAAGCTATTATAATTTTTGAATATAGTAAAATTTAAATTTATTTTCATATTCTCCAACTGTAAATCAAAAAGCAGCTTTCTTTTTTTAAAAACGAATTCTACTTAACAAATATAAAATTATTTTTTATTTTGGAATGTAATTTTTTCCGTTAGCGTATGCTATTGATTCTACAAGCTTGTCTGTGATTTATGCACTCGGTTTACCAAACACTTGAGCCCACTTATTGGCAAACCCAGTTCCAAAACCCAGACTCCGACTCTGACTTCGACTCCGACTCAGATGCAGAGGCAGACGCAGTCTGGAATGCGCACATTTGCGAGGCATTCGCGGAATAGCAGCCAATTCTTTGGCTTTATTCAACAATGTCACAAGCTGGCGACACCGCCAATGCAATCACTTTTTATATTCTATACCCATTGAAAATTTTACAATAGAGTTAAATGATAATGTGCATGTGTATGTAACAGATTAAAGAAGAGTTTTCTGACTTTATAAAGTACACAAAAAACTAGCAACGTATTTATTGTTGAATATAGTTTTATATTTAAAAATGATGAGAAAAATTGTTTATTGATTTTTCCATTAAAATTGGCAGAATCTCCTATTTGTAATCCAAACAATAAAATTATGATGTAATAAATAAATTTCATTTTTTATTTAAAAAGCATAAAATAACTTATTTTTAAATTTCCCAACTTTTATTTTTAAATTTTTTTTTATTTTTTATAGGATATTTCTTAGTCAAGTTTAAGATATAATTTTTATTTTTTTTTGCCAGATTTATGCACCACATTCGTCTTTTGCGTTAATCCTGGCGGAGCCTGAGGCCACGCCCCTTTGCAGCTGTAACTTTCAGTTCTCAGTGGATTGAAAGTTCCGCGTTTGTCCCATTCGCTTTGTGACTGGGTTTTTTTTTATATTTTTTTATTTGCTTTATTAAATTATACGCTGAATATATTTTGCTTGCGCATTGATTTCCAACTTCGATTTGTATGTCCTTTGGCATTTTTCTTTTCAACTCTCGACAACTCTCGACTGTGACTCCGACTGCGACTCCAACTGCGACTCCGACTGCGACTTGAAGTTCAAGTCACTTTATTTTTATTGACAGCCAAAAAGTGCATAATTCTTGTTGACTTGCTCAACCCGACTGCGTCTTGAGACTTTTTTTTTTTTTCATTGGTTTTGCATAATTTTTATTTTTCGTGTTTTTTTATTTTTTATATTTTTTGCTCCTTTGTGATATTCGAGGAAAGTTGCGCTTTTGTCGTTGCGCATTAGATGAGCGCACCCTATGGAAGGAAGCATTCGGTTGGCAGGACCTAGTTGAAGAGTAGAAGAAATTTTGTTTTCTTAGTCAATTGAAATCACTCAGCATCGATGCCGATATCCTTGAGCCGCCCTTTTGCGGCCTTTCAATTTAATGTTTCGCTTTGATGTGGCAACAAACCAAATACGTATAAAACATTTTTGTTCAGCAAAAAGTTTTTTGCGGTTTGCAGAGCACTTTACCAAGCCTGTTCATAAAAATGTTAAGCGCCACAATTGTTGTTCCCAGATTTGTTTAACGGACCGCATTTGGCCAATGTTAATGGTCCCAAAAGTACAAAATGTGGCATTAGCATTTGACTTTGATACCAACAAAAAAGTCCTTTTGCCTTTGATGATGGCCCCAAAAGCTTAAATATTCTATAGATATGCAAACAAACCAAAAAAGTTGAGAGAACCTAAGACAGCCGGACATTGTGTAGCTATTTATCAATTAACATTTAGAGAAATGTTAATGCTTAATGGAAATACATTTATTTGAGCTGTTGTAAGAATTTTAAATGATATGATACAACTCAATATTAAAACAATATATATAAAATTATAAATAAATAATTAAATAATTGTTAATTGAATTTTAAATATTTTTATGTTAGTTAACATATGTTAAAATGTTTTTGCGTGTACTAACAGTGCTTATTTGAGTTCTTTTCTAAAGTAACATTTAGAGGAATGTTAATGCTCAATGGAATTAAATTTATTTGAGTTGTTGTAAGAATTTAAAATGATATGATAGAACTTAATATCAAAAATATATATATAAAATTATAAATAAATAAATAAATAATTGTTAATTGAATTTTAAATATTTTTATGTTAGTTAACATATGTTAAAATGTTTTCGCGTGTACTAACAGAGCTTATTTGAGCTCTTTTCTACAGTAACTTTTATTTTATGAGCAGAATGCAATGTTTAAATTGAAAATTAGATAAATATTTAAATTTTTATTCAAACTAAAAATGTATAGTCTTTAAAGAAATGTTTCATATATAAATTTAACTCACTTTATTTTCCAACTTTCAACAGGGAAATGCAACAAATTAATGTTTTAGTTTTCTTATCCCAATATTATTTCATGTTACTTTGTTTAACTGACTTTATGCTACAACAAATCTACATGTTGCAAACTTGGCAATTTACATTTTGTTTGCCACAAAATACTCTACACCTGAAACTTGTAGCTGTAATTGTGAAATATGTGTGTATGTGTGTGCCTCTTGCTGAGATTGCCCCAAAAATTTTCAAACAACAACTTTGCAATTTCCGCTGCGTTTGTATAAACTACATTTAAAATTCCATGTAAATAACCCTAAAAAAAAAAAAAGCCAAAAACAAAAATAAAGCCAAAACAGGCTAAATAAACTCTGCGCATAAACTTTTATAACTTTGTTAATTTTTTATAATTTGCTGAAGGCAGCTCTCAACAAATTCAGCTTGAATTCTAATCTGAATATTTTGCTTACATCTGAAACTCGAATATATTCATTCGGGTATTCATATATACAATACTCATACTCATTATAATTCACATTGTATTTCACATTCTCACTCTGTATTGTATTTTATTTTTCATCCTTTTTTTAATGCAGGGTGGCCGCGTGCGCTTTTCCAACAACCGCGAGAGCACGGGCGTAATTTCATTAAGATCCGCCGGAGATATTTCACTGCCGCAACGTGGACCACCGCGACGTGGGCTTATCGTGCCGCAGCAGCCGCCAAATCCGCCGACAATAATACCGTTAACGCATGCCAGGTGAGTGTTGCCCCATCCCCCCCCCCCCCCCTGCCACCAGAAGGGGCAGAATCATCAGCAGTGTCCAAGAAGAATTGGAATGAATTGGATTGGATTCGGGTTGGGTGTTGAATTGGACTACCTTGTTGATTGCCATTATTATTTGCAGTTGAGTTTATGAGGTTGTCGCATTAATAGTAATACCACAGCAATGATTGGGCACACAAAAAAAATTAAATCCCCCGTACTGTGTTATACTCTATACGCATATGATTGAATTTCTGGCAATTAAATATTTCAAAGTGTTCCTCACAACAAATTTGCTGACTCAAGTAATAAAAATAGTAAAAATTAATAAGCCAAAAGTATTATCAAATTATATATACATACATATGGTTATAAGAACCTCTTACGACTTCTTTATTTATGATTTCCACTAATCAATATATAACTCTTAAGACAGTCTAATTTGAGAATTATAATTTACAATTTGTGGATTGGTAAATCCTCGCAGTCACATACATTTGAGATATATTTAAATAAACTTTAACTTTTTAATATTTCCAATATCAGTTTTTCTTGTTTAGATTTTAATTTTGGGCCAAAAAAGAATGAATTTACTCGACTTGTATACAATTTACTCGACTTTTATACAATACTAATTTAAACTCGAATTAATTCTTAATCAATTTGAATCAATTGAAAACACAAAAGTTGAATGCAAAAAATATTTAAATAATTATTGAATAAGTAATGCTTGACCATTTATATAAAGCAATTTAAATCTGAATTTTTATCATTAACCGCGCTGTGGTTTTTCTTCAATAACTTCCGTATTTATAAACAAATCGAAATAAAACTTGCACTGCATGTTCATATAAAATCGAAAATTTAAAAAATCTAATTTCATGTTTAATATACAGAAATCTACATACACAATTTCGTATCTCTAGCTCATATAGACTCTAAAATCTGTTCCTACCGACAAATAGACGGACATGGCCAAATCGACCAGACTATTTAGACTATATTTACTTTAAAAAGTCAAAGATGCCTGCCCATGCCCTGTTACACAGATATTCTTTAAAAAATCGGAGTACATATATACAAATTGATGGCGATTCAGTTATCTTTTGATATTTGGTCAATTGCGGAGGCCCAGGTTAAACCCTTTTGCCCACTTCAAAGTGCGGCTGGCTGGCAAGGGCAAAAACTCAATGAACTACAAAATGTGCCACAAATGTGTGCAGTGTGGCATGAAAAGGCCAAACATTTATAGCTGCAAACAAGCCAACACTAATAGTTGACCAAACCGATACGAATTCGAATCCGAATCGAATCCAAATCGAACCAAAGCAAAGCAATCAAAACACTCAACTCTTGCTCCTGTTTCTGTTTCTGTTCCTGTTTCTGGATATCGTTTATGCCTCCCTCACAATCCTTGAATTTATTTGTCAATGTGAAAAGGTGCGCAAAGGATTGACCCAAGCCCGGACCCGGGTCTGGGCCCACGCCAGACCAAGCAAATAAAAAGGTAGCCTCACTTCATTAGTGCTGTTATCAACATTTTGCAGCCACATGAATGAATGAGCCAAACGAACCAACAACGAGTGAATGAATGAATGAATGAATGAATGCTTGACTGAGTGACTGAGTGACTGAGTGACAAACTGACTCATTGACTAACTGACTTTGCTCTTGCAACATATCGAAACGCATTGAAGCGAAAGTCATCAATTTCATATTGTTACGCATGCCACACAGAATAAAAACATGAACTGAGGGTTAGGAGCACAGCAGCTTGAGGTGTTTCAAAAGGGTGAGTGTTGTGCCCCAAAAAAAACTAATAAGAAATCGACAAAACACGGCAATATTGGCCACATCGCATAGACAGCAGCGACACTTGAATAAAATGGCATTATTGTGGATCCAGAGAACAGAAAACAGTTCACAATTTGGCTCGTCAATCAGCCAGGTCAACATTGATAGACTATAGACGGGACAGAGTAACAGATAGACAGACAGACAGACAGACAGATGGACAGATGAACAGTCGTCAGTTGCCAGTTTGGCAATTGGCAATTCGAGATCCGTTTTCCACACGTACGCACCGGCAACTATACTATATAGACTTGTATACAAAAGACGTGCTGAAATAACTTATACGCCCTGTGCGCCCTTGGGGCCAAAACAAAACTTTCTTTCTAGCAGCAAAAAAACAAAAAATGAAATAAAATAAAATAAGAAATCAACAACAAAAAGTAAAAGAAAAACAGCCAAAAGTGAAAATCTCAACAGTGTTAAAGTCAAACGGACAAGGCACAGCAAAGAAATAAAATGAAAAAAGAAACAAAATAAAAATAAAAATATAAAAAAAAAAGTAAAGGTATAAAATATTTATTTATATGAGCTTTGCTTGCTTCTGGACCCAAAGACCTTTGTGCCGTGTGTTATTATTGCTCTTGTGTATAGTATACATAAGTATTTACTTGGCAACAACAAACTATGGCTTTGAAATCAAAACGCTTACCTTATGGACCCTCAAGTCCCTTAGTTCTGTCCCAATCCCTCTTCACTTTCATCCTAAGCCATCAGAGTTTTCTTAGGTGCTGCTCAAGGTGAAGATGAACAAATATTTGGCATATTATTTAAATAGTTTGCTTATATTGGCAACAACAAGGCAGCTGCTCTTCAAATCGAACTCAAGTATTTGGAAAAAGAAAAATGGGAGTACTTAAAAATACTTATATGGTAGTCGAATCGATGGATAATAAATTGCACAAGTTTCAGCTTACAATTTAATACAGCATAAAGTATAAAAAAAATGTGAAAGTTATTAGTAAATCTAAGTGCTATAGGCAACCGAGTTATCTAACAATCTATTTTATTAATGTCACTTGAAATAAATGCTTTTTCTTATTATTATATTTCTAAACTATTTTATTTTAAAATTTTCTTCTGTTTAATTTGTGAGAATGTTTTTTGTATTTTTGTGTATTAATAAAGATGGCCATAATCTGCATATGGTTTAACCGATTTGAATAAATTAATGCACAACAAAAAAGCTTTTACATAGTTTAAATTCAGTTTTTACAAAAATTTCGATAGTTTTGGAATTTATTTTTTCATAGAAAAGAAATTGTTTTATTACCAAAAAAAATTTGTATTTTTCTTTGTAACAAATTCAATAAATTCATTGCAGTAAATTCAATCATAGAATTCTAGTAATTTATATTTATATTTACAAAAATGTATTTTATTTTATTTTAATATATCGATTTATGATTTTTTTTTCCTTAGAAAGAAAAATGTGTTCATACCAAACAAAAATTTATATTTTTCTCAGTAACAAATTCAATAAATTCAAATCAATAAATTCATTAAAATAATTCCAGTTTTTTATTTTTATATTTAAAAAAAACTAATTTAATTTTACATTAAGAATGTTGCCCTTTTGATTCTCGTCATATTTTAATTGAATAATTTTCTAAATTATTGTGAATTAATTTGAAAACATATGATATATTTATTTAGAGATTATAAAAAATATTCATATAAATCTAATAGTCAGTTTATACAGAAGACTATAAATAGTTTTGCAACTTAACTAAATTATTGGGGTTTATCTACGATAATCTGCGCTGATATTTTGCAATTTGTTAAATATAATTAAAATTCATTACAAATTGTTGAAATATTTTTATGTAAATAAAATCTATATTTTTCTTTTTTTCCTTTACAGATCCCATGATCGTGAAAGTGGCGATTATGCGGGCTCCATTTCGGATTTACAAAGCGTTACCTCCAGGCTCAGCACAGTTTCGGTGAGTAAATGCATTAAACTCGACTCCTCATTTAAGTTGCAGCAACACACACACCCACACACACACCCACACACACACACACACCTACACACACACACACACATACACATACACACATGTGCGTCTCAATGCGTCGTCTAAATTGATTAAGTGCACTTAGTGACAAACAAAGTTCGCATATTGCCAACGTCTGCACTGGCAGAGGCACTGGCAGAGGCAGAGGAGGGGCAAGAGAAAGAGGAAGAATAACAAAATGCACGTAGACTGTGAGCATAAAAACTGGAAAAGCTTTTTAGCCAAAGTTTACAATTTTTTTTCCTGCTGGCGTCGCTGTGGGTGGGGCATGTGGCATGTTGCAGGTGGCACTTAAGCCAGCTAAACGTTGTCGAAATTCTGGCCATTTCATTTGCAAACTTGACTTGACTTGACTCGACTTCAGTTTTTGGTTAATATATATATATATGAAACGCAATTTGAACATCTTTCCATTCCATTCCACAGATTGGCACCAACAATTGCACGGCACGTTACCGCACCCTGAGCGGTGGCATTGGGGAGTCGCCATCCCTGTCGCCGAGTCCTTCATCCGACTACGAGGACATTGGCGCCACAAGGCACGGACTGCCGCCGAGTCTGGCCGCAAAGGCCAAAAAGAACGGAATGTTGCCACACAAGGCGAATACCATTTGCCAGAAGGCCATGGTGCATCATGTAAGTTAATTATGTAATCGATCTAAAAGACAACTCTGAAAGTGTGTATGTTTGTGTGCCTAATACCCTACAATCTCCTAAATCATACTCTAAATAAAAACTAAATATAACCTAAAACAATAATTTTAAAGATGAAATTGCATATAAATCTGCAAATAAATGAAAAAATAAAGAAAAGATAAATAATTCACTAAAAATACATCCCAAAATAATTAAACTTTCTTTATATAATATATATCTATCACAATCCAATGTCTCTGTTATTCAACTGTATAATAAACTATTAAAAATGTTGCAAAGAAATATAGGAAAAAAGGAAATAAATATTTCACCCTATTGAAATATCTCAGATAATATCCCTTAAATAAAACCCAGCTAAAACACTGAAACATGCAAAAGTTAAAGGTTTATAAAAATCTTGAATATCTTGAGAATTATTTATAAATAATAAATATCAAATAAATTCGTTACATAAATTACTTTTTTGGAAAAATCATGAGGTAACTCTTGCTTCTATTTATAACAAAAAAAAACACTCGAAAATAAAAGGATCTTTTAGTCTGTTTCTAGACTTTACAAATTCAACGCTATATTAATAAAAACATGATGCGAAAAACTATATAATATTTTTAAGTGTCTTAAGAATAAATTAAATCCAAAATAAAATTATTTTAGGAGAATATATTTAGCTGTCAATTGGGAAATCGCGAACGTTTTTATATGAAAACCTTAACTGTTTTTCAGCTAACCAAACTTTTCTAATACTGAGAGTATTTAAAACTTCGTCACAACAATGTTAGTTAATCTTTTTTTGTTGGCAATTGCAACTGCATCAAGTACAGAAACAAAGTGATATTTCCAATGAGCATATTGACTCTGCCTCTTTGCCTCTCCGCTTTTCTAAACCCCTGAAAAATCTAATTAGCCTGGGCATTTACATATGCAGCTGATTAGAATTTGTGAGCACAGTTTTAAGCCTTGCAATTTGTCTACGCCTACGCAGAAATTGAAGCCAAAAAAGCCAAAAACCCAAAAAAGGCTCAAAACACTTTTGCATTGCCAACGAGGCGAGAACAGGTCAGGACAGGTTAGGACAGGATAGGACAGGACAATTTTTGAACATGCACTCTAAATGCAAATGTCAGTTAAATGAGTTTTTATGCGCGTACAAAATGCCGGACATGGGTGGGCCACGAATACCACGGCGTGGTGCCAAACTGCATCCACTTCCGCATCCTTGTGCCTCAGGGAGAGAGTCCAAAGAATAAAAAGTGAAAGTTAATTTTCAGTTTCATCAAGCGATTCTGACACAGACAGATGCATAACCTTTAAATATTTATATACATTGCAAATGCTCTATAAAATGTGCTAAAAACTCATTTAATTTTTTATAAATATTTCTTTACAAGTTTAGCATTAAATATTTGGAACTTTAATTAATTTCACTCAGACGATTCATTTGGAAAGTGCAATTTGCTTTTTAAATAAAAGAAAATAAACTTGACCATATTTGGGACTCCGTATGGTTCTTTGTATCTTTGTTTGGCTTCAAAATATCAAAAATTCAAAAGTTTTCAATTTCTTTGCTTTTATCAATTACATTCCCATTTCCTTTTTTGGCTCTTTCATTCTTGACCTACGATTTTGCACTTTCGGAGCATCCGGTCTAATTTGAAAGTTCTTAAATCCGTAATCTCTTTTTACTTCATTCATTGTGAACTCGACTCTATGGATTTGGCTGGATGGACTGCCTGTAGTGCTCAGCCATTCCTTCATTAGCTTAATCTCGATCCGTGGTCCCTCAATATAACCCTTGACAGTTCCATTTCCCGTGTTCATGCACCAGCCTCGAAGTCCCAAAGTTTTTGCCTTTATCTCGGCATGTCGGCGAAAGTAGACTCCTTGCACTTTGCCAAAAACTTCAAATTCGCAGGAGAATACATTGGCCATCCTTGTTACAATTGATTTTATTTTGTATTCGGGAGTCCCATAACAATTTTTAAAACAAAACACATTTTTTACAAAATACTTTTTGTAATCTAAACAAAGGCAAACTTATCTCAAAAAAACCTTGAAAATTATTTATAATATCTTCCAAACTGAAGTATACGAAATTAAAGAGAATATGTTAAAAACAAGTTTTATTTTCATTAAAAAAAAATAAAAATAAATAAATAAAATTATAACTAATATTTATTAAAGAGAATATGTTAAAAACAAGTTAAATTTTCATTAAAAAAAGTTAAAATAAATACAGAAAAATATAAATAATATTTATTTTAATTGTACACAATTATAATAACTTCATCTCTATTTTTCGACATGCCCTTAAGTGCAGAATCAGAAAATGCATATTGTGCTGTAAAATCTAAATGAGGTTTTTTAAATTTAAATTTTCTGCAAATTTTTGTAATTTTTAAATACTTTTTTCTTACAGCAAAATGATTATTTGAGCAAGGCTTGTTTGTCTATAAAAATGATATTAATATTCTAAATAAAAACGCAATAAAAATAGTTTTACAAATCTAAACATATATGTCACAATAATACTATAGAGTGGATTAAATATAAAAACGAAATTCAACAATTTTAAAGTTAAAAAATCAGAATGAAATTTGCTATACAAATCTAAACATATATCTCACAGTATAACAATAAAATAGCTTAAATATAATAATAACAATAAAACAGCGTGTTTAGCAGTCTGATATGCCCTGCAACATTGTTGCTTGGTTTCCTTTTTTTGGCTTTTATGTTGCTTTCATTTGGAAAATGTTGCAGACAACTTTGATGTGTGTTTGTTTTGTTGCACAAGTTGTTGCAATCGACGTTTAGGCCTGTTGACTGAGCGAGATATGAGCAAAGTTTTATGGCTATCGGAAACCAAAAGCAGCTCAAAATTTCGCCGTCGACGAGACAGCCAAAAAGCCAAAAAAAAAGCCAAAAAGCGGAAGTGTTGCAGCCAAATCCAAAGATCCCCAAAAAAATAAAAAAAAATAAAAATGAATTCTCTCCCAAAGGATATCTAACTATGCTAGACTGCAAGTGTATATATATATATATATATATATATATATATACTTCTGTGTGTGTGTGTATTTGTGTGGTAGCATTAAACTTTTTAATGATTTAACTAACAAAACTTTTGGTCTATTCCATGCTCCCTCTGCGCCATCTGCCCCCCCCCGCTGTTCAACATGCAATTTATTGCACAACATGACGACGACGACGACGACGACGACGACGCTGGTCCCAAAACAACTTTCACTCAACTCTTTCTGCTGGGTTGTGTGTGTATTGTGTGTGTTGGTTGTGTTTGTTGTGTGTGTGTGTGCTGCAGTCGAGCGAGATGCGTAGCTCGCCAAAGGAAATTGGCGCATTTAATGAGAATGGACGAAACTTTGTTGCCACAAAGGATACATCAAGGGATTTTAGCAATTCCCAAGATAATACAGACCGTGGCAGCATGAGCGATCAGGCGTTTGCATGTTCCGCCAGTTCCGTTGAAAGTTTGCCCAGCGCTTCCGGTTCGAGTAAGTATAAAGCTGCAGTTATCTATATATGAGTATATTTGTGTGTATTTGTGTGTATTTGTGAGTATGTGTGTGTGTGTGTGGGTGACTGTGGCTATCAACACTGAGAAAATAGATATAGAAATAGTAAACAATTTTATATAGTAACTATATGCTTTTCTTTAGAAGGAAACCTTTAAAAAACTAATTTTGAAAAAGTGCAGAAAGAGCATTTTTATTCGTGCATTTAAAATATTTGTGTTATATTTAAAAACATGTCAATAATTTATTTTGTACATTTAAGGCATATTTTTGTTTTGGAAATAATCATTTTTTTATATTTTTTTTTTGTATTTAATACATTTTTGGTTTAATTTTCTAAAATGTCCTTTTTTTTTATTTAAAACTGTTTTTTTTTTCATTAAAAATACTCCTACTACATTTAAATGTCTTATTTAAATAAATTGTCTTATTAATTTAAAAAGATTCTTTTATTTTTAAATAAAATTTTTACTTATTCATTTTTTTTTAAATAAAATTTTTACCTAATTCATAAAACCTGCAAGACCTTTTAGGAACTTTTTAAAGATAAAAGCTATTTTATAGTACAGTGTAAGTTTTATTTTATTGTATTTTTTTATATTTATTGTTTAGTTTATTTTTGAGTTTTAACGGATAGATTTGTTTAATATTATTTTTACTAAAGAAATATAAGAGTCGCTAAATTTTTGTTTTTAATGTTTAAGATTTACAATTATTTCTTATACCTTGTCTGTAAAGATATTTGAATTAATTTGAAACACAAGTCAGTGTATACCATTTTTAATAGAGATTTGGTAAAATCGTATATACCATCTTTCTGTAGCCAGTCTCATCTAGTTTTAGGCAAGAATTACACTAGGTAACAAAATTTAGCTTTTTTTTTGTATATTTGATCAGACCTACTTTTTCTGATACATATGGTGCCCCAGATGACGAAAAACCACTTTAAAAATTTTTCTATGGTAAGACTTTTTTTTAAAAAATTTTTGAAATCTGGTATTTTTTTTTTAAGCTTTTTTTAGAGGCAAGCCTACAGAGTTAAGCATTACTCGAGAATCTTACAGCCGATTTTCAAATGCTTTACGTTTTCTGAAAGCTAATGAATGGATCTATTAATCATACATATACTTTATTAAGTTTAAATTACTAGTTTTGCAGCTTTTTAATTTTGAATTTAGAAAATGATGATATTTTGTGCGGTATTTTTTACGATTTTTTTACTTTAAAATTCGAGGAAAAGTCGAAAAAAAATTATTTCGCTTTTCTCTTCTTTACTTTTACATAGTTGCATTAATTGGGCGTCTTTTAAGATATTAATCATAGAAATCGATAAAGAGACGGCGGAAATATAAGCATTTAAACAAACACGCCCGAAGTGGCATTTTTAAATGTGCCTATAAAATTCATCGGTTTAACAGGCCGTCCACAGGCGATCTGGTGCGCGAACTTGGCTCGGCTCGACGAATTGTTCGACGTTAGTGGAGGAGATGGTAGTATTCTTGCTTTTCTTTTTTTCGACATGCCTGTTCGCGAGTATGCTCGCATTTGGATGGCCTGATACTGTCAATGACATCTGTACAGAAAAATAACCGGTGAAACGCATTAAGGAAGATTGGCGAAAAGGCGCTCCGCTTCTACTAGTAGTGTTTCGGTACCCAGAGAATTATCCGTTATCTCGAACTACAGGATTGTTATCACAATGTACAGAAATTAACGTCAGATACCGGTATAGCTATCTGATATTATCGAAAAATGCCTGATATTGGTCTGCATATCAGTGCTCCGGTACACTAATAGAGCCCAAAATAGTGAGTTTTACTTGCAAAGGTTTGTTGATCGGCACACGTATTCAACCTAAAGTACTACCTGTGAGAATTTGAACAACAAAC
Source organism: Hirtodrosophila alboralis (assembly GCA_035043045.1). Lineage (NCBI taxonomy): Eukaryota > Metazoa > Arthropoda > Insecta > Diptera > Drosophilidae > Hirtodrosophila > Hirtodrosophila alboralis. The sequence goes on along the minus strand of JAWNNH010000402.1, from coordinate 602,152 downwards.
AATATTGAATTTAATTTTGAACACAGGTAAAGGTGATAAGGACATATTAACGCCATCTACCCATTTTTGAGTATCGGTATATAACTCCCTACCACAATTACTGATGCACATTCTTGTTCTGACATTCATCGGAATACGAGCTCCAAAAATATACTATATAAAATGAGTAACCTTGTGCGCTCATATTCGTGCATATACAATCCCGATTCGTTCTGCTACATATGTGGTATCTACATTGCCAATACGAAGTTTAGAATAAACTTCACCAAAAGGTTTCAAAATATTTATAAGGATTTGTTTGAAATCGAACCCAAAAGTTTGAAAGAAGATTGGGCACCAACTTTTATATGCACTTCGTGTCAATCACATTTGTCGAAAAAACAAAACAAGTAAGTACCATATTACATTATGTTGAAATTAGTTCATCTTCAAAAAAATACTAACAATTTCGTTTCTTTTTAGGTATACTTTTAAATTTTCAAGACCTATGATTTGGAATAATACTGATACTCATGGGTCCGATTGTTACTTTTGCGCATTTCAAAAAATTGGTATTGGAAAAAATATGAAATGTATTTATCCGCAATTGGCTGCACGTGGCTTTCAGCTTCCTGTGAAATTGCTATCAAAACTACAAACACAGGAAAAATCGTCATCATCACACGAAACTACGACCACAGGATCTGACTTTTCTGGAATAGATAAACGTCCTATGCTGTACAACCAAAAAGATTTGAATGATTTGGTAAGGGACATGAACCTTACTAAGGAAAATGCTGAGATGTTAGCATCGCGGTTAAAGGAGCGAAATCTTGTGAAGGAAGACGTTAACGGAACTTTTTACCGAAGCCGACATCTGGCGTTTTCTCAATACTACTCGATGAAGGATGGGATTTGCACTTGCCATGACATTTTCGGACTATTTTCGGAACTTTGTCAAACATATAATCCAAATGATTGGAGGTTATTTGTGGATAGCAGCAAGGATAGTCTTAAGGCTGTATTACTCCACAATGGGAATCAGAAGCCCTCCATTCCTATCGCTCATGCTGTTAATATGAAAGAAACCTATGACACAATGGCTAAATTGTTTGAATGTATCAAATATAAAGAGCATCAGTGGAAGGTCTGCTGCGATTTCAAAGTGATAGCCATGTTATCTGGATTGCAAGGTGGATTCACAAAGTATTGCTGCTTTCTCTGTCTATGGAATAGTCGAGCTCGCCATGAGCATTACTCAAGGAAGGAGTGGCCAAAACGAGAAGAACATATTCCGGGAAAACATAATGTTCAAAATCCGCGACTAGTGAACGTAGATGATATAATATTGCCACCATTGCATATCAAGCTGGGACTTATCAAAAACTTTGTAAAATCATTGGATAAAGAAGGCGAAGCCCTTAAGTATTTTACAACTATTTTCCCACTTCTTTCGATGGCTAAAATTAAGGAAGGTGTACTCGATGGCCGACAGATTCGAAAACTATTGGGGAATGAGGAATTTTGCACCATGTTGACATCACATGAAAAAGCAGCCTGGAACTCATTCCAAGAAGTCACTGCACACTTTTTGGGCAACAACAAAAGAGCGGATTATGTTAGAATTGTCAAAAATTTGATAAGCAATTATAAAAAAATTGGGGCAAACATGTCACTAAAAATGCATTTTCTGCATTCCCACTTGGACTTTTTTCCGCCTAACTTAGGTGAGCTTAGCGATGAACACGGAGAACGATTTCACCAACAATTAAAATCTATGGAGCGACGCTATCAGGGTTTCTGGAATCAAAACATGATGGGCGATTACGTATGGAGTCTCATACGAGAATCTGATTCCAATACCGACAGCAGAAAGAAACGATACTTGAATCATTTTTAAAAAATATCGTCGATGTTAGCAAACTCATATTTAAAACTTAAATATCATGTTATACTTTAAGAAACAAATAGTAAATTTTATTTTTAATAAACATTAATATACATATATAATTAATTTCTCGTTTTATGACTGTTTATCTATAGATGGGGGGCCAGACATCGGTCATAGCCACCGAAAATCGTATATACTGTGAGTATAACATCGCATAATTCGGTCGTTCTTGCATTAATTAATGAACCTTTTATATATTTATGTGATTCTTAAATCAAAAGG